>CM051501.1:15364548-15385924 GCA_028031935.1 Paedocypris micromegethes | reverse complement strand
TTTTTTTTTTTTTTTCCTCTCCACCCCCCCCCACTGCTGCATTTTTGAGTTGTTTCACAAGTTTATGTGCAAACTTGGCCATTAAAGCTGATTCTGATAAGTGCAATATCAATGCAGCTGCGTTTTATTACTTGTAAAAAGCATCAAACGCTGCTATTTCACATAAAAATATTATACCCCTGCTAATACTACTATTTCTCTACAGTCATGGTTTGCGCTTCTGAAGGTGAGAACTGTCTTTCTGTCAGAAACTCTTTAATCACTGCTTTCCAATTGGCTTATAAACCATGGTTCTGGTTTGAATTACTATTGAGATAAAATTTCGATTTACAGAACAATTTCTCTGCTTCAGCATCGGCCCTGAAACAATTGCTGGAATCGTATTAGCTGATGTGGCTCTGACGGTGGTCATTGTTATTGTCACCTATTGGTACGCCAGCAAGCGGAGGAACAGGAAAGAAAATGGTAAGACGGCAAGCACATGCATGTAATGAATCTCCTTATCTGGTGGATTCTGAGCCACCAGATAAGGAGATTAATTACATGCATGTGCTTGTGTTTCTATAGCTGACGAAGTCTACATGAACGTCAGAGCAAACTGCAAATCATAAAGCCGGTTTGGGAGGCAGCCCTGGAGGAAACTAAATTTTCACACTGATGTGTGATAACTTCTGACATTTTTGATGCAAAATTATGCAATGTTTTAGGCAATAAAAATCATCCATTAATGGAATAATAGTATGAATTGTGTGGTGGGAAAACACTGCCATCGTGTGGCGTTACGTAATTACAACACGTGCGTGCTTAAAATAGTCGAATGTAAAACAAAACAATGATCAGATTGGACAAGAAAAAACGTATTTGTCAATATAGAACTGATGAGTATTGGTGTAAAAGTGAGAGTGAAATATTTGCACATTTCAGTGCGATATTTATGTCATATTTTCAGTACTGACAGAAACCACATGAGTGTTTTGTATCAGAAACGATGAGTATGTGTGGAATCTCCCTGCTATTCCTGTGACCTAAAAGCACAAGATTATGCCTGTTTCTTAAAAGGAGAACATTGTTATATATCATCTGAAATAAAATCCAGGTATGTTTCAGATAATGTTGCTTTATTTGTGTGGAAATTCTCTTGCAAATTTTTTTTTCCTCTGTTTCCTCACGCATTTAGTAAATTTACGTTTTGGAGTTTGTTGATAGTAGCCTAAAATCTGAACTACTAACGCATGTCTGCATTTATTTGGCATTACGGCACTACGACGTTGGCATTTTGCAGCAACTTCTGGTTCATTGAGACCATAACCACACGCGACGGTCACAAAGTTTCACAACAGGCAGAACTCTGTGTGTGTGTGGGTGTGTGTGTGTGTGTGAGAGAGAGAGAGAGAGAGAGAGAGAGAGAGGACATGTTGCTCCTCCCTGTGTCTTTTGCTTCTATTTAAAAGGATGATGAAGATGATGGTGATGAACACTCAGCACACTGAGACGACCACAGCTTTGATCATGAGGAGGAACTTGCAGAACTTACTGCCACTGTCCGGAATGTTCCGTGAGTAACTATTCTGCTTTACTATAGACTGGAAGGTTTAATTCAGAGCAGGAGGGACTATTTCAACCTGTGACACACACACACACACTACATAATGTTTTTTACACAGGAATGAAAATAACCGATAGACTGTTGATATACTTTGTCTTATTCTTTCTGCATATCTTTTATCAAATGTCTCTTTGCTCTATCCTTTATTCTCTCTTTTTTTTATCCCAATTCTTTTAAATTCTTTTATTTACAATTCTGTCTTACTGTTCATCTACTGTTTTTCACTTTCTCTCATGTTTTCTTTCTCTCTTTTTGTCTTTTTCTCTCGCTCATTTTATATCATCTCGCTCTAAACATCAGGCAAAAACATCAAGTAAAATGGCTTACTATATTTTCAGTTACCTCTTCCTTTATTTGACAGTGATACGTTTGAATCTTTATTTCTTTAAGGGAAAGATCTTTATTTCTTTAAGGGAAAGATGGTATGGCCGCCGAGGGTTTGAATCTGTGCCGTCTCTCATTCTGCTGATGGATGTGTCACAGACTGTGGCTCCTGTCTCCAGCTGGACACTGGCCCGGTCATCGGCATCATCGCGTGTGACGTCATCCTCACCTTCCTCATCGCCGTCTCTGTCTACTGCTTCGTGACCCACCAGAGGCGCCGAGGCTCTTCACGAGCCCAATGCTGTGGGTCAGGTATGGCGGCGGTCCAGCTGGGTAATGGGGTTAAAGTAACTGCAAAATAAGAGTTAATAATAAGATTTTATTGGGTGGTGGTGGGCTGCTGTTTAAGGAAACGTTAAATGTCACCAGCCGTCCGTCACCAGCAGACCGAAGACGGTGGAAATGGAATCGCCTTATCAGGTGAACGGAAAATTCACCAAATACACCACTACCAACCGGAATGTGTTTTTAACTGTGTGTGTGTGTGTGTGTGTGTGTGTGTGTGTGTGTGTGTGTGGGTTTTACAGGAACTACGTGGAGTACAATCAGATATATACAGCGATCTGCAGCAGTTTCGGAAATGATCCGCATTCTATCACGGCCATATTATATTAATTCTGGATTTTGGTTTGTCTTTAATTTAATTGACTTTTCAGAATATACTGTAGCTAAATGTAAGTGGTTCTTTCTGTTAGTCTTCTTTCTGTTCTTCAACAATTAATAGTAAACTGAAAATTATTAAAAACAATATTAAAAGCATAAACTTGTTTGTTCATTGAGATGCCTTTAACGTGATTCCAGCATTCTAGTTGAGATGGTCAATTTATTAATAAATTGAATTTAATACAATAATTGTGTTTAAACACACAAAGAAATGTAAAATAAAACTGGATCTTGACAACATACTTTTTTTGACAAACACAATTATATAGCTACAGAAATATATAGCTGATAAAATGTTGTTTTAAATGTTTTGAAATTTTACTCTTAATAAAAAATAAATGTACTGTACATCAAATTAGAATTATATTTAATGCCATGTCAGTGGCCGGCAATAGCCACAAGGCAGTGATCTTTAGCTTGTTTCGCCTTGGGGCGTAAACATTTTTTACATTTTTTTTTTCTATGGAGAGGCTTATCACTCTGGGTGATGGTTTGTTTTTGCCTTATGAATCTGAGTTTCTTCATTCGGAAAATTAACATTTTACTCGACTCCAGAATATTATTTAAGACAATAAAATGCAATGTTTATATAAAACACGCACACATACTAAAAAAGGTATAATTGAAAAAAAAAATTTTTTAAATAGAAGATTCAATCATGTTTCTACTTAAAGTAATTTTGTTGTTGTTTGAAACCCATTCCCGTCATAAAACGGTGCTTTTATTTCAGCTTGTTGCGACTTCCACGTAAACATATTTTACACTTGTTTCTTGTAATTCTATTTTTACGCTTTTCATTCTATGTGGTTTGATAAATAGTATGTGGTTAGTTTTTGTATCAGATTTTTCTTTCATCAACAAAATTTGCATATTAATTTTGAGTTTAGAATTTGATTTAAATTGTCAAATTTTATATTTAAATTACAAAAACACAGTTTGTACAAAACTAAACAAATTGTATAGAGATAATAATAAGCCACTTCTATTTAAAAAAAATTAACTATACTGCGTTTAATTAGAATTTGTACCCATTTAAATTTTTGTAGTAGTCGAAACTGATTATGGCCACAAGATGGCTCTCTTATCTCAGTCTGTTGCGTCTTTCGCCATAAACGTATTTTACAATTGTTTTTTAGGAGTTCAAATGAAACTAGGTGAAGCTAATCTTTACATAATCTACTTCTGATTTTTAATAGGATTTCAAACACTTTCTTTTGCACACTGACGCTGTTTCCTGAAAGAACAGCCGGTGATTCTCGTGCATCACTCATGCCTAAACCGGATGAATAGTCCCACTCACTCGCCACCAGATATTAGATGCGTGGATTATTACATATTATTATCAGTACTTTGCTATTCGATTTTTTTATTTTGAGCGATTTTAAGAAAAGATTACCTACATTTACTGTAACTTTTGTTACATTAAATAATCTGACAGCTGTAGGTGCAGATTCTGTACATGACTTTGTAAAAATGTAAATGATTAAAAATGTAAATGTTTGCAAACTAATATAATTTTACAAATAATTTAGAATATAATTCATGCAACACAAAAAACAAATACAGCTTGTAAAATGTGCATTTTCCGACTGTTGATAATACAACTTTATTTATTTATAATAACAATAATAATATTTATTGTTATTGTTTCATATTTATTAACTTTTTTTAGAACTGTATCAAAAAAATCTGGTGGTTGTTGTCATTGTTACAAAAATAAAATTGATGATAAAATACCCAGGATAATTAAATTCTGAATTTTCTGGCTCAGACTTAAAAAAAAAAAAAAAGACTGAAAATGTAAATTACCCCCAAATTAATATAACTATAATTTATAGTTAACTATAAACTTTATAGTTTAATTTGCAGCATTCAATTGTAATTTTTAACCGTACAGATAGTTGTAACTGTTAATGTAACATAATTAATTTAACTGTGGATAAACGTACATTATGCCCAGCAATCTAAAGGAATGTGGGAGACCTGAAGTTTCTGCAAACGCATCATTCCTTTCTGATAAGAGTGAAATAACAAACAAATCTTTCCAGAACTTTCCAGTTCTAAGCAGGAGGAACAGAACAGAGTGTTCGAGTCTGTTATCGGGCTTGCGGCGGATCACTCTTTAATCCAACTCCAGCACAAACCCCAATCTATCCAAACCTCCCGGAACATTCCCGATGGTTTCTTCAGCAATCCCTGATTTCCAGCACTTTCCACTGTGGTGAGGACACGAGATCAGTGGCCGAGATCAGTTGCTGAAGGGAAATTTGGCAATTAAAAGACACTGACTGACCAGTGAGTAAGACGAAAAGTGACAAAGGCCAGGAAACAAAATGCAATTTCTGTGTGAAATGCAATAATTGTGAAATACAGTAATTGTTTACACATACAAACACACATCCAGTGATCACGGTGTTTAAACTATATTTGTCAGTTCGTGTTCTGAAAGCGTGAAGTAGACGAGCTCTCGGTCGCTCTCTTTCTGTCTCACACTCTCTCTCATGTGAGTAAGAGTTGGCTAAAGTGTCAGTCATGGTGACTTGAGTAAGTGTGTGTCACACTGAAGACTTTTCTTCTGAATCACTTTGGTTAGCAGGGTCGTTCTCTTGTCCTGTCAGAACACTGGGTCTCTGCAAACTGACAGGGAACTGGGGCCACATCTAAGACAGACCATCTCTCACATGTAGCTACACGTTTATTTAGCGCTTTTGCATCTTCCCTGTCCCAGGCCTTGTTCTGATAGAGGTGTTCTGTGATCCTTGTTGAGAGTGACGAGAGAGTCCAGTCATTTTAGGGGCTTGTTCTAATAATTAGTTTTATCAGGTTCAATCAGGTACTATCAGTGGAAATTTGTAACAAAGTGTTGAGAGTGGTATCTCAGTCTGTAAAGCGCTGGTGTTTAAAAAAACACCAGATCATGGGTTCAATTCCCAGGGAAAGAAGTAATTTGATGAATTGTAAAAATTGTGAAATTGAAAAATTGTGTCTGCTAAATGACTGTAAAGTAAAGTGGTAACGTTTGCTTTCATTTCACTGTCCGTGACTCGGAAAACATTCAGTATAGTGGATATCTAAAAAAATATAAATACTGTATAGATTTGCAGTGTATAGTTGTAGTGGTGTCTTCAGTTGGTTGATTTGGTTACCTCAGAGATGATTTGGGTCCAGGAGGAGAAGGGATCATGTCTTCGGAACGCACTCCGGTCCCATAGTGGCAGTAGTTTTATATGAACACTAAATCTTCAAAAATGATTGGCAGCATTTATTGACGGTTAACCTCAGGTTCAACTTTAGGTCAACACGGAGTCTGTGGATGAATGACAGCTACTGTGAGTGTGGAGATTACTGACGGCTCACTCAGAAATGTTAGTGTACCTCGCCACGGAGTTTCATGCTTGCAACTCGCCCTGAGATTAATTACATCAGTCTATTAAACTCTCACCAGAAGTGACCATGATATACAGACATACTGGTTTCACTGCAGGAGACAAGCCAATTCCTCTCCTACAAGCACACCTTGATCTCCTGCGGTTCCTATAGACCAGTATTGGGTTGTGTGAAAAGAAAGACAGCCACAGGAAAAGGAAGAAGAGGAAGTCCCACACCCTTCCTTGTTTCCTCAAAACCAGCTAGAAAGATTGAGGATTTTTAAAACATCTCACTCATCAGCAAAATAACAGCATTAGCAGTTCTGAATGTCGTTTATTCTTTTACGCTCAGTGTTAGGAATCGAAGTTTAATTTTAATTCATTTGTGTGCAAGTGTGATTGTCTGTGTGTGTCTCCTGCGTTGGCCACCCTTTGACTTCAAATCGAACTCCAGTTCTCCATGACCCATAAATGAAAGAGCGGCATAGAAAATAGACTAGTAGAAATTATTTATTTCATATATACTGTATAAATTATTGTAAATGTAAGACAGACATATATCATGTCATTGTTAATTCTCACTAGTTCTCAAGAATGTTAATTCTCACATGTGTTAGAATACAACATTCATTTGTCAAGAGGATGTATGTTCTTAGTATGTTCGTATCGGATTTTAGTCAGCTGGTTATTTAAACTAACTAGTTGACTTGCTTTTATGACTTCTGAGTCAGGTCAATAAATATAAATTGAAGAATGTTACAATTAAAATGTAATTTAGAAAATGTAATGTTGGTACAATTACACTTAAAAGACCTACTTATTGGGTGAGATTAACATTTAGCATTGATCTCTCAAGTAATCATGATTTCATTCTAAAATGCCTCTTATCTTAAAAAAATTCTTAATTAGATGAAAAATCAGTTTGAATTACAACAAATCTAATCGCAACTTTGACTTTGAAAGACTTCAAACATCGTGCGATATCGTTCTGAGCATCTGTGCGTCTTATCTGGGGAATGCAGTTCACTTCCAGAAGATTTGTACAAATCCTCTTCTTTGGCTAAACAAAGCCTTCTTTAGGCAACATTATCTAACAGATAAAACTGTGAGGGGGATTCTGGTCTCTCTGGAGAGTGAGAGTAAACTAAACCGAACAGTTTTTTTTTCCATGTGTAAGAAAATGAAACATTTCCATTCATTTGAACAGCTTTTTCTTTTTCTGGGTCACACCGAGTAGGAACCAATCTCAGCAACTCTGGGCCTAAAGGCAAGAGACACTGTGATTTTCCTGGGCAATTACTCTTTTGCATGTTTCTGGACTGCACGAGGAGCACATGCTCCACACAGAAAGACCCTGACTGGGCCTTGAACTTGAGCCTGGAACAGTTCTTGCTATGTGGTGACAGCTACACACTGCACCACAGTCATCATACATTTATTCTCATTGTTAAAATAAACAACAAAATAAAGTAATTGAAAGCGGAATTTCAGCTTAACTGAAGCGCTTGGCTTTATCAGAAGCCCAGCAATCACAGTTCCTGTTCTACACCCATGATGTGGAGAAAGTCCTTGAAACAAGCACAAATAACACTTTGTTAATGTTAGAAAAACAAGACTCGTATGAAACCTGAAAAATGTGGGATTTTTTTCAGAAACAAACCACACAATGTTTAAGCAAAATAGATATTTTATTTGAGATTTTAAAATATCTGACCAGAGAATAAATACTTCGACATTCTCAAAATGCCATGAATGTCTTTTCTGGCTGCTTCCAGAAACTTTCCCTTATGAAAACACATTTTAAAAATCAGTCGGGGTTGATCATTAAATAGAAAAAAGTTGTGCTGGAAAAATAACTCCTGAATTCTCTGTTGGCTCCATCAGTTACAGTTGTAATCATTCTCAGTGTCTTTGCAGTTTAAGTGATTCTCCAGCTCCTGAATGACAGCATCTCTTCCCATTTGATCGTTCCTCCTCTTCTCCACGATCAAATCCTCTAAGCTCTGAAAGTCCAGGACGTGGCTTTTCTTCTCTGACAGCTGAAGCTTCATCTTGTACGGCTGCTTGCCAATTCTGATCTCGCCACCGACTTTGAACTCTCGCCTGCCGAACCGACACCAGGCAGCGAAACACTCAGAGTTCTTCCAGCAGACATCCCGCTCTTTCTTTCCCACTTGCTCCATGGCGTTCTGGACCACCACATCTGGGCTCAGTGGGCGAAACTTGTACAAATCGTTGACGACCCGGCCTCTTTTGCTCCCACAGGCGTCGTTAAAAAAGTCGCATTTGATCTCATTTCTAAACAAGTGGACCACCTGTAATTCCCCCACACAAACCGCCCAGTGCGGAAACTGGCCGACGGCCACGAACTCCATCAGGTCACCGGGTGTGCACTTATTTGCCAAGTTCTCCCGCGATAACGTCCCTAGCTCAAGCGAGCGGTGACTCCTCTCGTAAACACACTCGTCGCGATAACACACGGTGCATTCTATCTCATCGCGACAGTCGTAGGGTGTCGCGGCTTTTTCCCGCTCGTCGATCGCGTCCTCCTGCTCGTCATCGTCGTTGGAGAAAATGTAAGACACACCGATCCGCGGCGTGTCGTCCTCGGGATCGAATCCGTTCGGGTCGTTCGTGGGCAATTCGTCGTAATTCAAATGAGTGAGTTTTTCTACTTGATTCCCCATAATTGCACCGACGCGAGCGGCTTGACGTCCCGTCTGTGAGGAGAATTTTAAAAAGCTTTCGTAGTTCAGTTTTAAGTCCACGAGTTCATGATTCTGCCGACTTTCAGCCTGTGTGTGCCGTGTGGATCGCCATGTCGAACGGAAATCCGGAACGTTTAGCGGCCGCTAGGTGTTTTTAAGTTTCGGGAGGCGTTTTGAACAGGTGCGTCTCACCTGCTCACTTCCTGAGGTGAGCTGCCCACGCCGGAAGTCCATCAGACAGAGTGATGGGTCCACCAGAACCCTGTGCTGAGCTTCTCGCTGGTCGATTTCAGCTGGTACCGTGTTGTTTTGTCGGCTCGTGCGGAGCGGATGCTGATGGCGCCTCTGTGAAACTCTGACTGTCCGTGGCAGCAGCGCTCAACGTGAGTAGTAGCGCAGTTTCCTCAAAGCACGCGCCGTTAAAGAGACAGCGCGCAGTTTGCAACCAATCAGTGTCACAGACAGCTTTTCTCCAATAAAGTGTTTTGCCTAATGTTGATACGTTTTTTTAAAAAGAACTATTACGTCTATAAACGACGTATTTAACGACAAGCAAGTACGCAGAGTGATTGTCATTTTAGATTAATTGTAACTTAAATTTGCAATACATAATGGTATGTCAATTATATGTTTGTTTACGTTACAGTTATACGAATAATAATCAACAAGTTAATATTATAATGACTAAATTAATATTATTTAATATTATAATATTATATATTCCTAAATGCATGTGGGCATAAAAGGCACACTTTCTTCATCAATTTAACATTCAAACAATGTTTTTAAAATGAAAAGAAAAATTTGCTGAATTAAAAAAATAATATTCTTAATTTTGAGTGGTGTGGATCAGATACACTTTGTAAATTAAAAATTAATTGAGTGTCAAAAATACTTTTAAAAGGCCTAAATAAATCCGATATTAATAACAGTGGATCCAAGCACAAACTTTCAGCCTGGCAATCAATGGTGAAGATATTATGGCAGCTACTGTGGTGAGGTTTATTTCACAGTGAGCAGGTCTCCATAGAGATATTTCAGTGTGTTTGTCTGGAGTAGGGCAGATGGGTCTATAAAACGCTAGAGTGTTTTCTTCTTGTGTTTTGGATAGCTGAGCAGCTCGCCTTTGGCTGTCAGTCCATCACCAGCACAGCAGCTTCTGCTGCCCACAATCGTGCCACAGCTCTTAATTACCTGTAGTAGCATCTGGCCTGCAACTCTGCGGTGTGTTTGCTGCGACACGTGTGGGGATGTCCGGACGTCGCCTCCAGGCATATCACCAGTTAGCAGTCATCAAACCGAGCATCCATCTCCCAGCACCACATCACAATATCTTCCAACACACACCTTGCAGCACCTGCTCCACGATTTCCTTCTTTTAAACACCAACTTGTTCTTATGAATATTCATGTGTCATAAACTCATAAACACTTCCATCATTTTTTTTCTGTGAATCCCAGTCATCAGTCTTCACAGTGACATTTTCTGGAACGTGCTCTGTCTCTGATGTGAGTAAACACAGGAATTTCAACTACCTGACATTTCAGTATCAGCACCAGAAAACCAAGACGATTCTTCAAACTCTAGAAAGATCATTCTGTAGGTTCTCTTTTCCCCTGAGCCGACACACGGGCCATTTTGAATGTCAAGGCTCTTTATGTCACTGTACTGGTGACACTAACCTGTCAGTCTCCACAGACCATATAAGGAAGTTCAAGGACCTCAGAGAAAGACATTACTGCGTTTCTCAAAAAAAAAGGACCACCACGAGGAAACAATACAGCGTCTGGCTTGCGAAATGTGCCCAGGTTTTGTTTCTAGTGACTGTGCTCTGGTTACATCAGAAGAATTTAAAGCAGCTAATCGTAAGCCCCCTTAAGACCCCTCTTTTTTTCCCAAAGGCTGCTCTCTTTCTAAGATGTATTATTGTTAGTGTTTGTTTGTGTTCTGCCAGCGAAGCGTGAGAGGTGGAGAAAGAGATGTGACAGGGAGACATTGATGTTTGTTGGGGAATGGGACTGTTTTAATGTATCTAACAGTTTAGTAACTTTCACGTCATGTGTGTGACAACTTTGGTTTTATAGTCTTTGTAGATATTTTGTTCTCAAGAGATTTTTATATACAGAACTCTTTTTTTTTTCCAAACATAAATGTTGGCACTTTGTAACATAAATAAGAAAAAATATATTAGTTCGTATTTGTTTTATTTATGATTTGTTTTTATTATAAAATTCCATGAAATAAATGTAATTATTTTATGTTTGATATAACAATATTTTACATGATGAAATAAATGGATAATTAATAAATGACATATATACACAGTATTTATATACAATATATATAAATAATAAATTGAGTGTAAGTGCAAAAACAGCAACAAATTTGATATAAAACATATAATACATGAAACGCAAACTCTTGCTGTGTCATGGTCAAATATTGTGGGGAGAATGTACTTGCCCTTTGAATGAGAACCGTGAGGTTAATAACACATTAATATTACTTTTAACATTAAATAATACTTTTCTTGGTGTCACTTTGGTGTTGGAACTGGTTGGGGTTAATCTATTTTTAAATACTTTTACGTGATGAACGTTCCTTTACTCGTTTACCTTTATTGAAAAGAAACTTTTCTCCCCCAGATATTTACAAGCACAAACAGACAAAAAAAAAGCTTTGAAACCTTGAGAACACACTCTCTTGCGAAATCAACATCATCTTCCTATAAGAGCAAACAGCAGCGAGTTAGAGTAGAATATTTTTTTCCTCCAGTTATCAGGTCCGTAATGCTTTTACCCCGCGGTAGCTAGCCGGCAACTTCTTATTGCCGTTGCTTTGCCTTAATCATGTTATCACTACAAATATACGTAGCTCTAGCTAAGCAACTGTTTTAAACCCCCGAAAAGACAAGACACACACATTCAAACAAACAGTAACCATTAAAACGTCAGTCATTTAGCGAAATGTTACGTTAGCTAAGCTAACATTAGCCTTAACGTTGACTGTTTAATAGCGAATTATAGCGGTTTCAAACTCACAATTTACAGTCACTCCCCCACTCAATGGTCGTATATAACTACCTCTCTGCCTGATAAAAATTTTATTTCTAAATTTTACTCACCTTCACCTCAGAAAGAAGTCTTGCAGTCTTCAGTAAAAGTCAAGATGGCGGACAGTTGCGGTCACTTTCCCTCCGGATTTTGAAACGAGAGGGCGGAGCATCCACACTAAACACAACTATTAGGTATTCTCAACATGACTGACTCTTGTTAGTTTAACATTCGCATAAATTTAAAGGATTTTAAAAGACATGTTTAGAGGGAGAACATAATTCAGTTATGTAGAATATATAAGATATTTGTACAATATTTGTAAAGTATACAACCCCCCTGAACCATTTTTTTCAGTGTGGGGTATCATTATGTTCCTTTACGAACTGCAATACACAGATGTATTAGTTATTCAGCAGTTAAGTTTTTACTGTAAACACTTGTGCAATTTTAGTCCTGGCCAAAAGAAAATAAAAAAAAATGTTTATTTTTGATTTTGTCTTTTTAAGTGAATGAAAAAGTTAACTAAAGAGCCACATGTGGCCCTGGTGCTCGACATTGACCAGGTCTAATATACGCAAATGTAAGTTCACGTAAAAGATGATCTCATAATCTCAAAATCTTCTTGTTTAATTTAAAAAAATCGAATATTTTAGGTGCTTCTAAAACATAAATATTAACTCCAGGAAACATGAACGGTCAGCTTTTTCAGAGAATTTCAACTATTTGTGTGTGTGTGTGTGTGTGTGTGTGTGTGTGTGTGTGTGTGTGTGTGTGTGTGTACGTGTGATGCTATTAAAACTTTGCTTCCGCTCTGAAAGTAGAACATCTTCTGGAGGCCGAATCAGAAAAAAAGAAGATGTAGGTCATTCTGATCTGACACACCACGGCCTAATTTGTGAATCACTGTCTCACTCCAAGTTCCCTTATATTTCTGCAGGAACCAACCAAGCGTCACACACGCACAGCCTCGGCTCCAGCCTCGACACTCTTTGCTCTGCACAAGCACGAATACCTGTCGCATGGATGTCTTTCAAACAATCAAATTCACTGTCTTACGCTGCAGTGGCTCTCATCTGTGTCCGAACCAAGCATTTTAAGTGAAGCACAAAGGAGTCTTACTGGAACAGAAGATGAAAGTACTCTTCAAAACACATCTTATGTTGAGCAGCATATATCTAAAACACGTGTTTCTGTCTGACAAATGACACGGATATTATCTGACTTTATCTGTCTAAAAGTGATGCCTGCTTTTGACTTTTCATCAGCAGTGAATTTAGACATGGTCACTATTGGCCCCGTTGCCTTAAACTGGCTTAAAACCTTTAAAAGTATAATAAATTACTTTTTTAAAAATGGTAAATATTTTAAATAAACAGTTTATGTACATATACAAAAATTGTGTATAAACACACACACACACACACACACACACACACACACACACACACACACACATATATATATATATATAATTTGTTTATTTATTTTATTTTATTATTTTTGCATCACACCAATTCCACTGTCTTTGAAATCCAAACATCCAAAATGTTGCAAAATACATGTTGACAGGTTAGTAGACCAGAGCAGTTCACAAAAGTGCAAGGTTCTTAATAATACTGTTTGTCCCTCCACCTAATATACAGTACAGTATTTGTATTATTTTACTAGGACCTGTACCGATAATATAATCTAGTAAAATATTTTAGTGCCACCTAGTGGACAAGAAAACAGGGCCCCACAATTTAGGTTGAAGGGGGTTATTTTGATGTTTGGCGTTATGGTGGGGTGGATTGTATGTAAGTTAATGTTGTGACCCCACGATGATATGATACTAATGCAAGTGTGTATATATTTAATCTATATATATATATATATATTTGGATTTTATTCTCTATTGTTTATTATTTAAGTTGTTTTTTTTTATTCACGTACATCAAGAAATGCAGATCAGTGTTACACACTCCGAAATGTCGGTTGATGTTGAAAGTAGAATGCGGGTTTTACAGCAAAAAGTGAACTGTTTATTATATACTATACAGTTTTTTCTAAAGTGTATTTAGTGTGGTCACTTAGTGTGTAAGAGCCACAACTTGGGTCCTTGTAACCCAACAATACACACAGAACGTGAACAACACTCTACATAAAACGCATTTACACTCTACACTTACACTGTTACTGTTTGTACAGAAACGTACCCTTTTAAAAACGAAGCCCGTCACTGTTGTACTACTCTGGGTATTGTTTTCCTCCACTTCTAAATGAAAATTTTGCAAAAAACTGATAAACCATTTCAAAGCTACAAATATAATTGTATGTGAAAATATGGAGATGAAGTGTGTGAGTTTCTTACGGAATATTACGCTGTTGTTGTGTTTGTGGAACATTTCGAAGTCAGAAGCTCCTTGTGTGAACGTTACTTGATAAGACTAATTAATCAGAGTGGATGTTTCCCCACGGCACCGGCTCCTAAAATCAAGCTTAGCTCCAGATAATGAACAAATGTACAGCAGACTGCAGTAATTCACCTCAGTGAAACTACAGAAAGTGCAGTTTAAATAGGATCAGTCAGATTAGAATACGTAAACACTATACAAAATTTAAGTGTTGAAACATAAAAAATCACATAAATGCCCAATTCAAATGCAATTTGTTAATTTCATATACGGTATTTTAGAAATTATTTTTCTACGCTATTTTCTTTTTTACTTTTTGTTGTAATATTTAGTAAAAAAAATGTAATGTTTTTCATCACAATTTATATCTAAAAATAACTTTTGGCCTTGACTCCATAACAAAGAAATTATAGTGTAATTTTCATTATAATATTTTTTCCAATTGTCTGATGATTAAATGAGGTTTAAAAATAAAGTTTTTCAGATTTAGTGAAGACTTTTGTATTACTGGTTCATACTATCAAGAACATGAGTTTTAAGATGACACTTGAAGCCCACAAATGCTGCTTGCAACAATTTTTGTACAGGCTCATTTTGTATTTCAATACTACTATTTCATTTATTTTATATACTGAGCAGTTGTAAAAAGCGTTTCAGAACACGGTGTAATGTGTAATTGCATATTTGACAATCGTTTTTGACATACTATGCATATATGCAAAACATTTCTATGGGTTTACTCCAAGTTAAATGTTTTTAAATATTATATATTTGTGTTCAAACAGACAAGGTAAGTGACCAATTATATTCGTGTGGATTAATAACCAATAGAGTGCTAAAAGAATGACAACTATTGTGTAACTATTGCATAATATTTCTCACTTTACAAAGCGTCCTACTACAGAAGTCGACCGCTAGGGGGCCCCATTGATCTGCCTATCACGTATATTTCTGAAATAGTACAGTATTCAGCAACCAAAACATTTGAATTGCTTGTTTCTTTGTTTTTTTTTTTTTTGTTTTTTTTTTATGATAAAACACTGGTTAAATCGGTATGTGTGGAATAAACAGTGCAGTTTAAATATATGTTCAATTAAAAAAAACACTAGTCATCTGTTTATTTCCTGCAGCTTTTCCATTTCTGGGTCGCGCAGAGCTGGTGTCAATTACACCAGTCCTAAGGCAGTGTGTCCTAAGGCAGTGTGTTCTAAGGCAGGACACACATTGAATCGGTTGCCAATCACAGAGCAGGACACACTGACTCCCACATTCACACTCGCGTACACAAATCTCCAGACTCAAATTCTCGTGTGAAGGAAATTCAGACAAGCCAGATGAGAACATCCACACAGAAAAACCATGGCTTGAAATGGACTCTGAAATTGTTTTGAGTTGACAGCGCTACACACTACCCTACCATTCTGCCTACTTTAACGATCAAGTTTTATTTATAAACAAATCTCATATAAATTCTAATGTGAATCTAATTTCTTGTGGACCATTGGTTACAACACATTTTTAAGCAAAGTGCTCACTTTAACCCTGGCAGTTCTCATCACGTTCAGATTTGAAACCACTTTGATGGAACAATGGCTCGTCCGTCACCACCGTCTAATTTATACCTGCACAGGCCGGACTTTAAAGCTCTCAGCTGTTGTGTCCCGTCACCCCCAGCCGTTTCCTCCTGACCGCTGGCTTTCGGGGGCTTTAGTTTTGAAACTAGGGTCTTTCCAAGTACACAGGGAGACTCTGAGAATAGTTTGTTTACCCATCAGTAAACAGGCACACGTGGTGAACCATTGGGCAACACTGCAGACCGTGAAGAAGCTTGTGGAAAATGAGAAGGGGCGAGGGAGGAGCAGTTGGACCAGCTCCCGTTCTGACAGAAGAGAGTTTCCTATATTTAGCCAGCCTGGAATGTGCACACTGGCCTCTGAAGCATCTAGGAACAACAAAGCTCACTCACTTTAGCCTCCATCAACATCCACCTGCCAGACTCGAGCGAGAGAGAGAGAGAGAGAGAGAGAGAGAGAGAGAGAGAGAGAGAGAGAGAGGGAGAGAGGGAGAGAGGGAGGGAGGGAGAGAGAGAAGGACTTTTGAGAGTGAAACCGTTTAAGACCGGAGTGGGACTCAGCAGAGGCATCGGAAGAAGTTTGATGACACTGAACAATCACAGACTCTTAGAGAATGTGCTTCCAGGCAACTGAGGCGAGGTAAGACACTTCCTGACTGCAGGCGCATTTGAGTAAAACGTTTTTTAGCAATGAGTGCTAACAGTATTAGCATCACCTAAACCATAAGTGTGATGCAAGTTTTCATGAAAGAATAAATTTTGTTTTAAATTGCAATTGCACTTACATAGTGACTGTAAGTAAATACAATGGTATGAAAAGCGATTATCCAAGTTTAAGACAAAATGTTCTTTTTTTTTCCACATTCTTTTTTTCCCAACCAGCATTGGATTAGGCGTTAACGTTTAATTAAAGTACAATCACTGCAGATACAACATCCATTACTACAAACTGATTAGCTTAGCACTAAAGCTAGGCTTAGTTGTCTGTGTCTTCGTTGGTGGGTGCTGTGAGTTCAATTCCCTTGGAAAACGTGGTCAACTCAATGTCTGACTGAAGTCCTTTGGCTGAAATGCAGTCATTCCCTACTGAATGTAAAACAAATATGTAGGAATTAAACCCACCGTCTTCTGTGTTAGACAGTAGCTGCTACTGCTTGAGCCATAGACGCAAATAATGACTTGAAAGTTTTCATTTCAGTACTAGTTCAGGAAACTTTCCTCTTTTCGTTTTTTACAGCTTAGATGGACCAGTACCAGAAGAACTGCAGTATAAAGACAAAGAGCTGATCTCTAACCTCCCAATGCAGCTCAACAGCTTGAGGAAGCAGCAGATTCTTACTGATGTCTTCCTTTGCACTGAAGGCAAGGAAATCCCATGCCATAGAAACATCCTGGTGTCCAGCAGCCCATACTTCCATGCTATGTTTTGTAGCAGTTTTCTGGAAAGCCAGAAGACCCGGATTGACCTACAAGCTATTCCATATAACATTCTGATATGCATCGTAGAGTACGTTTACACGGCATCCATTAGCATCACCATGGAGTCGGTTCTCTCTCTCATGCAAGCCGCTTCGATGCTCCAGTATGGACGGCTTTTTGAGGCCTGCTCCACTTTTCTTCAAGCCCAACTGTGTCCAGACAACTGTCTGAGCATGATCCGACTCTCTGAAATCCTGCATTGCTCCAGCCTGCTGGAAAAAGCCAGAGAAGTAGCTGTGAAGAGCTTCTCAGACGTGGTGGTCTCTGAGGACTTCTGCGAACTCTCGTTGCCCGAACTCTTGAGCTACTTGGAGGACGATCGGCTGAATGTTGAGGAGGAGCAGGTGTTTGAAACCCTTCTGGCTTGGATTCACCACGACCCTTTCAACCGATGTGGCACCATCCATGACTTGTTTCGTCGGGTGAGGCTGAGACACGTCCACCCTTCCTATCTTTTCCAGTTTATTGCCAGTGACCCCCTAGTCCAGTCTTCATCGTTGTGCACTGAAATAATAGAATCTGTTCGCCGTCTTCTCTTCTCAGTCGGGGCATTTTGCCCATGCGACATCGAGCCTCTGTGGTCGGCACCAAGACGGCAAAACTGCAAGGAGGCGCTTGTTGTCATAGGAGGACGAAAGAATGGAGAACGAACGTCTCGAGAGGCTTTGCGCTACGACGAACAGATGCGATGCTGGGAGTGGCTGGCCAAAATTCCTCTCCGACTCTATCGGCCATCTTATGTCTGCATGCACAGCATCCTTTATGTACTGGGGGGGTTGACCATGAGACCAGGAGATTGCTGCTCGCCGACCAACAGCGTCTACACTCTGTCTCTTAAAACTAACCAATGGAGACTGGGACAGCCCATGCTGATGCCTCGATATTCGCACCAAAGCGTCTCCTACCTCCACTTTATTTTTGTTCTGGGCGGATTAACGACCGATGGGCAGCTCACTAATAAAGTAGAACGTTATGACACCATGTTCAACCAATGGGAGGCTCAAGCAGCCATGCCTGTCGCGGTGGTGCACCCGGCTGTCGTTGCTTATGACCAGCGAATATATGTGTTTGGGGGAGAGGATGCAATGCATAAGCCGGTTCGAATGATCCAGGTATGGTTTCCCAGGGCTTAGATGGAAGAATGACTAACATTGATTCTGGTGATCTGTGTAGGTCTACCACATCGGCAGAAACATGTGGTGTAAAATGGAGAACAGGACAGTGAAGAATGTCTGCGCTCCTGCCGCTGTGGTTGATGATAAAATCTACATTGTAGGAGGTAAGGACTCCATTTTTTGGATGCTCCTTTATCTTTAAATTTATTGCAACATTCTTAAATAATGAAGACAAAAAAATACAGCAGTTGTGGGGCTAAATCCTCATCCTCATAGTTGTTTTTACTATTTCCGTGTTTTCCTTTCATATTTATTCATTTTATGTTAATAATACCCTCACATAGGCTCAACCTTTATGGAAAAATTGTATATTTTTTCATTTGATTTATTTTCCCCTTGATGACAGTACTGAACATTGATTAAAGACATTGCAATGTCTGATTGCAACTATTTTTTTAACTTGATTTTAAACTTCATTTTAATCATTAGACAATCAAATTGTTTAATTATAAGGAAAGTTCTATGACGTCATAAGATAATCAGATATATGACCAATTGTGTGCATGCACTTTCCAACTAAAAAGTGGCAGAACAATAGTGGGATCAAGCCATCACCAAACCTATGATGTTCTTCATGGAATGTACTAGTAATAAATCATTCTTAAAATGAAAAAAAAAAATGCTTAAACCTCATTTAATCATCAGCCTATCAGATTAAATAATTACATTAAAAGAAGTCTGTACTTCAAATCCAAATCGGACTTTATCCAAAGCAACAATAAGCTTTCAGTTCTTCGGTCTTGAACCTGTGCAAAACGGAAACCTACACTTGTGTTTTTACAGGCTATACTAGAAGAATGGTAGCGTATGACGTCAAAACCAACAGGTTTGAAAAATGTGAAAATATGAAGTCGAGAAAGATGCATCACTCTGCTTCTGTTGTGAACAACAAGATTTACGTCACGGGCGGACGCTTCATTAACAGCCACGAGAGTGTGGAAGACTCGGACAGTTTTGACTGCTACGACCCAAAGAAGAACTCTTGGGTGTCAATGGGAAATCTCCCCTTCAAACTCTTTGACCACGGTTCTGTACCTCTGGTTTATCTCTCTGACAAGTGTCTCTCTACAAAACAAACAATATTTAGGGTTCAGTGTCACTGTGATTAAGTGTAATAAGCTATTATTAATAAGTGTATGTGTGTGTGTGTGCGCACATTTTAGAGTAATTACTGTTTTACTGTATAGAGACAAAAGGCTTCAGTTATCATTGACAAAAAACGTTAATTAAAGTACAGTAAATGCAAATGTTTATGAATGATCAATGTTCATCACTCAGTGCCTTGGAAACAGAAACAGAAAAAAATTACAATTTGATATGCATTGTTTTTTCCCTAAAATAGTAATTTCAGACTATTTAATGTGT
Organism: Paedocypris micromegethes; assembly: GCA_028031935.1. Classification (NCBI taxonomy): domain Eukaryota; kingdom Metazoa; phylum Chordata; class Actinopteri; order Cypriniformes; genus Paedocypris; species Paedocypris micromegethes. The sequence goes on along the minus strand of CM051501.1, from coordinate 15,366,154 downwards.
TTTGTACATATGTGCATGTGAAACATACAACAACAAATTTTTAAAACAACACATTTGTCATTGTATATTTATCATTTATGTAATGTATTGACAATAATTATGATCATAAGACGATTATCATCACAAGCGGTTCTTTGCTTCAGTGTTGGAGTCGCATGCCTCACGTGCTTGAAGAGGTTGCGAAATGTGTGTTAGCCTGTGAACACACACATACACACACACACACACACACACACACACACACACACACACATAGTCAGGCAGGAGTCTACAGGCCCAGACTAGTGAATCATCTTAGCCATTAAAACACTTGTAAAGTGTTACAGATATAAAACTCATTCAGCACAGTCACCCAGCGTTTTCTAGAAGGAATGTTGTGTATTACAAGCTAATTTATAAATTGTATGTGAGTAATAGTGTTTGTGTGTGTGTGTGTGTGTGTGTGTGTGTGTGTGTGTGTGTTCATGCAACTAATACAAGGCCATGGTTGTGTCACAGTACTTTGTTTTTTTCTATACACTAGTATATACAAATTTTATATACAAATGTACGTATATATACTGAATAGAGAGAAAAGAGAAATGGGTGTGTGTTCTATATAAATTGTTAGTTGTTAACAATTTGTTAGTTGTCAAAAATCACTTAAATATATCATGTAGGAGACACAGAGTGATGTTTGAGAACTGAAACAAAGGTTATGGCATTTACAAAAAGTGTGCAATAATTGTTTAACAAACAATTCTCAAAATTAGGCAGGTGCATACATTTGGGAACCACAAAAAAGAGACGATCACATGGCCACAGTCCCACAGCATGATGAAACCACCACCATATTTTAGGCGTTTTTTTGGAATGAGGTGATCTTTTTAACATTCCTTGTTAGATTCATCCAAATAACTCAATTTTAGTTTCATCGCACACAGCACCTTATTCCACAATGAAGCTGGCTTGTCTGTATGTGTTTTAGCATACCTCAAGAAACTATGCTTCTGCTGTGGCCAGAGAAAAGGCCTCCTCCGCATCACTCTCGTGCATCTCATTGTGTAAAATGTACACAGTGCACAGTTACTCCGTCTACAGCAAAATGGTGTTGTAGGTCTTTGGTGCTGGTCTGTGGGTTGACTGAATGTTCTCTCCAGTCGTTGCTTCTGTTTATCTGAGATTTTCTGCAACTTCAACTGTGCCCGTGTTCTTCCCTTTCCTCAAAATGTTCATAACTATAGAGACAGACAGCTGAAATCTCTGAGACAGTTTTCTTAATCGTTCCCCTAAACCATGACAGTGTATTTTTGTATGTATTTTTATTTTCAGACATTTGAGAGTTGTTTCGAGACCCACATGTTGATGCTCTTCAGAGAATATTCAAAGAGGAGGGAAGCTTACAATTGCCAACCATTAAATACTATTTCATAATAATTTTTACCTATGTACGAAGGTCATGGTTCACTGAGCGAGTGAGTGCCAATGATTTGTTCCATAGGTTTTGGAATCAATAAAATAACAACGATGCCCAAATGTATGCACCTCCCTAAACATTTGCGCGCGCACACACACACACACACACACACACACAGAGTACGTATACTGTATTTTGATTCTCTTACTG
>CM051501.1:15310079-15364525 GCA_028031935.1 Paedocypris micromegethes | reverse complement strand
TGTGTGTCAATGTATGTACGTATGTGAGTATCTGTCTCTCTAGAATGTATGCTGTCTCTTACTCTCTACGTATATACAATATATATATACACACATAAAGTACCGGGCACATAAAGATTAATTTTCAAAAAGGTACAAATATTTTAAGTGCTTTGTGTTTCGTCAGGTGTAGAGCAGATCTCATGGATCTATAGGATATTTTGGAAGAACAACACAGAACCCAATACTTGAATCATGTGTCTGGCCCAAGTTGCAGATGTGTTGTTCCAGCATGTAAATGGAAACTTTTGACTGTGTGAACATGATGAAACTGCTGCAAGAATAACAGCAACAGGTGTGGTGGTGTCAGTATATATGGGATCATGTGCACGGCGTATGAACACGAGACAAAAAGCCTCGCAAAGCGCACTCAATCTCTGTTTGTGCGTACATATATAAGCTTGCCTATACAGTACATATATGAGTAATTGTTGATTATTTATAGTACTGTCGTAGTAAAATCCTCCCGGCCTTTGAACATTAAGCAAGGCTTGGGAAAAAATATTTTAGGAAAATAACATACAGTATGTCACATTTTTTTCAGAAACTGAGCAAATGTTTTCCTGATGTGTAGGTCTGTAGTGCAGGCGACCAACAACACAGATCTCGTTCCCGTTTTACTGAAGCATTTCAAGAATTCATGTTCTTAAAATGTTTAGACTGAAGCAGTTTTATTTATTCGGTTAATTTGCCGGAAATATGGCTATAGATTACCAATTAATATTTGTGTATGTGTGTGTGTGTGTGTGTGTGTGTGTGTGTGTGTGTGTGTATACATATACTTTTTGGAACAGAAAAAGAATGACCCTGTCAGCTGTGAAGCAACACAGTTCTGTGTATTCGTATGATTCTGTGCTCGTGCATCGTTCATGATACACCAGACAGGGTTATTTGATCTGTAGCCCCCATCAACACACTTGTCTTAGAGCGGGAACAGGCAGTGACAAGGCCTGTTCTAGAATCTTCTAGCGATTTAAAAACAGTCTGAGTAGTTTACAGACCCTGGCCAAGTCTGGTTACATCAGCGCTCCACTGCCCGAGGACACAGATTGCTTGGTGAATACTTTTTCATGACCTTCAGTGTGTGTTCTAGTCCATATTTTAATTATCCACAAGCATGATTCAGAAATGTGTATCAACACACACACACACACACACACACACACACACACACACACGGTATATGGTATACATTTCACATTTTCTTTAATTATTATTTTTTATTTACATTCTTACTAACTTACTAACTTTCTACTTTACTATTTTTCTCTCTAGTTTGTTATCATCCAATGTTACCATATACACGTTTGATTTTCTTTCCTCTTTCTTTCTAAATGCTATAATAACTGCTAAATATATCACTTTGAGTTATAATGATCATTCATGTGATTGTGTCTAATTCATATTATATAGAAGTTCAGAAGAACTCATAGGAATTATTGATAGAAATTTAATTTATTGCTAATTGAAAAACTAGAATTCTTCTGCGGACTGCAATGACAATAAAACATTCAATTTTCTATTAAGTTTTAGAATTCTCCCTTAAAAATGTAGTATATTTTTGTAATAATTTGTACAAAATGTACAATGTGTGCAGGTTGTTTTTGATTAAGAAAATGTGCACAGATTAAGAAACATTTACAAATACAAAATACAATTATGTTTCGTATACAATCAACAATACACATTAGTTATATATTTGACTAGACGAGAGAGAACAGAGAGATTGAGAGATAAAGACTTTCAGATTCTTTACATCATAAAGAGAGCAGTGTGGTATTCAGTACACTCCTCATTAACACACTACAGTGAACCAGATTAACAAAAGACTTCGAATGAAAAATGTCCTTAAAATAGCATAGTTATTTCTATTGATTTTAATCTAGGAAACGGTTGCTGTGTGAACTGCTCAAGCATCAGTGATACTGATCATCTTACATGTTCTGAGATACAGAAAAACATACTCTTTTAATAATGGATAAGAAGCCTCTGTTTGACCCACTTCTTTACATTTCCTATAGGATCTCTTGTCAAATTACCTTCTATTGATCCAAAATTCAGACATTGCTACTGTCTTCTACTGTTATTCATATAAACACTTTAATTCTGAGAGCACTTATTTCTTCTCTCCTCTTAAGTTTTCAAAAGGTGTTTTAGTTCATTTTTACCTTGAGGAAATTGAACGAAAGAAAGTCAGTGAACTATAATGTCAACGTTAAATATGTGTTACTTTGCATCAAATATCATAAGCGCATGAGGAAATGCAATATCGCAAAGCGTGATTATGTTTCTACTGGGGTTTTGCAATATTAAGGAAGATGATAAACAAAGCCACGTGTGGAAGCCGCTGCCTGAAAGAGGCGGGGTTAAGAGCACTTCCGGTCTCAGCCTGTACCACTATAAATACAGCTGCGCACTTTTATCCCACCAGGAACATTATTACCTGAAGACGATATTGTTGTCAGCGCGGCAAAGTTATATGTATCTTTGTTTTTAAATCATTAAACATTTTCGGTGATTTTATTTTATTTTTTTAACATGCCGTTTCTCGGACAAGATTGGCGATCGCCTGGTCAAAGCTGGGTGAAAACGGAGGACGGCTGGAAAAAAACAACCAAAGATGAAAACGAGACGTATAACAATATTTACGAAAGGAGAAGGTCAGTTTTTATCATCCTGCATTTGTTCGCCGAATTACTTTTTCTTTTCTGGCGTTCAGCATCAAAAGAGACGGTCTCTTGTAAAACAGTGGTGAAATTCTACTTAGTCCAGATTATGTGAAGAAAAATCCGCGACGTCGATTACGTATTTGTTGTTATGTGCGCTCTGGTGATTTAATGATGGATGTGGGGCTGGAATTACATAAATACTTTTGTTTTTGTTTGTTCGTCATCTTTCTAATAATACGTCTTACGTCACGCGTGTCACACCTGCGATGCACGACACAAAAGCTGATAAATTGTCAGTCACGATTAACCCATGACCTTTATTTGTTTTCAGGAACAGCAAGCAAGAACACGACAAGGAGAATTTGATCCTCAGCATTAGTTACGAAGTGGCCCCGAAGAAGCGAAAGAAGGACTTACTGAACAACAACTCGAAAATTCCTTGTGAGTACTGTCACTGTCTGTTTCTTGCTCGCGTTTCAGATGCGAAGAGCTTGACACGTGTTTCTCCAATGCAGATTTTTACAAGGATAAATGGATATATGTCCACAAAGGGAGTACCAAAGAGGTAAAGACCATACTGTAGTAGAGTAAAGATGTTTTAAATCTGACACAACACATGCTGTGAATTTCCCAAAAGCGACATGGATACTGCACCCTGGGAGAAGCATTCAACCGCTTGGACTTCTGCAGTGCCATCAAGGACTCTAGAAGATTCAATTATGTTGTAAGGGTGAGTACTATTTGTGGCATTGGCACTACAAGCTGTGACGATGACCAGGCTTTGCATCTCTTATAAGAGGAAGGGTTAAGTCTTGGGCTCTGGGTATCTTATCACTCCGTTCCAGATGAGAAGCCCCCTGGGAGGGTTTGAAGCTCCGTTCCTAACGCGTAATGCTTGTGTCTGTCTGTGGTGCTGCTTCAAGAATGTAACTCTTGAAAAAGAGACGGTTTTCTCTTGCTAAGACAAAGCGGATTCTCTTCTTTTACTCGTTTCAGTAAACAAGGCAATGGTTACGAACAAGGCAAGGGTTATGTACGACTGGAAGCCCATTTCCACCATAGGGGGAATTTTGTTTCCCCTGAATTGTGACTTTTTAATCTCAGAAAATCAATATGTGTAAAACAGAACAATCTTGTTCAATTCCAAGAAAAAAGTTAAATTTATAATAATTATTCAGATTCAACATTCAATTTGTTGTATTGTGATTGGCTTCCATACTAATCTAACAGACTGATCAGAAAAGCCTTCATCTTATGAAATATGAATGGAAACTTCTATGACATGGATGTCCTATGTCCATTTCCACTAATCCCTGAATGTGTTTGTCTGCTTTGTAACCCTGAATTCCGACCTGACACTTGATTCCACTGTAGAACAGGCTATAATGAGCATCGTATGGCCCAGAATTAAGCTATTATTCTCTACACAAATGTGTAAAATGAAGTGGTGGAGGAATTTCAAATGCTTGACTTGGATTTTCTTTTTCAAGTCCACTGAAATGCCTTGCAATTCTGGCCTGTTTATTATTTTCTAGAGATTTCCCAGGCAGCACAGGCGTGTGACAGACAGTAGTGTCAGGTTTATCTTTAGAGTTTGTGTCTTTCTTGTCTGGTCTTGTACTGATGCAGCCAGAGTTCAGTTACAGAGATCAGGTTCAGCAGGGATGAAAAAACATCCTGAAGTTCTTATGAAAACATGACTGAATGGAGAACGTTTTTGACATTTATCATGAGGAAAAACGCATGTTAAATTGTTCAAGCTAATTTGCTGTTTTATTTTAAGGCGCATGAACAAAAAACATTTATTTCCATTATTTATTTTTTTAGGATTTTAACTGCGCCATATAATCCAAAAAATATGGTAAACACAAATGTCATCGCGGGGGGGTTACTTTTCACATTTTCCTGGGTAAAGTGTTGGTCAGTGTTTTTCCATGATATGCACTGTACTGATATTTCATGAAAAACATTCAACCCAGCGGCGAAACTCTTGGCTCTTTGCGTTTTAGTACAGAGAATTGACACATGCACGCAAATTAAAAACCACATCTGTCATTTACATGTTCATCTTCACAGTAGACATTAACGGACATACTATTTAGACTGAAGGATTTGAAGCACAGACGAAAGCTAGTGCATGTAAGAGGATGGAGCTTGGGGGTTTTGTTTTTGCCAAGTCTGAAGCGAGTGAATGCAGTCTGTAAGTAACGCTGGAACACTTGGTGTCTCAAATTTATAATTTCAGCTGCTGGAACTGATCGCCAAGTCCCAGCTTCCTTCCCTTAGTGGAGTAGCACAGAAGAACTACATGAACATTCTGGAAAGAGTCGTGCAGAAAGGTAAAATCCCTTGCCCTCTCGCATTCTCACCTGCTTGGTGTTGATATGCTATTAGTTATTATATAATCACAGTTCACTGAAGAGTTTTCATGTTATGTTTAAGTTGTGTAGTCCCAGTCCAAAAATGAAGGGCAGTATCGGCAGTCATTTACAGTAGAAGGCCCGGCATGTGGCTCATACTGATCTAGAAAGGTCATAATTGCTTGTTCTGGAATTATAAACAGATCTTAAAAAGTTGAACCTCAGGCTTAATAATTTAAGTCACACCATCAGTAAACAGGGGGTGACATGCGGAATCTGCTCTTCTGCTGGTTTCCTCTTCACTGATGCTTTTTTTGTATAATTGTTTTGTTGGACTTTTTTTGTTGTATGTTTTTAGCTTTGAATGATAGTATATTGTTCCTAACTGTTTTCCGTTTATTTTATATTGTTCTTGGAAAATAACGTTTTAAAATTGTAAATTAAATAATTCTTTATCTTAAGTTGTCTGATTTTTTGTTTTGTTTTGTTTTTTTTTGTTTACCATTTTAAAAAACGTGTTTACATGTGTAAACATATTTATTTAGATTTACTTGTGTTCCTGATTTTCCATTTGTTTTGGTTTATAATTTAAAAAAAGTAATTTTATTTTAATGTTATTTATTTTTTCTCCATAATTTGCCTGTTTTGATATTGCAGTTTTAGAAGATCAGCAAAACGTCCGACCGATCAAGGAGCTGCTTCAGACGCTTCATGCCTCTCTGTGCAGTCTGGTGCAGGACATGGGAAAGTCCGTCCTGGTGGGCAACATTAACATCTGGGTCTTCCGGATGGAAAGCATCCTACAATGGCAGCAGCAGCTTGACAACATTCGGATCAACAGAGTAAGTTCAATGGATCAAAACATTAAGTGAGCAGACAATGGTTGTTTTGATTAAAAACTAGTTTAGTTCTTCATTAGATGCACAACTTTTTAACAAACCTTCTTGCCTTTTCATTGGTCAAGCCCACAAACACAGGAATTACTTTTCTAGACCTGCCGGACAGTTTACAGCTGAACATCATGCATCGACTTTCTGACGGACGAGATCTGGTCAGTCTGGGCCAAGTGTGTCCAGACCTGGGTTTGCTAGCAGACGATCGGCTGTTGTGGAAGAGGCTCTGCCAGTATCACTTTACAGACAGACAGGTATGTTTGGAATTTCTCAGTGTGCTCTTCCTCATTACGCTTATTAGGGGTCCGAGTCTGGGGGGGCTAGAAAGACAAAAATGGTTTTCAGAAAAACACTTATTTTTTGTGAGGTGTTGCGCCCATGATGTGTGGGGTTATGCCGATCACATGCCTCCCCCTCATCGCAACCCAGGGAAAGTCTTTATATTGCTCTAAAAACTCTTGCACCTTTTGGTTAACGTTATTTTTTTCTTTACAAATACAATTCTTAGTGTGTGTGCTTATGCTTAAGATTCACAAATTTTGTACGGTTTGCTTTTTTGTCATTTTAAGTTAAAAAAAGATAATCACAATAAAATTTCAAATATAATGTAAACTCATTTTCCAGACAGATCGAAACAAAACACATTTTACACTAATCTATTGATCACTAGAGATTGTTGCTATAAATTGTTCCAAATCACTGATTACATGAAAGAAAAATAAATGTGCACTTGCAGATTCGCAAGCGGCTAATAATGTCAGAGAAAGGGCATCTAGAGTGGAAGAAGATGTACTTCAAGCTCTGCCGGTGTTATCCGCACAAGGAGCAGTACAGTGACACGCTGCAGTTCTGCACACATTGCCACATCCTGTTCTGGAAGGTGAGAGCAAAGTTCCTCCTTTTTACTTTCCGTTTCTAACAAAGGCACATTTGCATTGACTCCAGGACACGGATCATCCCTGCACTGCCAACAATCCTGAAAGCTGCTGCACGGCGGTGTCTCCACAGGGCTTCATCAACCTCTTTAGGTTCTAAGAGAGCCACGTGCGGACAATTCCTGAATGACTTGAGATAGGGAAAGACTTGAGCGGAAACGTGACATGAATGAAAGAATGATGGATGAAACCTAAAGGCGACTGTTATTTATATCTGGTTGAATTGTATTTATTTAGCATGGATGTGGTTTACTCTGGCTGTTTTGTGGCCGGTCTCGAATGGGAATGTGTTTTAGGTTTGTTGTTTGGTCACAAACTACTGTTGGCCTGTTGTTTCAGTTTGAGAATGGCATACCAGCATGTTTTGGGAACGTTTACCAGGAAAAATGGCCTTAATACAGGTGTGCAATACTTGTTTTTTTTTTTTTTTTTTACTTATTTTCACTTTTATACGTTTTGATATTTCAAGTGGATTGGACGGGAACGTGCTGGGTTTTCTATGCACTGCATTTCTATAAATGCAGGAGTGCGTTGTAAAAACAATTCTGAATCTTTATACTCCTTCAAGTTGCCTTATTCTGAATGAAAGCGAATAGAGAATGATTTTTAGTTTGCAGATGGTTTTATTTTATTTTTTTTACTGTACAGTGTTACTGTAACATGCCTTAGTTTTGCTATTAGTTTGCTGAGCCTCGTTTAACGCTCAGGTGATTAGGAGAATGAGATGAAATAAACCGCTTTGGAGTTGCCTCTGAAGAGTTTTACTGCCACCTAGTGGATGTTAATGACGTCGACCTTGAATCGGTAAAACCTAAAAAAAAGAACTTTTCAGGGGCAGTTTACACACACACACACACACACACACACACACACACACACACACACAGAGAAGTTTAACAGGCCCACAGGCCATAGCCCAAACCCAACCCAGCCTGGTTAAAGATGTTGTCTAGTTTCTTTTACATATGTACCTCTACGCATTTTGCTTCACACATGACACTAAAAGCCAATGTGATCTATAAAACACACCACACAGAATTCAAGGTTTAACTGTATTTGTTTTATTTGTTAATGTTTCAATAATTAATGCTATGAACAAATTCAATTTGGTAGGGATTTGTTAATCTGAATAAGTTGTGGTTGCATTTGTCAATACTGGAACTTCATTACTGTCTTCTAGAGTCGTGTGTGTGCGCGCGCGTTCCTATAACCACAATTTAATTCACAAATTCAACCTTTAAAACAAAATCTGAATGAATTTGTATGTTATCAAACAAATTATTGTGTGTCTAACTACAATGTAACAAACTCATTTCTGTATTTACGCTCTATTTTCTGCTGTACACTTTTCATTAGCGAAGACGCAACGCCACAGATATCCAATTACAAAAACAATAATTAAAAAACAAAATAAAAGTAGGCATTTGCTCATAAATAAAAAATAAGTTAGACAACAAATGATAAAGTATCAATACAATCAATAACAGAACTAAAGACTACAGAAATGTACATTTGACAAGTAATTCCATTAAAAGTTATATCCCTTTATAATATCCCTTTAAATTATAATTGTAATAAAAAGAACAAAACATGGCTATATTAAACAACCAGAAATTTAGTATGAAATAAAAAGGCATAGTGTCTGCTTAAATAACCTAATCACAGGGGAAGGCAAACCATGGTCCACGGGCTCCCGGACCGCCAATTTATAATTAAGATGACTTAGTTTTATCTGAACTTGGTGTCGTTGTTTTGCAATACCAAGTCTGTCCAACAGGGGAATCGGGCACCACTACAGATCGCGGTATCAGGGCGAGCCACATGCGGTCTTCCCCGTCTAACACCAAATGCCCGTCTACTTTAAGAATAGTAGTTGCTTTGTGCTACTATATGCACTGGTAAAAATTACAATTCAGTCCTTATTGACATATTTCTTTTAATAGAGTAAGATTATAAAAAAATCTATACGGTTAGCTTCGCTTAATTGGGCCGCTGGTCAAATGAGGCTTCATTGGGATAAATAGTGAAGTCCAAATCGTATCTCATAACGCAAATTTGTGCTGCTTAATTGGGGCAAAATGGTTATGTCCAGATGTGTCCCAATTAACAGGAGTCGACTTGTAAGTTGTAAAAGCCTTTTGTGTTGATTTGACCTGACAGTCAAATCTTATTTCCACATGCCCCCACAACACATTTGCCCACCACTGCTTTAAATGGAGAGGTAGTTTTTGCAGTGCATACAGAATTTTAACAACATTCATAGTTCAGTACAGCTTTTTTGTAGTGCAATTTTGCAAAACTTTCCTAAGAGCACAGTCAAATACATTTGACTTAACATTAACTGCAAACAATAACACAGACTAACGCATCACGATCAACTACCTCCAAGTGTACAAATTGTCTCTATATACTGTATATTAACTATTCTATAAAGTGTGTAGTACATTTCCAACAGATTTTTCAGTGCTGCTTAAAACAATGAACAATTTTCCCTTTCGGAATTTTGAATGATCCACTCGATAGCGTCCCATCCCTACGTGAGAGACAAATGCACAAAAAAAACGCATGCATAGATCATGTTAATGTTTTAATTTTACAGTTTACATTAAAAATGGCACCACTGTACATAGTTTTCCAGGTAAAAAGTAGTCTTCATAGAAGAGTGAATGCACATTTACTAGTTGCTCTATATAAATAGTGTGCATTTACCTTTCTTGCATTGGCCGACATGGTTAAAGCCATTAGTCCCTCTAGGTAACTGCTCAAGCTGACTCCCTTCACTGTGATGATGGCCTCCTGGGTCAGAACAGTGCTGCCGATATAAATACAAATCACTGGCATGATTAATCAGATGTGAGCTGAGAACATTTCTATTCTGTTTTAAATCTTTTTTAAAACTTCCACATAAGTCTAAAACACACCTCGGCATTTTAATGGTCATTCCTGTCATCCCAAGGGCCACATACGGCCCGTTGTCAGTCCGACTCATGGGCCACATATGGACTTATGGTCATCTTTGTCTGGCCTGTAGGCCCCATACGGCTCTTTGTCATTTGTGCAGGCCACATATGGCCCTTCGGTCATCCCTGTTAGGTCCATGAGCCACAAATGGTCCTTTGGTCATCCCTATCTAGCCTGCGGGCCACAAATGGCCCTCTGGTCACCTGTGTCTGGCCCGTAGGCCACATTCCGCCCTATGGTCGTGCCTGTCTGTTTTTCTTAATTAAATCGTCTTATACTAAACAGTAGCAAGTTTGAAAAAATATAGAATTTAATGCTTTTTAAAAATAGAGAATTGAATATTGAATTCAATGTATTATTTGGTTCAGAAAAACCCAAACATATTTTATTGCAATAATGTATTCTTGTTGCATTACTTGCATGCGTATTTGTACTTACACATCTGGATTTTCTGGGTGAGGCCTATAGACGAGTCTTTCGTCCACAGATATTAGATTTGTTAGGGATATCTGAAAATTAAGATGTACACTTTTAAATACATTCTTGATTTAAAGAACTATAACAACACACTTCTAAAAAGGAAGAGCTCTCAAAACACTCACGTTTGTCGAGCAAAGCTCCATCTTTTTTTCTTCTGTGTCCACAATGGAATGCTCTTTTACATAAGTGACTGTTCGATTGGTCCCTAAAATCTATAGAGGGAAAGAGAATTTTATAGGCAATAGATCTTTATAGGCAAATAGAAATTAATATCATTACAAGTTTGAGTCATTCAAGGTCTTTTGTTGCGGAGTTTGTATGTTCTTCTGCTTCTCTCTGGTTTCCTGCCACAGTCCAAAAACATGTAGGAAAATTGAAGTCTGGAAAGCTGACTATAGTTGTGAGTGTGAATCTGTGTGTGGGTGTGCGTTTGTTCCCCTAAGTGATTTATTGACCACCATTCCAGGGGGCCAGCGATTTTAAATGGTTGGATGAATAATAAACCACATTACCTACATTAGGGAATCTCAAAGAACCCAAAACTCAAACAAGTTCCTAATAATGGGTAGATTCTGCTGTCTATCAAGATAAATTGATGTGAAAACACAGTCTCACCGCTCTCACAACCGCAGGAAGTCCCCATTCTGTGCTTAGAAGCCGGTGACTGTGCAGTCGTCCTTGTTTGTCCAAGTTCCTGTTGAGAACATCTACTCCTACAACACTGGGGTTCATTGGATTGGGATACTTCCTCATGGCTGCCTTGATCACGGTCTCCCATGGGTAGCTGTGTTTAAAAAGGTGCTTAAGAATTCACGACTATCTTCTGCAAATATCAGATATTTAATATTACAAACTGTTACTTTATACATCTTTACACTATATGTATTGTCCATCGTTGACCAGACTGTGTTTGCTTTTAAAATGATATCTACACATATGTTCACTTTTCAAAAAAAATCTTGGAGATTGTTTGGTTTAGGTTTGTCTAATTTAGAGCTGGTCTTTTCAGGCCCCTCGTCTTGGAGATGAAATAAGGACATTAAAAACATTTTTTTTAGCTGTTTGTAAAGAAACAGAGTGAGTATTTTGGAGGACCAAGATCAGTCCTTAGATTCGGCCCTACCACTTTACTTTTTCTCAAGTGACCCCCGGAACAATTAAATTCCCCACTGCTGATCTAATAGTTTTAATTTTGCTATGCTTCAGAATTTCCTCTCTTCAAAGTTAACCTTGAAAAAAAAAGCATCCAATGTCAAAATAATGAAACGTTGTTCCAATGGAATTATGATTCATGCCAGAATGATGACGCAAAACAGCGGTGAAAGGCGTGAATATTGTAGGTTAGTTATAAGGCACTGTTACATTCGTTTAATGAACCGATAAACCAAAATCTTTAAAATAAAGGCAGAAGTAAAAATAACAATAAACAATTAAAAATTAACATAAAAACAACCTGCTTAATCAAAGCTTATCTAACGGAAACCAGGCAAACCCAGATGGGTTGGATCACGAATCAGCGTCCACAAGCGCATCTACCTGAATTGGTGCTCCGTGCTCCAGATCTTCATGTCGGCGACGATTCAAATGTACAGCCAAATATCGCCGGACTCTGACATGATTACTTCACTGTCCAACCATCCGAATCTGCTCCATTTTACCGGCTCCGAGATGCTCTTCGTGTAGCCACGCCTGGAGAGCAGCTGAACCTCCCACTACACTGTTCTCCGCCAATAGAAATACAGCCGTGTGCTTCCGACGCATCTTCTCCATAGCCTGATCATTGTTGCGTTAAAAACGTGCAACGGTAGAATTATGAATACGTTTTAGTATCATAGCATTTGTTTAGTAATTGGAACCAAATAAGTCCTGTGCACCATAAATAACATTGATACTCGGGTAAATTGACATCTAAGATTAAATGCGTTTTTTTTTAGTTAATGAAGCCAGTTGTGGAACCCAGAATGACGACACGAAAAGGGGGAATTTGCGTGCGGAAATGTCGATTGTGCACATGCGCACTTTTGCAGAAACGCACACGTATCGGTGATGGCATTTCATATAGGGAAGTTTCATTTTCAGCTACTGACGTTGGTTAATTTTCTCTCTACCGAGACGCTGTTAACCTGTTTAGTGGTAGATGGACTACACGTTTGGCATATCCTCGGGTAAGGTTTAAACTCCAGTGTCAGTTATTTTGTTATTTTAAGCTTTGTTTTTATCTTGACTCTCCCTCTTCACTTCTTTTCTGAATTCTGAATTCTCTGTCTCGATTTTTCTATCATTATCTAATCACCCCCCCCCCTATCTCTCTTTGTGCCGAACAGAGAGTGACTTGAGAAAATGCCTATCATCGCTCAGTCGGTGTTTGACGGATGTTTCAGTTCGAAGGGTGTCGAGCTGTCTGTGTCGATCAGGCACGATCACACACTTTGAAGCTCAAAGCATCACATCCAAGGCAACAGATGTGCAGAAAGCCTCGGAGTTGATGCTGGTGGTCCTCCGGAAAGGATCCAGAGCTTGCAGCTTGTTCTTCCAGTGTCTCGGAGTGTGCGACCCTGGCTCATTTCAAAGAGTAACAGGATGTTCAGGTAAGAAAGTAGACAACACAGATGATGTAAAGATATATTTTTGCTTTTATGAATGTCTGCTGTACAGTACAACCACATCATGGTGGTCATCATCACTCAGAGGACGTCAGCTTTTCAGGTAGAACAACCTTAGAAAAGTATTAATTTTATGTTTTAATAGTCCTTTTGGATATTGTTTTGTTTTGTCTTAATTTAATAATTGTAATAAAAGTTTGGCAAGGTGACATAAGTGAGTAAGTGTCTAATAGTTGCTTTATACTTTAGTTTATATATCTAAAAACACGATCTAATTGTATGAAATGCATTTCTCAAGCATTTTTGCCATATGTTCATGGGATTTGAGTTGCTCAAACTGTTGTTGTTGTTGTTCTTGTTTGTTTTTTAGACAATAAACTGGGATCTACACCACCAGTTTTTATAAGTATATACAATTCTTCCCTGAATAATTGTATAATCGGGAACAACAACAGCCAGTCTGTTACCTGTGACAGGCTTTCATCACTTCCTCAAAATCAAGCACAAAGCGGTAAGAGTAGAATATTAAAATTAGAATTGTAGATAAATAAATCTATACTTTAAATACTCACTATATGTGATAATTATATGGCACACAATTGTTCAACCTACAACTTTAGCTAAGAGCTAAATGTTTGATGATGTCCTTTCGCATTATGGATTGGTTCTAAATAAATGTTTTTAGTGATTAATGCCCCATGTGTGTTTGCGTATTTATGTGCGTGCGCCTGTGTGTGTGTGTGTGTGTGTGTGTGTGTGTGTGTGTGTGTGTGTGAGTGTGTGAGAAAGAGACAGAAGTAAGAAATAATAGAGGAATAAGAGAGGCTTGAACTCCGCAATTGTTGCTTGCAGCTATGTTCACATTCTTGCTATTTTTAACAGTGAGTGATGGGAGAAATAATCGGATGACTGCAATTCAAGACAAAACCAGTAGCCAAAGTGTTCACATGGAGGGATCTCTCGTAGAGTATGTCATCGTCGGGGACCAAAACTGCATGACTGTGAACCTGGAGGCTGACGAGGATAATGGAGAAGAGACAGGCGTGCATATCTAAAGGATGATTGTTGGATTAGGTAGATAGGACCCAATTTAAGTGGATTTGAAAATGTTTACACAGAGAATCATGTACAGAATGTTCAAGTGTGTGTATGTGTATGTGTATGTGTCTCTGTGTGTGTGTGTGTGTGTGTGTGTGTGTGTGTGTGTGTGTGTGTGTGTGTGTGTTATTTGTTGCAGACAGTGTGAATGTACTTGTTTATATTTATAGTAATGGTTAGTACTGTGAATATCACTGTTACCTATACGGTTTGTGTTTCGTCCTGGAAACTTTTGAGTTTTTACCGGTATAAATGAAGTACGGTGTAAAGTACAGGTGTGCCACTATTAGAAGGGTATTTTTGTTGTTTTTTCTCAATTAAGGGACAGATGTCCTGTTCAAGTAAATTGTAAAGTCGGTACAGGACAGTATTACATGTAATTGTGAAGCTGGGAGTGTGTGTGGTGTATTTTGTGTGTACACCACATAACCATATAATACACACATACTTATGTGATGTGTCCATCTCTGAACAAAACCAGGAAATGTTGAAGCAGTTTTCAAAATAATTGATTTAATTTACAATCAATCTGTAACATTTTAGTGGCAGCTATACTAAATGCAAACAAAATGTAACCATTTATGCATTTTTGAAGTGTATAAAAATCTTATGACGTCTAAATATTTCACACACAAATAAATAAATAAATAAATACGTAAATATATGTACTTTTTTCAATGAGATTTGTAAAAGGACTCAAATACCCACAATGCAACAAACGATAACACCCGTCACTTCCTTTGCGTCATTCGGTGACAAGTTTTGTTTTACGATTAAGTGTAATTTGTACAAATGCGCCTTATGCCAGAAGAGCAATGTTTGCTACACGAATGAAGACATAATCAGTACGTATTAGTTTGTGAACATCGAAACCGGAATATTGTACCGAAGTCGAATTCCCGCTTTCATTCGTAACCAAGGCGGGAGATTGTTTTGAAGAGTAACATACACACGCTTCATCAGCATGGAAGTTACAGATATCGGTGGAAGAGAAGATGGAAAGATATGGCACCGAACACTGACCTCATCCAAGCACGGGTGAATTTACCATTACACGAAAAACACATTTTAAATGAGGGAAGAACAGCCTAACACGCCTTCTTTATTCCAGCGCTTTTATCACTGTAATCCGAAGATCAGCTTCTCACAACAAGACGGTTCGATTCCTGCAAGCGTCTTTCGACTCCACAGGAGACTCGTTTCTATCTGGCGACCGTCATGGCAATATTTATCTGTTTGATATCAGTAGGAACAGGTCGAGCATTTAGCTCTTAATCTATTTGTCGAATTAATTTATTGTAATAAACTTTTGCATTACAATATTTCCAACACAGATTTAAACTGGTCCAGAAAACCGCACAGGCTTGCACTGCCTTGGCTTTCAATTCGAGGAGAAGGACAGAATTTCTGGTCGCCTTGGCTGATTACTCCATTAAGTGCTTTGATATTGGTATAGCCGGATGTGATGTCTATTTATAGCCTGTAGGTTGTGATGTCTATTCACATGGTGTGGTTGTATCCCGTTCTATAGACAGCAGACAGCAGGTGAGCTGGATGCGGGGTCATGGGGGCGCGGTTTCCTCCCTCTCTGTCCACAGTTCGGGTCACTTCGCCATTAGCACGTCCTCAGATGCTGCACAGCTTTGGAACCTCGAAAACTTCCAGAGAGAACGGAAGCTCAATGTTCGTCAGTCTGTCGGCATTCAGAAGGTTGTTACATTACCTCCAGTTCTGGTGAAGTAATTTTGGTGAAGCAATTCTGGTGAAGCATCACCTTTTGTGCATGAGTACTGTGATGGCTTGAACTATGTTTAATTTGTACTGTGGAAGAGCCTGTATCTCAATAATTTGTTCCCTCAAAATGCCACCTCATATTATTTACATTTCAAAGGTATGTAAATAATAAATCATGTTAATACCTGTATATACGTAATACAGGGTATTTTTCTTGAAGATGAGAGACTGAGCTGAGGAAAACATGCAAAGGAGGATCTTATAGAAAGATGAGCTTATTGGTAGATATAGATGCATATATTGTATATATATGGAGGAGGAGCTTAGAGTTGATTGTAAAACATTTCTCTGGCGTTAAAAAATTCTGCTTAAATCCTGCAGATATGATAAATCAATCATAAAAAGTACTAATCATCAGTTAACTCATAGGCCAAGTTACCATTAATATTTGACCTAGTTTCTTGATTTGTTCTTGTCGTCCTCCTTTTGTAGGTGTTTTTTGTTCCGCACAGCAGCACTATTCTCAGCTGCTTTATTGATGACTCCATTTTTGCTTGGGAAAGCGAAACTCTTTCTTGCAAATATGAGCTACCTGTACCTCCCGATACTTCCAGAATAAACTACAGGGCTTTTGCTGTCTCCCAGTAAGTTTAAGTAATTTTAACTACCGATGCCAAACCTACTAGTTTGTGTAACCTTTTTTTGACATTAGAGATGGGAAAACGCTCGCCGCGGCTGGTCGCTCCAACTTAATCCACTTGTGGTGTCTGGCAGCTCAGCAGCTTATCAAAGTAGTGCAGATGTCTTCTGATGTCAGAAGTGTCAAACACCTGGACTTCCTGCCAGATTGTTTAGATGGTGGATCAAACCAGGTATTACAAAAGTGAAAAAATAGGCTTCATCTAGTTTATAGAAATAATTTGTTGTTCAGAGGGCTAAATATCCCATTGAAATTGTTGGAATTTTAAAGATATTCTATAATTATTAAAAAAAGATTTTTTTTAGGAAATATAGCAGTGTAGCTTTGTAACTCCTAAACCTAACAGTTTCAAGACAATCAAAATGCAATTAGATTTTTGTGTTTTCTTCCTGCATTTTGTGACCCTGTTACCCCCCCCCCCACACACACACACACACACATTCTTTTCAAGCTAAACCAGTGTCATGTTAAAAATATTACACCAACACCAAAGTCAGACCACTTGTGATTATTGCTTACGAATAGGCTGTTTGAAGGGTGGTAGCCATCTTATATTCTTGTGATGTTGTTCATATAATAATAATAATAACAATATATTTAAAAACATGAATGCAATTCAATAAACAATCAAGCATTAATTTTTCAAAAAATGAAATCCTTTAACTTCGCCCTTGCTGCTTGCAGCTGTATTCTCTGCTGGACTTTTACATTTTACATTATTTAGCAGTCTTTTTTCCTCTTCTCAGACGCTGGGCATTCTATCTCAGGATGGAATCATGCGCTTTATCAACATACAATCATGCAAACAAGTTTTTGAAATCGGATCCCACGAAGATGGCATTTCCTCCGCAACCATTTGTCCTAAAGGTCATCATGTTGTGTCTGTGATGGACAGCGGCGCGCTCAGAATATACAGCGTTCGAAATCTCACTCCAGAAACCAGTAAGGTAAAAATTATTTGACGTTTTTCAACAATTTACTTCAAAAATATGCTCTCTACATTGAATCATAGTTGCTTCTTCTGTTTTGTCGCTGCAGCCTTTGCTAGAAAGCGTAACCAAAGATGAACTCCGTAAAAAGTCGTGTTTGAAAGGGAAGAAACAGAGTGCATCCCGTCAGCATCCTGTCAGAACGTCAGGACGGCTAATCAAATCCAGAGACTGTCTGTATTCTGGTCCCTCTCTGGACTACAACCAGGTTCTGAATAACTTAGGGTTTTAAATAACGCAAAATCAAAGAAACATTGAATATGTAAGTTATAAGTAACTTAGTAATACAACTTCGCTGTTTTGTGTGATTTTGAATTTTTTAGAGTGATTTACCGAATGGCCTTAGCAAGAAGAGTCTTCATTCTTTACTGACAGCGTTTGGAGAATACCCATCAAAATACAGGTAGTACATTATACATTTTATTAGATTGACATCCACACTGGAGTTTGCTTCTTGTGTTTGCGTGGGTCTCCGGTTTCCTCACACAGTTCAATAACCTGCAGTAGATTATTAGTTTGGAAAATGTTCCACCTTTGGGCGCAGAGTTGCTGGGATTGGTTCAAATTCCCCAAGATCCAGAAATGGAAAAGTGGTTCATGAAACAACTGGATGGTTGATTTGATTTTTACAGGATGTTTATTTGGCGTTCGCTGCTGGCTCTGCCGGAGAATCATGCAGCTTTTAGCGATTTGACAGCCAAAGGTCTGCACCCGGCTCACACTCGTCTTCAGGAGTGCTATCCCATCAGAAGCCCTAAGCTGCAGAGAGGCTTGCAGAGGTATAGACCAGAAATTAAGCTTAAGATGAAGCAACTTAAAGTTAGGGTTTGGGTCACATGGGAACATTTTTTTTTTATATCTGAATCAATGCCGAACTCAATCCTGCAGAATATTCACTGAAAAATGCATTTTTGACACTAAAGCATAAAAGAAGGATGTAAAAAAAGCTCTTAATTGTGAATTATGAATATAAAAGTGAAATAAAGAGAAATTTCTAGAATTCATAGAAAATTCATAGAAATTCCACAGAAAGCTCAAGCATTGCCTGACATTCATGTGTCTTTTTTTTGTGTGCGACAGGGTTATCTCTGCTCTCTCGCACTGGGCAGCTGTATTATCAGAGACGGATTATCTTCCTTTACTGGCCTTTCCATTTGTCAAGCTGTTTCCGAACAATCCACTGATGTGCTTCGAAGTAGTCGCCACCATTATCAGTAAGTAATGACCAAGTCGGTGATTTACCAGCCCAAGTTATTTACTTCTGCTTTATTCACAGTGAACTGGTGCCAGCACTGGTTTGACTATTTCCCTAACCCTCCACTTAATGTTCTAAGTCTGACTGAAAACGTTCTGGCTCATTGTGATAAAGAGTTGCTTCAGCACTTTGTTCTCTGTGGAGTGACCTCACAGGTACCCAGCTTTTACTTACACACAATTTTTTCCATATTGCATAAAATGATCTTAACAGCTTGATAGAGCCCCATGTTTTTTTTGTTCCAGTTGTATGCCTGGCCACTTTTGGAGACCCTGTTTTCTGAAGTTCTGACAAGTGACGAGTGGTTGAAACTATTTGATCACGTTTTCTCAAAACATCCGTCCTTCCTCCTGATTGCTGTGGTCGCGTATATTTCCTGCTGTCGAACGGCGCTGCTTCTCTGTACTGACAGAAAAGACTTTGAGGTATCACTGAGATCAAGAACTAAACTCTGTATTTCTGAGGATTTTTGTTCTTATTCTTCCAAATCTCACTGAGTGCACAGACATTAGTAACTGTGTTTACTTTTGCATAACTAGTCTATGATTAGTTTCATATGAATCCTTGGATTCTGTTCAATACAGATTTATTACAGATCAATTATCATCTAACAACTGAATAATTAGCATTTTTGGTGTAATTAGTTGTCTTAAATATGTGTATTATAAATCTATCCCTTTTCTCAGCTTTCTATAAGCACCAGAGACACGTAGAGACAAATCAGGTCATTTTAGACGTCAGTAAAGTTGTCATAATATATGCTGTACTCAAGATCAGACTTGTTTTGCTTAACTGTGAAGTGAGAAAAAGAGAGGGATGATTTTTCCACTATAAAGCATTTTGTACATAGAATTAAACCCTGCAGTAGTTGCTGTATTTGCCTTTGAATGTAACTAATGCAAGTATGTTTTCTCTAATTTAGTACTTCTTCCATCACCGGAATAGCTTGGACATCAGTGCTGTATTGAAGGAAAGCGATCGTTTGATGGAAAACACTCCTTCAGAGATCCATCCTGCCTCTGCACTTGGAGACTTCCAGCCGCTCACACAGGGGCGCTATCCCATTCTCAACAAACACCCTGCATTTAAGGTGGAATATCAGACCCAACAGTGCAAGACAGTTTGTCAACAAGAAATGGAGTATTTCAGAGAGAGGTGCAAATGGGTTTGGTTTTCCGGCAGTACATCCTTATTTTTAGAGACAAGAAGGCTGAATCTGTTTTTTTGATCATTAAATGCTTGTGTTTTTATAGCCAAGAACGACAGCAAGTTCAGTTTAAAACTTGGTGCAAACAACAGGAGCTGCTACTGCAAAGACCAGAAGAACGTGGGAGAATTCAGCAGAAAGAGGAAATGATGCTTACAGAGCAGAGAGTCAGGTGGGTTTCCTGTCAGGTGCAATATAATATACTTTACGTCTGACTATCCAGTCTCTCCAGCTTCACGTGGTTCTACAATCGCTGAAATTCAATAAATGCCGCATTTTTCATTTATTTTTGCAATCATGCAAAACATGTCACTTAACTGCAATTACAGTGTTGAAAATCAATAATAACGAGAAATTCTAATTATCACATTTTCTCACATTCCAATATTTAAATTGTGTTAATTAGTTTTTTGGTTAACTACATCAGCATATCCATGTCCATCAGAACCAAAATAACCAGCTAAGAAAAGCAGAAGTTACCGGTTGCAGGAACACTGAAGCAAGTTATGGTGAATTGTAAGAAAGTTCTTGATCTCAACAGAAAATTCTGATTGACTCAAGTGGAGCAACGTCTTCATCAAACCTTTGTAGTCAAACCTGATGGAGACGCTTCTAATAACAGTGAGAATCTGAATCTGAAATCGAAGTTCAGACAGTTGAGTCATTTGTATTAGAAGAATCGAAGGCATGCTATTGGCTGATAATCAACAAATCAAACAATTGCAAATATGCTACAAATGTCTGGTAATTACCAGCATAAAATGCGTTTTTCTGAAATGAATCTGGTGAAATCCTGGATGGGCTGAATATATTGATGGGCGACTTCCCAGCTTTACTTGCATTTGCTTGGCTCAGTTTGGCGACTCAGAAGCGAAACCTAGACTCAGAATCTAGAAGGCTGTTCCACAAACACCAGCAGGATCAGCAGAAGAGTTTGGAGGAAAACCATCAGAAAAAGGTACTTTTTTACTGATTTTGTGAAATCAATTACACATACGTCTTCTTTGCTTTTGAAATTTAGAGTGCATTCGGAGATCACGAGACAGCAGGAGCCATTCCAGATGCCCAGCAGTTTGAACAGGTTCTCCTCAAATCCTTCATTGGTTTTAGCTCAGCATCATCTGACCGTGTTCCACCTACCAGCTGCTGGGCAAAGAGCCAGAGAGTCTGCAAGCTGGACTGGAAGCGGAGATGCCAACACACAGCACCGAGATGGAACACTCTGCATCTCAAAAACACTTTCACACGGTTGAGGCTGTCGTGGTGAAAAGCAGGAAGGTAGAAAAGTACCTGTTGGCATTTCTGTTTCTGTTCTAAGATGATTCAAACCTTTCAGCAGCTGGATAGATCTCTGGATGCGGTGAGTAAAAAGGAAATGGATGCTGATTTTGGAGCACTGATTCATCGGGTGGAGAAGGGGAAGAAGCGACAGGAACTGGTACCAGCAGACTTTTACATGGCTTTAATGGATTTTTTAGTGGAGTTTTATGGGAACTTTTGTTTCATTTATAGCGGAAAATATCAAAACAAGCCCAAATAGAAAACGGGGGAAAGCTGATCTCTCCTGTTCACGCCCAGGGAACTCTTATCTCACAGGAAGTGGAACAAATGGCAAAGTGCTGTGACAAACTGCAAAGGAATCTGGGGGCCTCGCCGAGTGAGTGAAGATGCATCACGGAACGCACGGCATCTCTACAGTCAAATGTGTTTGATGGGAGTTTAACAAAATCTGTGCAGGTCACATGAAGAGGAGACGCTCTTCTAGAAAGTGCGATTCCAAGTGCGAGAACACCAATGTGGCCAAAAACAATCAGTCCCCCTCAGAAGAAACCACTTCTTGTGAGCTATTTGTACAATTCAGAATCTCGATTTTACCAATAAAAGTTTCAAAATTATCTTCAGTTGCACAAATGTCAGTTAAGAGTCCCTCTGGTACATGTCAGTGTTTTAGAAATAATCAGGTAAACCTGAGGGTATGGTTCCTGCAGAGTTTGTGACTGTGTTTTTTGTGTCTTCAGATTGGCAGCGATGGAAACTCCATCACAAGGAAAGGAAGCTGCTGCAGGAAATCCGAGAGCTGAGATTTGAATTAGCTGCCAAAGCAACCGAGTCTAGTTCCGCTCACTATTCAGACTCGCTGAGAAAGACATAAAGATCATGACTTGTATGAGAGTTCAATTTAATTGAATTGTGAGTGGTTGTTATTGTAAAATGTTGTTAGACTCTAATCTTTTTTTTATTTGAACACATTAAATTATTTTTTGTGAATATTTTTTACATTTTTTTGTGTATAAAAATGTGGAATAAATGGCTACATATTTTACAGTTTTTTCTGATTGCTTAAACCCAAACTGTGACTCTTGTAGCACAATTTCTAAAACTATTAATGCTTGAAGCAAAACCACTCACCGAGTTAGCAAATCTAAAAGCACAAACACTGCTTTACACTCAGTTTGCAATTTTGTAACACACACATTCACGGCACAACACTCTTTTTGCAGAACTTTAAACACAATTCACTGCTTACACTCAATTACCAAATTCCCAACACACTCCTAGCAAAATTATACACATGTATTGCTATCATTATCACAATTTGGTCAACTTTCTGGCACACTTTCACATGTGAAAACTGTTTTAGATTATTAGTTCACTTTGCAATCAGCCTAAGCACTATATACATAAGCCACAGGTAAGCTGTCTATGTGGAGTACAATAGAGGGAGCAGTAAGAGTGAGAATCAGAAGAGGCCGAGGGAGAGGACGTGGAGGTGAAGAAGTTGAAGCAAGAGGACGTGGAGTTGAAGAAGTGAGAGGGTTAGAGGAAGATAAAGGAAGAGGACAAGAGCAAAAAGAGGCAGAGGAGGGGAAAGAGGAAGGGTAAGAAGAGTAAGAAATAGAATATCTGATGACATCAGCGCTACTATAGTGGACCATGTCATCAACCACAGGATGACCCTCAGGGAAGCTGGCCAACACGTTCAGCCCAATTTGATCCGCTACAGTGTGGCAAGCATCATTAGGACATTTAGAAATCTACTTTTTGTAGATGAGGCCGATTACAACCTGAGTAAAACCAGGAGACGTGGCAGGAACATTATTGGACACTGTGCCATCATCAATGTCCCAGGACAATGTGGTGGTAACATAACAATGCGTGCAGCTATACGCCAAAGTGGTGTTGTTCACCATCATGCAACCATAGGCCCAGACAACACTGACACCTTATATGACATACTCACTGTTCACAGACCAGAGCAGACCCAACATGTCATCATGCGGGACATTGTACTGTAAGCTTCTATAGAGCTGCTTTGGTCCACAACTGGTGTACAGACACCAATCCTCCATGACACTCAACCTCCCTCAGTACTCTCCATTCCTCCAATCCCATTCAGGAGTTCTTCTCTCCCTGGTGCTAGAAAGTGTACGACTGTCATCCTCATCAACAGAAAGTTCTTTCACAGGCAATGTTGAAGGCATGTGGAGATATTGACCAGGCATCATGTCAGGCCTGGATACGGCATTCAAGGAGATATTTTCCTGGTGACTTAGATTGAAGGATATAGCATTCAATGTGGAGGAAATTTTGTGGCCGGACGCAGAAAGATGACATGATGTAGGCTGATTGTGTTTTTTTCCCTTTTTTTTGTGACATTACTATGTTGTGTTCAGACTTTCTCTTGGTTTTGATGAGTGTGAATAAACACCGATACTTGGAGTTTGGATCCTTGTATGTTTACATGACACTATGACAAAATTATGACCTAAAATTGACATAAAGACAGAAAGCAAAAGCCAGATGTGTTTTGTATTTTTACCATCAGTGTGCAGTTGTCGCATTGTGTGCTTAGTAGATGATGGCTTGTGTGTACTGATTGACACGAAAACACCATTTTTACGAATGTGTGAAGAGTTAATCTAGCTGTGATCGCTTTTGCAAGAGAATTACAATGTTTTTATAATTGGGTGAAAGATTTTGTTATTTGTGTGTAGAGCTTTGCAAAAATAGCCAATAGTTACAAAAAATGTGCCTAGGCAATCAGAAAAAACTGTAAAGAAAAAGAAATGCCTTTATTGTCATTGTATCCCAGGATTACAATGCAATTAGTATTGCTACTCAGTTTTGTGGAGAAGAAAGATGCGATAACAGAAAAAATATACAGACTGAACAAACAAATATAAATAGCAATATATTAAAAAATGGTACAAAATATAGAAGGCAAAAAGAAACTGCATAAATATACACAAGAAAACGGCGAAAAGATCTGTCAAAATAAAAGAAAATATATAAAATTTGTAATATTTCCAACGCCTAGAATATTTGTTACGAAACATTCGTAAATTGTAAATTCTGAGGTACTTCCGTACTTCAGTCCCGCGCTTGGATGGTTTGCGCGTGCACGTCGGTTGCTAAAGCGCTGCCCGCTGTTGCTGGGAGGCGGTGATGACGTTTCCTCGTCCCGCACTTCCGGCTTTGGTGCTGATGAGACTAGAACCGTGATCTGGTGATGCTTTGTGCCTTCATTTCGGTTTTGTTACACGGTTGTTTTGGTTTATATTCGCCGTAACGCGAGAGAAGTTCACGGTATTGTAAAGTTGTTAAATTAATACATTGCTTGTAGTCTTTTATACAATGGCTTTGTTAACCGTTGCATTGATTCTTTCCTTAATTTAATTGTTTCAACGTCTTACGTTAATAGACGTTTTTACCAAATGTTGTTTCCAATTATAGAATAGTGGGCAGTTTTACACCCTCGTGTGTTGTTTTATTCACCACACATACGATTTTTAAAACACAATTAGTGGACGTTTTACATCGATTTTTCCTTCTTTTTCAAAAATAATTGCAGAAACTGTTACCGGTACATTATCATCTTTGATGCAATTACTATCACAAGTCATTTACTGTATGGATAAATCCCATTGAACATTCGGTTTAACATTCCTTGTAATTTCTGATTGATGTTTTTTATCCCTCAGACAAATATGACTGATAGAAGTGACCTGAAAGCCGAACTTGAGCGCAAAAAACAGCGCTTGGTCCAGATACGGGAGGAAAAAAGGCGAAAGGAGGAAGAAAGAAAAAAGAAAGAGGTGCTTTGCTCAAATGTTTTTAAACTGATTTCTTTTCTAAGACAAACTATTTGATTGTGATGCAGTCTGAGATTCAGCTGAGATCTGAAAATGTCTCCAATGATTCCGACTTGGACCGGAAGCGAAGGGAAACCGAGGCTCTTTTACAGAGCATTGGAATTTCACCGGAACCACCTTTAGGTAAATGACTTAACAATCTGTGTGCGTGTATGTGTGTGTGTGTGTGTGTGACTTTGGAAATTCCTAAACTTTAATATTGACCACGAATCTTTAGTTGAAAGATTTTTAATCACATAATTTGTATTAAGTTCCTTGTAAAATTAAAAAGAATATATTTTTTACTTAGTTTTGTAGGTTCAAGGTTCTACTGATTTGCAGATATCATTTCGGGTCTAAACAAAATCACCATCTGCAAGAAAACATCACCTTCATAAAATGAACGTGTAAATTCTGTGATTTGTAATTGATTCAAAGAGGGATTTTAATTCACCCTTGAATTGTGCTATTAAAAAACCTTACGAATGAACATGAAAAGTGAGTAGTAAAATCAGCTTGATGATTTCTTCTGTTCTTGTTTTCTTCTGCCTTTGATTTGACCATTTTGAACTATTTTGTCCCCGTTTGGTTTGCACGTGTCTGTGCTTCTGACCACCAGTGCAGCCCCTGCAGCTTTTAACATGGGATTCCTGTTATTTTCATTATTTAGTCCCAACCCCAATGTCTCCCTCTTCACAACCAGTGAGTCCAACCAGTGACACAGGAAGTCAGGAGTCCATAGATGAAGGCACATTGGGAAGGTATGTGCTGGTTTCTTTTAATCTGTGTGTTCAGCAGAGATGCCAGCACACAATGTGTAATAGATAGTGTATAACCTTTTTTAAAAACATTTTCTGAATTGTTTTTCCATTGCTGGGCCACAGGGAGCTGGCAACTTGGGAGTATAGGCAGAACAGACCCTCGGGATTTGTCCCATCATAGAGCAGGGCACACCCTCTCACTAATACCTTTAGATAATTTCCCAGAAGGAGTTCTGGACTGTGTGAGGAAATCTACACAAACACAAGAAAGTCTTCACAAAGTCGCTACACACTACACCACCTTGCCGTCATAAACTTTATATAATATATTCACTAATATTGTGATAAATGAGCAACACAGTACCAGGTGACAACGCTAGGAAACAACCTCTCTGTGCATGAAATCACATATATTTCTGTGTTTTAGGACGCTGCAGTGGGACACAGACCCTTCAGCTCTTCAGCTTTTAGCTGATTCTCTTCACGGGTGAGACTCACAAATCTCACTAACAATTCAAATCGAATTTTTCTCTTAAAAATATTCGCAAATCAGAATATTGAGCACAGCCTCATGGCGGCTGATGTTCACGCAGAAGTGTCTGCTGTGTTCTCCTCGATCATTACAGGTGCAGAATGCAAAGGCTCGGAGCCTCGAAGATGGTTCAGATTGACTTCATGCCTAAGGAATTGGTGATGTACTGTAAAGAAACCCAGACGCCGGTCAGACATGATCCGCCTGAAGGTGAAGGGCGCTGTGTAACTGCTCACTGATTCAGTCCTAAAGAAAAACTGTTCTTCACAGAAGAGGAAGATGAGCAGTCATCACTGAGCAATAGCCTTCACCCTGAGCCTTCACTGCAGCAGGAAGAGAAGATTCCAGATGTGGAAGAAGGTATTTAAACCTAAAATTTAAATCCATGAAAGTGTATGATTGTTAATATGAGTTTGTGTCCCAGTAAGTCCCAGAGAACTGACTAACGAAGAGAAAGAGCAGATTATTCATTCCGAAGATTTCCTGTTTTTCTTCGACCGGAGCGTCCGTGTAGTGGAGCGTGCGATGGCCGAGGATCACGATATTTTCTTTGACTACAGTGGTCGTGATCTGGAGGACAAAGACGGGTCAGAACTGTCCCCTTTCACTGCTAGACTTTAACAGAGCCAATCAAGATGGGTGGGTGGGCTAATGGATGGGTGGGCTAATGGATGGGTAGATGGATGGATGGATGGATGGATGGATGGATGGATGGATCGATAGATAGATAGATAGATAGATAGATAGATAGATAGATAGATAGATAGATAGATAGATAGATAGATAGATAGTTTTAGATAGATGATTTTAAAAGCACACAAACACGTGCTTAGGTGTGTTTGCTGTTCAGGGACACGCAAGCAGGACTGAACCTATCGCTACATCGACACTTCTACAATGAACATTGGTCCAAAAACCGAGTGGTCACTTCCCTGGATTGGTCTCCACAGGTAATTCATAAAAAATAAAAGCCCACCACTGATATAAAGCAAATATTTCTCTAATAAAACACACATTTATTACTGTAGCATTATTATGTGCTTTTTGCAGCACGCTGAGCTGTTGGTGGCTTCATACAACGCCAATGAAGACGCTCCTCATGAGCCTGATGGAGTTGTGCTGGTCTGGAACATGAAATATAAGAAAGCAACACCGGAGTACGTTTTCCACTGTCAGGTTTGTGCTCCCATGGTCCAGACATCAAAAAGTCAAACACAAACAAGACCAATATTACTGGGTGTATACTGTGAACACTGTTGATGTCTTTGTCAAATGCTAAGTGAAATGCTAAGCAGCTAGCGAACCCTAGGACAGCAGAAGCAGAAAGATGAGTCAAAAGAGAGATTGTGCAATTGTTTCCTCTGCTGGCCATGCTTGGTACTTCCTTATTATTTAATCAAAACATCAACTGAAGCCAAACATTGACTGCCAGAAGAACCACAGATGCTGTCTAAACTAAAAAGTTATTTATGTCTTTCATAGTCCTCTGTGATGTCAGTTGGCTTTGCTCAGTTTCATCCCAATCTGGTGATTGGCGGGACCTACTCGGGGCAAATAGCACTTTGGGACAATCGAAGTCACCGGAGGACCCCTGCTCAGCGCACACCGCTGTCGGCCAGCGCACATACAGTACGTTTTCTCTGACCGTCATAGGAACAATTTTTCATTAATGCTTTTAGTTCAAGTTCAGTTTATTTATAAAGTTATTTTCAGTTGTATGTTGTTCCAAAGCAGCTGTGTGAATAGAAGTCACTGTTCATTTGAGCAGTTGCTTTTTTCCAATGCCACAAATCATAATATCTGAACTACAAGGCGCACTTAAAATCTTATTAAAGGCATTTAAACAGTGACTTTGAAATCAGGTGCCTTATGTGCGATGAATAGATTAGGAAATAATCTTTTAATCAGGGTGAGCCTTATAATCCGGTGCGCTTTATAGTCCAGAATTATGATACATCATAATAGAGTGAAGCATTGAATGCTTTTTTTTAAACCCTTGTTGCTGCTTTTGTCCCTTACTCATTTGTATTCATCCATTCACTTTCTAAACCACTTTTCCATTTCTTAGCCAGTTTTAGACCTTCAGAGAAATCAAAGAACTAAAAATCATTTTTTTATTAAAACTGCTTCTAGTGAGATGATAATCTGTTTCGCCGTATCCTTATTCTGTATGTGGTCTTTGATTCCGCAGCATCCAGTTTACTGTGTTAAAGTTGTTGGCACTCAGAATGCCAACAATCTGATCAGCATCTCCACGGATGGAAAGATGTGCTCCTGGAGCCTGGACATGCTCTCACAGCCTCAGGTGAGCAGCACTTTCATCTGGCCCGTTTGTTCCTTCCGACTTTTGGTTGCTTAGTTACATGGTTACTGTTCACAAATATGGCCTTACATACCACATGAATCCTGATTATTAATGGTTTTGAACCAAATTTTGTGAGTCTTTTTTTTTTTTAATAATTTTTAATGTTAATATTTCATATTTTTAGGTACTGTAACTAAAAAAAATGTTTACGTCTGTGCAGTATATTTAATTTTGTGTGTTTTTTTTTGTTGTTGTTGTTGTTGAATTATTTTTTGTGTGTCATTTTTATTTGATGCTTTTAATCATGTTTCATGTATTTATGTGTTTATTTTTAAATAATTGTATAGTATGTCATTTTACAGTTTTTTCTGTAAAAAATGCTATTTTTGCAAAACTCTACACACAAATAACGAAATCTTTCACCCAATTATCAAAACATTGTAGTTCTCTTGCAAAAGCGATCACAGCTAGATTAACTCTTCACACCTTCGTAAAAATGGTGTTTTCGTGTCAATCAGTACACACAAGCCATCATCTACTAAGCACACAATGCAACAACTGCACACTGATGGTATCAATATAAAACACATCTGGCTTTTGCTTTCTGTCTTTATGTCAATTTGAGGTAATACTTTTGTCATAGTGTCATCTAAACATACAAGGATCTAAAAGTATTGGTGTTTATTCACACTCTTCAAAACCAAGAGAAAGTCTAAACACAACATGTAATTTCACAAAAAAAGGGAAAAAAAAACAATCAGTCTACATCATGTCATCTTTCTGGGTCCGGCCACAAAATTTCCTCCACGTCTCATGCGATATCCTTCAATCTAAGTCACCGAAGAAAACATCTTCTTGAATGCCGTATCCAGGCCTGACATGATGCCTGGTCAATATCTCCACATGCCTCCTCCATTGCCTGTGAAAGGGCTTCCTGTTGATGAGGAAGACAGTTGTACACTTTCTAGCACCAGGGAGAGAAGAACTCATGGATGGGATTGGAGGAGTGGAGAGTACAGAAGGGAAGTTGAGTGTCATGGAGGATGGGTGGTCTGTAAACCAGTGGTGGACCAAAGCAGCCCTATAGAAGCTTACATTGTCCCACATGATGACATGTTGGGTCTGCTCTGGTCACTGAACAGTGAGTATGTCATGTAAGGTGTCAGTGTTGTCTGGGCCTATGGTTGCTTGAGGGTGAACAACAGCATTTTGGCGTATAGCTGCACACATTGTTATGTTACCACCACGTTGTCCTGGGTCATTGATGATGGCACAGAAGTCAGAAGACAGTCAGTGTCCAATAATGTTCCTACCACGTCTCCTGGTTTTACTCAGGTTGTAATCGGCCTCATCTACAAAAATTAGTTCAATTGGAAATGTCCTAGTGATGCTTGCCACAGGGTAGCGGCTCAAATTAGGCTGAACCTGTTGGCCAGCTTCAGTGAGGGTCACCCCATGGTTGATGACATGGTCCACTATAGTAGCGCTGATGTCATCAGATATTCTGTTTCTTACTCTTCTTACCCTTCCTCTTTCCCCTCCTCTGCCTCTTTTTGCTCCTCTTGTCCTTTTCCTCTATCTTCCTCTAACCCTCTCACTTCTTCAACTCCACGAGCTCTTGCTCCAACTTCTTCACCTCCACGTCCTCTCCCTCGGCCTCTTCTGATTCTCACTCTTCTCACTCTTACTGCTCCCTCCATTGTACTCCACATAGACAGCTTACCTGTGGCTTATGCAGAGTGCTTAGGCTGATTGCAAAGTGAACTAATAATCTAAAACAGTTTTAACATGTGAAAGTGTGCCAGAAAGTCGACCAAATAGTGTTAATAATAGCAATACATGTGTATAATTTTGCTAGGAGTGTGTTGGAAATTTGGTAACTGAGTGTAAGCAGTGAATTGTGTTTAAAGTTCTGCAAAAAGAGTGTTGTGCAGTGAATTGTGCCTTCAGTTTTGAAAAGTGTGTGTTACAAAATTGCAAAGCAATTGTTTTCTTTTAGTTTTGCAAACTCGGTGAGTGGTTTTGCTATAAGAATTAATAGTTTTAGAAATTGTGCTACAAGAATCACAGTTTGGGTTTAAGCAATCAGAAAAAACTATAAGTTGTTGTTAAAGTGTGTTGTTAATAGAGTTGACTAACTAATGGCAGGAAAGCATGGAGCTGATTTATAGCAAGTCGAAGCCTGTCGCGGTCACCTGCATGGATTTTCCTGCTGGCGATGTGAATAACTTTGTGGTGGGAAGTGAGGACGGCACAGTTTACGCTGCATCCCGCCATGGAAGGTTGGTAGGATTTTTTTTTAATAAATTCAGAAATTCATAATGCCTAAGTTTCCAACTTGTCAAGTGCATTAAAATAAGTCCACTAAATCAGAAGTGTTTTTTTATTTGTTCTGCAAGACCACATGGGAAAACTAATATAGGGCTTGAATTTGGCTTCAGTCTATGCAGAAGAAAAATTTTAAAACCATATACGTACTTGTACATTTTGTTGTTTAAAATCTGTTGAACCAAACTTGTTCTGTACAGTAAGGCCGGCATTGGTGAAATGTTCGATGGGCATCACGGTCCGGTGACTGGAATCAGCTGCCATGATGCACTGGGCCCAGTGGACTTCTCCCATCTCTTTACAACTTCCTCATTTGACTGGACGGTCAAGCTGTGGTCAACAAAAGTAAGAATTACCAACACCTACCGTGTTCAGTTTCTGAATATTTTTATGGTAATTTCAAGAAATGTGCACCATTTTGATATTTCATTTTTAATTTGGTTATTATCACGTGTGCCATATGTTAGACGCATTGTATGACACAAATCACAAAAAGTCTGCACGTTTTGAACCAATTTAATTTGTAAAAGGCTGCTGATTTCCCCACAACATCATCATTCTATAGAGAAGATCATAAATCAAAACTTTCTGTTGTCATCCAGAACCTTCTTACCATTCACAGTCACTTGCGCCTTTACAACTTTAGCCTTTATCACGTTAAATGAGGATTTTTTAAATAATGTTATTAAATAATGATTATTCATATTTTTATTGTATGCAATTTATTTGCAGTTAATTGTAAAATTTGCAGGATCACAAAACAAATGCTGAATTTATTGATTTTGCACTGACAAATCTTGCAGATTTGCGAAAAACCAGATGGACTGATTGTTTGCTTAGAACAGATTGGTCTTGTTTGATTTTTGTGCGGTGAATAAAGCGACATTGTTCTGTTCCTGCAGCACAACAAGCCTCTCTATTCCTTCGAAGACAATGCAGATTATGTGTATGACGTCATGTGGTCTCCGGTGCACCCAGCGGTGTTTGCTGCGGTGGACGGCATGGGTCACCTGGACGTGTGGAACCTTAATAAATACACAGAGGTCAGAGGTCACAGGTGTGTGTTCTGGAGGGAACGTATAACTGATATCTAGAGTTGTTTGTGTAGGTGCCTTCTGCGAGTGTGATGGTGGAAGGGGAGTGTGCGCTGAATCGAGTCCGGTGGGCTTCAGGGGGCCGAGAGATTGCCGTGGGGGATTCACAGGGCCGGGTTTACATCTATGATGTTGGAGAGGTATGATACGAACAAATAAGAGAAAAACTTATCAGAAAAGTAGCTTCATTACTACCTGATTTAATAATAAAGCTATGTAAAGTTTAAACGGACTGAAAGAGGCATTTTGCATAAATGTTTAAATGGATTCAATAGTCGTTTTTTTTGTAATAACTGACCCATTTCTCCATTACAGCAGTTGACAGTTCCTCGTGCAGAAGACTGGAGCAAGTTTGCTCAGACTCTCGTGGAGATTCAGGCAAATCAAAGAGACAGGCAGGAAGAAGGGACTTTTAATTTGACAGCTTGAAGGCTTTGATATATCTCCTAGCATTGCGTTTATTTAATAAACCCAGAGCGAGTTGTTAATTCCTGAACAGGAATTTGTGTGGAAATGACAATTTATGCAAACTGAGAGTTGGCCACATCACACTTGTGTTAAGCCCGATGTACATGCGGGTACATGGATGTTCACATTTATGCAAAAATATATTTAAAAACATCACATTGCTTTAATGTTAAACATGCTGCAAACCTTTGATGTAGCTGCAGCGTAAAGGATCCTTTGAACCATAATGATGTAATAAAGGTCTCCTGAAATGGTTTCTGCATTTGAAAAGCTGGTTAATGTTGATTGCGCCTGTATAGGTTTATTTAAAACACACACACACACACACACACACACACACACACACCGCACACACACTTGATATCTTAATATCCATATAAAAATGTATGTGTGTACTTATTATATTTTGTAAAATATATACCAATACATACACAAAATGCATACACTGTATACATATCTAAATATGCATTAATATACCGGTATGTACACTATATTTATTATGCAAAAAAAACATTATAATTATAACTATACAGTATTATTATACTGTAAAGACATACCACATAAACCTACTGTTTTGTATTTTGCAAATAAAAATATAAATTGTGTTTATATGTATATGCACTGTAATTTGTGTTTACATGCATATGCACAACATATAAACTATATATGAAAAATATATTTTTATAATATTATTTATAAATATTTTTTTATTTTTTTATTGACGGCTTGTCTCTCATTATGTATTTTGTATTTGCGTGGTGTGCGTGTGTGTGAGTAAAAATAACAATTCCAATTTTCCCGGTCTTTTTTTCCATCATCGACAACTTTCCTGGACGCACGAGGCCTCACGTAGAAGGCGGGATCCTGTTACCATGACAATTACGTCAATATTAGTGTCGGGTAACTAAAGGTCAAACTAAAGACAAGCCAGAGACGGAAGGAAACAGACTCGGAATGGCGGAGACTAAGGGTTTCTTTTGCAGCAAAAGCCGGGGGAGATGTTTTTTGTTAAACCGCGGTTGTGTCGTGTGGTCTCGTGTCATTTGAGCAGGAATCCCGTGTTGCGGCGGGAATTAAGGACACTCGATGCTAGTTTTGTCTGCAAAGCTGTAAGTGGAGGGCTACCGTTAGTTAGCCGCGCGGTGCCTCAGCATCTAAAACTATTCTTCTGTTTAAATGCCAGTTTGTGTTCGTCTTAAAATGCCATGCGGCTGGTTGTTGATGGCTTTTGTGGTCTTTAAACGCCGTGCTGCTCTCTGTTCGGTTGCTTCCTCTTCTTGGAACTTGATAGCTACTAGCATCTTAAGCGCAGTTTCTCCAAGTTTCATCACATTATTCCAACACTTTTTAGTAGCTTTGTTGGGATTAAACCTCTTTCGCAACTGACACGTTGGCTCTTCTCATCCGCAGAAACAAGGGTAAATCAATGTCAAACTGAAAACACGCGAATAGCCGCGTTATTTACCTCAGACTCTAACACATATGGCTTGATTTAGGATGATGCTCGTATGGGACGCTCGTATTTCAGTGCTTTTTAGTTAAATTGTTAAATACGAAAATGTTTGGACGAACTTGCTGTTAATGTGTTTTTCCGTTGTTATTTGTCGGCGTTTCGGACTGAGTCTATATTTCTTTTGTAAAGTCTTGATTCTTGTCGCTCTCTTTGTCATTGACGAGACATTTAACTCCTCGCTCGGCGTTTGCACTGCGACGCCTCGTCTGAACGACAGGGGGCAGCAAACTCGCGTCGATTTCTTTTAAATGCCTTTATTAATTTGTATTACATTATTGATTAAACTGTCTGTGACTGTAAACATCCCCGACTGGAAGCTGTGTCACACCGATTAGAAGCTTTCAGTTGGATGTTTGCGGTCATCGTCCGTTTTTTTTCCTCATCGGTTGGGATTATGGATGCGCACGTGACATTGTCATTGCGGTGTGTCGGTGTAATGTATACGTGTAATATTCCAGTACAGTCGCTGTAAACATCCTACACTCAGCTGTTACTGTAAATTAAGCTGGGGGAGGATGTTTGCTGTGACTGCTTGGAGTGTCTAGGACAACGTTCTTGAAGGATGATTTGCCGAACAAAAAGAACGATTTAAAACTATTTAGCTAATAATTTGTGTATATTGTCTGAAACAATGTGTCCTTCAAACAAATAAAACGACTCAAGTTGATGTATATTTTTGTGTTAGTGTTTTTAAAGAAACTTGAATAAATAGTTCTAAGCGATTTACTGGCATGTGTTATAGTCATAAACTCCACGCCGCCATGTGGCGTAAGCGTCCGCGTGGAATCTTTTTCTTCTTGGGAGGCAAAGATCCAGTCGCCATTTTACTTGTCGCAGATTCGACACTGCTATCGGGAGTAATTTAAGTATAATGATTGCACACGGTTTTCACTGCAATTTGTACAAACAATCGTTAATTAAATACAGGCGTTGTTTTTCGTGGTCAGTGATTTAAAAACTATGGATACAGAGAATACAGGTAAGAAATGTCGATTATTGTGTTGTGCGTTCCACGGAAACGGCTAGTTCAGATAATTCGATGATGAACGAAATGCTTTAAGTAAAAGTAGTTACTGCTAAAGCAGAACTATCACTTTTGCTAAAATTGTATTTTTTATCTATATAAAAACGCAACTTGTTTCCATGGGTTGCCTTTTGTTCTGAATTGGAAAAAAGTCTGCGTTTTATTTGTTCGCCAAAAAGTGTCTTGCAAGAAAAAACACGAAACTGCGTGTTTACAAAAACAGATTTTGAAGAAAACTACTGAACAATACTTTTCTATGAAATCAATTTGCATTGTATTATGCATATAATGTGCAGTGTGATGTTTGCATTTACACGTATTGCTATTTCTATCATTCACCTTTGAAGAAAATATTAAACGTTGGAGGTTTTTTTAAGGATTCATAATAAACTGTCAAAAGGAGTGTTAATGACTTTATAGATTATTGAAATCCGCCATTCATGCACTGAATAATAATGTTTCAAAAAGACATTTCACCATTTGCTAATTTATATGTAAAAACATCACTCTTTGGTGTGCCGAGTCTACATGACTGCGAAATTAAAGCTTCACTTTTCTCCTCTAATCATTTACAGAGGTTTCTTCTGTCTTCATGTGCAAAACATGCAACTTGTTTTCGCCGGAGAAGGAGCCGCTCCTGTCGCACGTAGTGGAGACTCACACGGGCGAAGGAGAAGATCCCGACGGCTTTATCATCGCTCTGCGGCCGCTCTCCACACAGCACACGCCCACCTCAGGTCGACGCTTTAACTTACGTCACTAGTTGATGCAGAAGTTATGGATATTGTATAGATCAATACACTGATAGTTACACGGAAGTTAACTTATTTTATTCTTTAGTCGGTTTTGTACACAATCTAAGAATTATGGATGAAATTAAATTATAAGATCATACCAAAACCAACTATTTTATAAACAGGTGAGATTTATAAACAGGAAATGAGTTCATTTGCAACAGTGATGGCAACACATTCCCCAGTTTTTAGCCCATAACTGAAAGAAGAACACTCCATCATTGCTCAGCTTCCTCAATGTTTAGGGAACAACTCAGTACAAAAGTCAGTAATGTGCTGCAAATAATGCATTTTAGGTTTTTAACATTAGATGTGGCAATAATTAAAATAATATTTCTGTTATATATAACACTAATATTGTAGTTGGATATTAAAAACCAATTTTGCAGGGTTCAAATTGCTTGTTGCTTGCTGTTTTATCACATGTAGATGTTATAGTCAAAAGAAAACGTGGAAGACCGAAAGGTTCCACGAAGAAAGTTCCACTAGAAAAGAGTGGAAATAAAACGTCTCACCAGGAGAAGAAGTCCAGAGAAGTCCAGCTGGTCGATGCAGCCGAGCAGCCGCAGGAAATCGATGGAGATCTGGATTGCAAAAAGTGCAACCGGGTGTTCAGCAACAGACGGCAAATCTCAAAGCACATTTGCTTTTTCGCACTGAAGGACACAGGCGATGAAGAGGAGTGTAAGGGTACAGACTCTTCTATTCTCCTGTGATGTAAATTGATTCTTAAAAATATTTTAAGTTTTTTTTAATAAAAGTATAATAACTTTATTATTAAGATAATACAGAATTCATTCGTGCAAGCGATGGAGAGGAAGATGAAGATCGCACTGCAAAGAAGGCTCGAGTCACTCGAACAGAGAAACTGACCAGTCCAAAGGAACCAGAACTAGCAAGCAGCAACAAGAACCCCATCATCAGTGTGGTCCTGACTGATCTGGAGACCATTCCTGGTGAGACCGTGTCAGCCACGTCCTGAGTTCAGCTGTGTTTGACCAGACTTCAATGCGTTCATATTGCAGGGGCCTCTAAGATCGTCCCCATTGAAGCGGTTCCCGCAGAGCCGTCAGCTCGGACCGACATGGCTCACAGCTCGCAGGAGACACTGAAGAAGGGCTACCAAGAATACGCCATTCAACAGGCCGCTTATGAAGTGCCCATCAAGTCTAACAGGTTCGCTAGAACAAAATTCTTGCTTTGGATTTGCTCATTCCATATTGTTTATTGTTGTTATTTTTCCAAGAGTCACATATAGAATGTGTGTATTTTGTGTGGAATGTGTGGATTGAGATAGCATATATTATGTTTGATGTGCTTTTCACAGTCAGACTCTCAAATGAGCCAACAAACACACAGAACAATGAATATTCTTTAACCAAAATAGCTGCAATCAGCAGTGGTGGGCTTCAAACTTTATATGAATTTCAAAAAATGAAATTCAAATCTTGAAAAATCCTGAAATCAAAAATTGACAAAGTATCAAAAATTTGAAAGTGATGTTTTGATCATGTTTGTTACATTGATCGGCTCGATACATTAATTTCTCGCCACAGGTTAGGGCAGACACAGCTGAAAATCTTCACCTGCGAGTACTGCAACAAAGTCTTCAAGTTCAAGCACTCATTACAGACTCACCTCAGGATCCACACCAACGACAAACCCTTCAAGTGCGCGCAGTGCGACTACGCCAGCGCCATCAAAGCCAACCTCAGCGTCCATATGCGCAAACACACAGGCGAGAAGTTCAGCTGCGAGCTGTGCTCCTTCCACTGCCTCAGTAAAGGCCACCTGAGGGTCCATGTGGAGCGGGTCCACAAGAAGATCAAGCAACACTGTCGATTCTGCAAGAAGAAATACTCAGACGTCAAAAACCTCCTGAAGCACATCCGCGACTCTCACGACATGAAGGACAAGAAGGTCAAAGAGTCTTACGATGAGTTCAGCCTTCAGACCCGAGAAGCCAAGAGACAACTTCTGTACAACTGTCAGATCTGCGACCGCAAGTTCAAGAATGAGCTGGAGCGGGATCGCCACATGATGGTCCACGGCAACAAGAGACCGTTCGGCTGCGAGCTCTGCGACCACGGGTCCACCAAGTATCAAGCCTTGCAAGCCCATATCCGAAAGCATCCTTTCATCTACATCTGCAGCATCTGCCAGGAGAAGTTTGTCAGTTCGGTGCGTCTGAGGTCTCATCTCAGGGAGTTTCACCAAGAATCAGACGAGTCCACCATTTTTGCAGACTCCATCAAGTCTAGTTTTTGTTTGCTCAAGCCAGGCGACGACATTCAGAAGGACATGCTGAACCCAGATGAGCTTGAGATCACAGAAGAGCTATCGCAGCTCAACACAAACCACTTGTTTACTGCAGAATTGAGCTGCGTCGGAGCAGAGGAGCTTCCACAGCACGGGTCTGAAGGTCTAGAGTCACACCTAACAGAACAAAACCCTGAAGAGGACAATCCAGCTCCAGACACTACCGATGCTTGCTCTACTGAGCCCAGCACAGTCCAGCTGAATGATGGAATGAACCTCCTGAGCGAAGAACATCCACATAAAGCAAAAGAAAGCACGTCTGACAGTCACAATCCGCCACTCGTGTGTGCAGAAAGCAGCAGTGGGACTGATAAACCCAGCATTTTTTTCACTGAGCCGCTCACAGACAACATTTCGGCCTCTCATTCAGACCATCGACTAGAGGAAAGCACAGTTCCAGCCGGAGGAACGGGCATTGTTGGGTCCAAGCAGGACCTGCTCTGTTCAGGGCCAGAGGAATCGTCTTCTTTCCAGCAGATTGTCGAGCAGATGCAGAAAAGACAGCTAAACATGGAAGTGTTTGAAAGAATCCGGAAGGTTTACGGAGACCTTGAGTGTGAATACTGCGGTATGATGATCTTTACTGATGTCTTGATTTCCAAATGTTTTTAGACCCCTAATCCATGTAATGATGATTCGATGCAGATACAGATTCCAAACCCTTGCTGTTGTGCCTATAAATTACACCTTTTTAAAAACGTGTTTTCTTTTTTCTCTCAGGTAAGCTTTTCTGGTACCAGGTTCACTTTAACACTCACGTGCGAACACACACGGGTGAGCATCTTCATTACTGCTCTCAGTGCAGTTACTCCTCCATCACCAAAAACTGCCTGAAGCGGCACGTGATCCAGAGACACTCAGACATCTTGCTGAAGTGTCCGTCAGAAGGCTGCGAGTACTGCACACCAGACAAATACAAACTCCAGGCTCATCTCAAAACCCACTCCCATATTGTGAGTTAACACCGTGTCACATTTTCACAACACGTCATCCCTTTTCATCTTTATAATTTGTCATTTTTAGGATAAAAAAACGTTCACGTGTCCAGTTTGCCAAGAATCTGTTTTAGAAGATAAAGTCCGGAGCCACATCAAAATCAACCATCCAGGTAAAGTGCACTGATTGATGAATCCCCAGAGTCCAGACAGATGTTCCTATGCTTTACAGATGTGTCCTTGAACCACATCTCGGAGGCTTTGGGCATCCGCGTCCATGTAAAAGGAGTGATTGGAAAGCGAGCTTCTAAATGCCCGTACTGCGACTGCTTCTTCACCCGGAACGGCGCAGACCTTCAGCAACACATCTGGGCTCATGAAGGTGGGACTCAGCCGTGGTTGACCTTGTCCACATCTGTTGAGCTTTGTGTGAATTCAGTCTTGCTTTGATTCCATCTGCAGGAGTGAAACCATACAAATGCTCCATGTGTGAATACGCCTCCAGAAGCAAAAGCAACCTCAAAGCTCATATGAACAGACACAGCACTGAGAAGATACACCTGTGTGACCTCTGCGGGAAGAAGTTCAAGTCCAAGTGTACGCTGAAGAGTCATAAACTCATGCACACGGCTGACGGTGAGTATATATCAGGTGAAGGATGAGAGATGAATGCAGACATAAATGAGCGGTCACGTAACACTTTCATGCGCTGGATCTGGCCCGCACGCCGCATGTTGGGCATCACTGGTTTAGTGCACTAAAAGTTTGTTCTTTTGCTTTTTTCTAGGAAAACAGTTCAAATGCACAGAGTGTGACTTTACTGCAGCGTTTAAGCCGCATCTTCTTCGGCACATGGAGCAACACGCCTCGTTCAAAGTAACAATTCTAAACACTCTGCTCTACATTGCAATGCAGTTGAAAATTGAAGCAGCTTTATTCTTGAGACTCCAACCCACAACAGTTGTTGTAAACAGAACATCTGTTAATTGAATTACAGATGAGCAGTTTAAACTCAAACTCCAGGGACAAAGAATGGCCTGTAGAGAATCCTAAATATATAAAAATACTTCAGGCCTTTTTGTACACTAGTCTGTTGATTAAACAACTGTTAAACTAAAACAGTAAAATAAAAAAGCCAACAAAGCCAAAACAGCATATTACTGTATTTTATTTAACATTTAGGGAATTCTAGAAATGGTTTAAGCAAAATAGAAAACAACATTTACAATCAGTGTTAAAAAGCATTATTTCAGGACTACAATTTAAGATAGCTGTTGTAGTCTCATAGTAAATATCTCAGTATAAATCAATGATCAATAAATAAATAAGTAAACATTAATACCAAGACGGCATTTTACTGTATTATCTTAACATTTTGAGTTGTGGAAATGTACATAATAAAATCAATTAAAAAAATGTTTTTATTACATTTCTAAAATTAGAAATTGAAATCAGTGCCTTACTCTTAATTCTCTGCGTAAAATAAATGTTTACAAATAATTTGCACTTCACAGCCTTTCCGTTGCGCGCACTGCCACTACTCCTGCAACATTTCCGGCTCTCTGAAGAGACACTACAACAAGAAGCATCCCAGCGTACCCTACGTCAATGCTGGGACGGGAACCACCTCGTCAGAGACCCTCACTGAACAAGGCATGTCCCCCCTGTAGGGGACTCTGTGGTGCTGCCTGACTACAGTCACTGAAACGTGTGTGTGTGTGTTAGGTGGAGTCAAATGTCCAGTGTGCAATTTCGTTTATGGCACTAAATGGGAAATGAACAGGCACCTGAAAAGCAAACATGGTCTTAAAGTGGTGGAAACCGACAGTCTGGCCCTCAACCAGTGGGAGGTGAGTCTTCGTATTGGGATATATTATTTTTAATAAACCCAAAGTGGACAAATGTTTTGTGTCTTGTATTATAATAA
This sequence comes from Paedocypris micromegethes, assembly GCA_028031935.1. NCBI lineage: Eukaryota > Metazoa > Chordata > Actinopteri > Cypriniformes > Paedocypris > Paedocypris micromegethes. The sequence goes on along the minus strand of CM051501.1, from coordinate 15,323,470 downwards.
TTTAATTATTATTGTAATTAAAACCCTCAATACACATTAATAGACAGTGTCAACTATCTGAATCACTGAATCATCTTCTGAAAGCCCAGCTGTGAAATGTAAATACAAATGCTATGACATAGATGATATGTCATTTTTTTATGGAATCATACCCTACCTACCAGGGCTTTTGCATTGAAACAATTGATTTAATGTTGTTTTTTTTATTTTCGTACTTAGTGACGTGACACGTACATTAAGAATGTAAACACTAATCTGCTGAATATATATCATTTCTAAAGCGTGTTTAGTTTGATCACATGTTTAAGAGCCATGACACGGAGAACATGAACAACGCGCAGCATAAGAAGCATTTACACGACTGTGTGTTCCCTCAGGTGGTTGAGTCCGTGGAAGAGCCGGCGATGCAGTATCTTCAAATTACCGAAACGGAGGATCCGCAGGGAACGGAAGCGGCCGTGTCAGCGCTGCAGGACCTGCGCTTCAACACGCAAAACAGTGGGAATCACGCGGACAGATCGTGAGCACCGAACATTCACATCTAACCGCGATGTATTGTGCTCAGGTGTCGTGTCCGCCACAGCTGGAGACAGACTTGACCCAGCATCTGTCAACATTCTTCAGCAGATCATTGAACTGGGCTCAGAGAACCATGATGCCACTGTGGCTTCGGTTGTCGCCATGGCTCCCGGAACCGTAGTCGTGGAGCAGGTACTTTAGAATAAATGAAACATCTGATTACTGGGTTATTGAAGTACTCGAATATTTTTGAATAACTTATGATTACGGCAGCGCTGGCATCGCACAGCAAGAAAAAACTTTTCCATGCTTGCGTGGGTTTCTTCCGCGTCTCTGATTTCCTGCCACAGAAACAGGAAATCACAAAAACGTGCGTTTCAGGTGAATTGGCACTGTAAAATTCAGGTTAATATTGGCTCCTGCTCCCCGGGACCCCGAAATGTTGCAGAAAATTAATGGATGGTTATATACACACTATTCAATTATTGAAAGATGGAATTCTTGCTAGACCTAGATTCTCAAGATAAAAATTCTCCATTTCCTTCCAGGTGGCGGAAGAACAGCAGCACGCTGACCACACCATGATGATCCAGGACGCATTGCATCAGGCAACTGTGGGTCTGGGAGAAGAGCATCACCTGGTGGTTTCTTCGGATGACATGGAAGGCATTAAGACTGTCACCGTCTACAGACAGGGAGAAGATGCCCCACAGTTCATTGTCTATGTGCAGGAAGCTGTACAAACGGAGACGGTCTAAAGATGCGCAGCAGTGTTATATTAGCACGTTATGTCGTCCAATCAGGCTGAAGCTTTCAGCGCGATAAATAATTATATTGCTACAGAAAGTTAGGGATGGATCACCAGTGAGTGTTTGAAAATCACTCGTCTTTTTTGAGGACTTCATTGATCGAAAATATTGGTTTCACTGAGCCACAACGTAGAGCTTGGCAGGGTTTCCCTTTCCTGCAGAATTATTACATGCAATTATGATTGCAGCATTTTCTCCCAGTAGAGTTGCCATGTGACATTGCAAGTCTTTTATAATCTTAATGATAAAATCCCATACAGTGTATGGCTGCCCAGACGAGTAAACACTTTAATTCATAAATAGATAAAAGTTTAAAGCAACAGAAAACACAACAATCAGGCAATATATTAGGCAACAGACACGTTTAGTCATAACTTGGAAATGATTGATTTTGGTCAGATCTAGGTAATTGATGTAACTGAAAACATTTGTATTAGTGACGTCTCACGGGCTTATGAGTAATTCCATATTTAGACTGTTACGAAAAGCTGCCTAATCTTATTTTTGACAGCCGATCTGGCCGGCCAAAATAGACCCCGCGCCGATACTGATGCTGAAAAATGGGATTAGGACACCTCGTTTGTACAATTCATTGTGTCATGTACAATTGAAAACAATCTTTAAATCCATTTCTGGTCAGGTTTGACTCATTTTATCAGGACTAAAATCAAGCACACATCAATTCCACAATGTCTAGTAGATGCTTTGTTCATCTGGAACAACACATTACAAAATCAAAGGTTAGTGTCCTAGCTTGTCGTCCACCATCAGCTGAGACATCTCCAGGAGTGTGTTCTCTCGGTTCTCCTCATCCGGTTCCTCTGTCTGAAGGCTTCTGGACAGCAGAAACTCCTTTGGAGTGATGTCATCATCCTTTAGTCGTCTGGATTTGAGCTTCTTTTTTTCTACCAGTTTCTGCTTTCTGATGTTTGCGAGCAGGTCCGTCTGTTCCTGAGTGAGTCCGCCTGAGGAAATGTGTGTGAAAGAGTCTCTCTGTGGCATGTCTCTTTTATAAGCTTCAATCTGTTTGTGCAGGGCTTCATGGTCCACACCAAACAAGACGGGTTTCTTCCTAGACTCGGCTTCTGTTCCAGATTGTTCCAATCCGACCCTTAACAAAACACATACGTCAAAACACAAACCGCACACTAGTCTGTTTCCAACCACTTCCTACCCAAAATCACTCCTTGGAAAATGCTCCTGTGTATCTTCATCTGGTCCGTAGTCAGCAACCTTGAGGAGCTTTTCAACCTGATGGAGACCAGCAGAGCATTTTATTTGGTCATTCCATGATAACTATGGGGCTTTACCTCCATGATGGCAGCATACTGGCGGTCTCTGATGAAAACAACAGGAGGAACACTGCCCAGAATCTGCTGTGAGATGAGAAGGTATCTGCCATTTACACAAACAAATATGATAAGCGTAATTCTGTCATTCCAAAAATGCTTGATTGCGTTATTTGAAATCTTTATTCTTAACCCCAACCCACCGACGACACCCTTATTGAAATGAACTAGTTGAAACACACCTTACACGAGGGGCACATTTCTCTAAAAGCTGCTGAATGTTACAGTCTTCTTCGGCCGATAAACTTGTTCTCCAGTAGATTCGACAAGCAGAGAAATCAGCCGACAACGAGACCTTCAACGCAATAAAGCACAGATGAGGAAAGCACACAACGCCTGTGCTGCCACAAGATGAGAGCGGTCAGACTTTGGAGATCTGTATGTTGTAGGATGGAATCTGAGCGTTGAGCTCGTAGGACGCCAGCAAGTCCGTCACCGCTTTGTAGATGATGCTGTTCAGTGTTCTTACACGCGCACTGTCCTCCCTATTTTTTCGGGTTGGTTTGAGAAAGTCAAAGTGACTGTGTGCTGGAGGCTGAAAGACACTGTATTTTATATGCTGATCGATTTCACACACAGATCTGCAGAAAACCAACCTGCCGAGTGTTCTCATACCACAGTTTCTTCCTGTAGAAAAAAAGACCAGTTTGTTTGTGAGAAGTGTTTGTTTAGAGAAGGTAATAACACAGCAAATGAAAGAAAAGGACTCACTTCTTCTTGGCAAGCATCTTCATCAGCTTAATGTTGTGAGTCAGAGCAACCGAACTGTGAATGTTTCTTTTTGTAAATGTCGGCTGGTCAGTCACCGATTCGAGACGTGATGTCATTTTACAGAACATTCCCGACATTGCTACTGAATACTGACTAATCGAACAGTATTTACAAAAAAGCGATCGCTTTGCGGCGAGCATGATCACAGCAGTGTGTTCGCGAACGGACGACACTCGCTGGCTCGATTATAGCTGTCTGAAATGTCAAGGTTCAAGTAAAAGACCGTCGATGATGTCGATCGAAGAGAAGACGACCGTTTTGATAAATGTACATACTGTAAACGTTTTTGAATTATGAACTAAAAATGTACAAATTGAAGAAAAATAATCAAATACATTTTTATACTCGTATAAATTACACAATACATACATGTCTAGACTCGTTTATTCCAAGAGGAAAATACAACCTCATAAAGAATAGGCACTTCTCTCTCATACCACACGCACACAAGATTATTTTATAAAGTGTAAAACGTTGAGAATAGTAGAATATTCCCGCCGTAACTGAGCTAATCCTTACCTTCTAAATACTCCAAAATGAAAGCAAAATGATAATTTAGCAGATAAAACGTTTTTTTTTTTTATTTTAACTATGTACATGAAGTTAAGTCAATGACTAATGGCATGAAATCAAGTCAATATAAATAAAACATTATGTAATAAATGACCATGTACACATGCTATATACACATGAACACTAGCAAATATATTTTGTCTTTTACTATACAAAAGCCGACTCTACGGAACAAGGTGCTTGGGTTTCATCTCAATCACGTTGTTGAACACAAGAGTTTGTTCCTCCGGTTTTAACTGAAGTACGTCATCTATCATTCGGCCCCGTGTTTCTGTTTTCACCTCAGCCGTGTCGTCGGACTCTCCAGGTGACTCAGGAGCAAAGACTTTCTTATCCGCCACTGCAACAGCTCGTGTTTCTGAAGGCAAGGCCTGATTCCCCTCATCACTGTTATTATCTACTGTTGGACACACTTCAGGGATGAGGACAACCTTCTTTAAATTTATGATGTCTCTTTTACGCCGTCTTCTAACAGGAACCACGTTTGGAATGATTAAATTGTGCTTTAGCTTGTTCAGCTCCTTCATTTTGAACCCAAGACGAACACACAGCTTCTTCTTCTGAATGGCTTTTAAGCACTTGGTGAGCTTGGAATTAAAGTGAGCCTTCACGTCCGCTTTGTTGATCCACAGACGTGAAGCCAACATCTCAATTTCAGTCTTTGTCACGTATGGCTTGATGTGGAAGTATTTGGAAAGGAAGTCTTTTCTGTCCTCGAACGAGGTCTTCTCCATCCCGTGCGGCTCCAGGACCAGCTGTACTGGGGCTTCAGGGGCCTGGGCATTGGACACTCGTGGGTTTCTCCTCCGGCTCTTGGTTGAAACCTTCACGCTCTTTGGCTTGCCAGAATCAGTTTCCTCTGGGGTTTCTGAAGAACTGGCGGTTTGAGCAGAGTTGCTTTCTGTTGTGTCTGGATTTAGCCGCCTCTCGGCTTCCTTGACTGATTTAGGAGCACAACGACATCGCTGTACATGCACGGAGATAGTTCTTGGAGTAGATTTATCAGCGTAAACCCCAAAGCAATACTTACACTTGAAGGCCGGGGTCTTCAATATGGCATGGATGGTGGGAATGATGTGGTGTTTGGTTTGAAGATGGACGTCATACTCCTCCGCCATCTGAAGCTTTACTTCACAAAACGGGCATGAGGCGGGTGGAGTCTTCGCTACGGAGTAATCTGGTTTTTCCGGATACATTTTGATGTAGATCTTGTCTTGAAAGCTAGTTACCAGCAGCAGGTTGAGCTCCCGGTTGTCCAGAAGATCCTTCGGAACATCCGTGTTCAGATTGAAGGTGTTAAACTTGAGTTTGCCGTCATCGCTGCAGTCCAGTTTGAACTGTTGTTTAATAAACTCGCGGTTTTCCTTGAGTTTCAGGCTGTGATCTTTACGTTCATGTTCCATCATCTGCTTGAACGAGTAGAACATCTGCGGGCAGAACAGACATTTCAAGCCGTGCAGCAGATGCTGAAAAATCCCCTGTTCCGTCAGTAAGATCTTGCACCTCAGACATTTGACAGTTCGATTATCGTGCTTTTTTAGGAATGGTGAAAGTGCGGCCAACTCATTCGGACCACTGCTTTTATTCAGAGTCTTTGGACTTGTGGGTAAGACTCCAGCGGGCGAATTTGAACGTTGGCTGATCTGAGAAGCATTTGGTGCCAGCACCACCTGAGCGGGACGCTGGACGGGCATGGCAACCTGAACCGGTGCCAGCGTGTACGTCGGGACACCGTTGACTTTGTTGCCTGTTGGAATGAGACGCACGGACTGAGGAGTGAGAAGCGGAGCTCTGGTTTGATTCAAGAGACTCGGAGCCACTAGAATGGGCGGCCGAACACCCAAATCTCCTGGAAGGTTGACCTGAACGCCTGATGGAAGAAAGACCTGCTGTGACTGAGTCTGTGGTAATCTGGGCACTGCCATAGTGATGGGCATGGTCTTTGGAGCGCTTTGGGTCATGTTTGGCACCAACATGTTAATAGACTTCACTACAGGTGATGTTGGCAAAATGTGTGGCATCACAGAGGCGTGCGGAGTGTTCTGGAGCGCGGGCACAGCGGAGCTGGATGAAGATAAAAACATCTGTCCTGTTCCTGGAGAGCAGAACAAGGCCGCGTTGCTCGACCCCGCCAATAGAACCGCGCCGTTTCCATTTGTGTCTTTACTCAGTCTTTGTGCAGAGTTTGGTTTCGCGACTAGCAAATTCTGCAGACTGGAGGTTTGATTGGTGTTGGTTTTTTCGACAATGGATGGGATTATTTGCCAGTGCAGGTCTTTGTGCTTTTCAGAACTCAGAATGTGATACAGCAAATGCTCAATGGTCTCTGCCGGCAGTTTGCACAACTTGCAGTGGTATTTTACACACGTGGCCTTTTGTTTCTGCCCCACGTCAGCTTTATTAGAACCGTCTGTCCCAAGCCCAAAGTACCGATCCAGTTTTGTGGCAAAGTGGTTCACTAGGACGTGTTTTTTCATCACATATAATAAGGAGTCATGATACCCACAAATTGCACATGTGTATCGGTCATCCGCAGCGTCGGCAGACACCGTGACGGAGACTGTTTTTGAGGCGTGGGCCAAAGTGCGGCTGGGGTTCCGGAAAGACAGCGGCTGGGCTTTGGATGGCAGGAAGTGGAAAATCTTAATGTGTTGCTCTGTGACTTCCGGAGAGCCGACAAACTGACAGTAGGGGCACATCATCAGACAGGCCTGCTCCAGCTCTTCGCAGTGATAGCGGTGGATGTGAGTCCGGAATGTTGGGACGGAGCGGGTGGAGTAAAAGCACAGACTGCAGCACAGCGACTGCGTCCGGTATGGATGCTGGGGGTAAAAAAGCAGTTCTTTTTTTAAACATTTTTAAAACATTTATTTAAGAAAGAGTTAGGATCAACTTGGCTAAATTAATTCTAAAAATCAAATCACCTTTTTTTTCTTTTTGCCATTCTGACCATCAATAAAATCAGTCCATTCTGTGTCATTGAAGCTTGTGTCACCCGCATCAAAACATCCAAATGTCTGTTGGGAATGAAACAAAAGTTACAAAACAAAACAAAATGTACTTCACACTGTAAAATGCTACAAACATATTAAATGTTGGCAGAAATGCACAAATCAATTACCCCGTCTAAAAGTGTCCCATAGTTTTCCAAAAACATAGTATACCGCATATGGTATTACTGTAAAGCATCATTATTTAATTATTAAACCATATGATTTTGGTACTATTAGAGATCATTCTATTGCTAAAATCGTCAAATGAGTCTGAAAAAAATTTAAAGAAATCTCCAAACAGTCAGCATATTTAACGGCGTCGCGGTGATGGAAAGACACGTGATTTCTACCTCCATCAGATCTTGACACTGCTGCATCCCGATGTCACACAATATCCTCTTTACGCGTTTTCTTGGTCGTCTGATTTTTGACAAGTTCTTTACTGGTATTTGATACATTTCGCCGACACTGCAAATAAAAAGAGAGCATCCAGAGTTCATGAAAGCTGTTAAAAAAATCTAACTTCTCCCAACACCAAGCAGCGCCGAGAACAAAGAATTGTGTGTAAGTTTAAACTCCTCGCTGTTGTTGTACCTTTCTGACATTCACGTGCATGTTGTGTATGTGTGTGTGTGTGCGCGCGCGCGCGTTTGAGAGGTCGCGCGCACCCACGTTATCCATGTTTTGCCACTGTTTCCAAATTTGTGCGATATGTGCTTGTGACTTATCCCTGCCGCTATTCTAACCCGCTTTGCCATTAGGTATCGCATGTGACTATCTACAGGATTTATGTCATAACACTAATGTGTCAATACCTTTCCAGATCTGGCAGAACTGCGACTGAGGGGATGGATTTCTGCGTGCGTCCGTTTTCTTCCGGCGTCACTGGAAGGCGCGAAGTACGGAACCATCTACTTCATTATGGAAGCCTACAGGTATTCACTCCGCGTTTCCTATAACACATTGGTCGTGTTATGGAAAAATGATCCTACCACAGTATTTATCCACTTTTGATTATATATCAGTAACATGCAACCCACTCCTACGGAAAAACATGGCGGACAGGAAGACAGGAAGTGACGTTGCCTAATTTACATATTGCACTGCAGATTCACCAATGGCAGACCTGTGGGCTGAACTTGGAAAGTTGATCAAATTGATGTAGGTGTTTATTGGCTCTGCTCGTCACACCTTTGGCTGGGTTCTCACCTGTAGTAACCTGGTGGGACCTGTGGAACATCTCTCTCAGAAGCCTCTGGAAGGATTGATTCATGCTGCTGACATACATATCAGAGAACTGTTGGCTTCAAACATCAGGCGAGTGGAGTGGAACAGGCTTTAAATCACATACAAATGTAAAACATCACTACAGTTCACATGTTGACTTCAATAGGACACAGACAGCTTAATCTAATCCAAAAATGTCCATTTATAAAGATATAAAACAAATCATTTTCAACAGCATGCAAAGATCAAATTGGTACTGCTTCTCATATATAACTTCCTATACACGTAAACTTTTCATAACCAAGATTATTTACATATTTACTGTAGATATGGCCAAACAAACTAAACCAGAACTGTTACTTACAAGAGAACTTTCTGAAGAATATTATAACACTGATTAGCATAATGTTGTCCCTTCATCAATACATCAAAACATTTTTAATAAACTTTTATGATAGTATATAACGCAGACCCCTCACAGCAAGGAGAACCAGATCTAGACTCAAATTTGAGGCTCGTTTAGAGCTTGTTCTCCTCTGGTTTGCGTGTGTTTCTTCTGGGTCTCCAGTTTCCTCCCACAATAGAAACATGCTAGTGAATTGGAGTCTGAAAAATTGTATATGTCCCGCAGTGTATATCTCGTCTTCAGACGCTATTAATGGAAAAAGCTTCAATCCCTGACCATCAGCCTCTAAAAGACCAATCTAGAAAAAAATTTCTAATTAATGCTGAACTGTCGCCAGTGCACTTTATAAATTTGCGAAAGAAAGAATTGAAAATCGCTGCAACGCTTACGACACACACTTTGTGAACAGGTATATTTTCATGCATGCATCTCTGTTAAGTGAGAATATTTTTACTCATTAATGCTTTAGACTCATTGAAACGCTTGAGGTTGGTTTATCTGAGGTGTGGGGTGGCCAAATCATACACATCTCTCAGATAAGTACGCACACATCTCGCTAATTCAGTTTGCACACTTTAGGGTACTGTATCTTTCATGTGATTTTTCTTTTGTTATTTTTTGTACGCCGACCATGAGACTAATTATTTGCCCCTACTATGTTCCATTATTTCTCAGATAATATTCCTCTGGGCATTTAGAGCTTTAGAATAATCCATGAATCCAGAATAATACAATGATAATTGGCTGAAATGGCATAATTGAAAATAATTTAGATCAGTTGTGCATTGAATAACTTCCACTTGTATATACTTATTACGTAGACGATTATAAATTAATACATTTTAAGCAGTGCTCTGTTATAATGAAAAGGTCGTTCGTTTGTCTAGTCACAAAATGACAACGATTCCGTCTTCCTCCATCGCAGTCTGGGGCAAAAGTAAATTGCGCGTAAGATCGACGTGCCACGTGTTCAGAACATCCTGGGGGCTGGAGCTTCTCTCTCTGACAGCAGGATGGTGTCTGCCAGAGACGTTAGGACTGTATTGCGCCTTCAGACATGGAGAGAAAGAACTAGTTGAGGAACTAGAGAGCCAGGAAAGGGATGCAACGGGACTCTCAACAACCACATCGACATCTTCACTCTCAAACTCTGCGCAGTACGCCTTCATGATTACAGGAAGTCCTGGGTAGCTTACAGAAGACATGCTCTCCATGAAGCCTGAGCCTGAAGAACCACTTTTTCTGCGAATGTTGTTTCGCTGGTTCGCCGGTTTCACAGTAACGATGAGTTTGTGGCTGTTGGCGATCATCATGTCAGTCACCTGATCCAGACTCTTCCCCAGAACATCAATGCCGTTCACCTCCAAAACCTCGTCGTTAATAGCTAGCAGCCCGGTGCAGTCTGCTAGTCCTCCAGGAACGATCCGAGAGATGAAAATGCCTGGAACTTTTTCTAAACCGTATCGCGTTACTCTCACACTGGCACCATCTCGAATGTAGAAACCGAGGGGTCTGTCAGAGCCCTGGTGGTACAGGCGCACCCTTCGGTGAGACTCGGGTACGATGTCCACGTCAATGATGGAAGAAACCGGGCGAAAATTTTGTGGCAGACTGATCTGGAATCTGTGGCTCACGGGCTTCTTTCTCTTGGTCAAGCCATCAACACCTCGGCTCTCCTGCTCGGCTTCCTCTGGAAAACAGGAAAAGGAAGTTCAGGGATCACAGCATTCTATGTCCCAACATTGTCTTCAAAAGTCAACGTTTGACTTTATCCTTCTTGGTTTTACACATCCCATTAATAAACGGTAAAATGCAAAAACAAATCTAGGTGTGTTATCACAGTAGCGGCGGAAGCTAACAAGATAATCTGGTGATTTAGCCGGCAAACAAACAAACCACATGGGGAAAGGGCAATTACACTGCATGATTCTAGAAGCTTCCTGTCCTCTGCTTCTTTCGTGAGTCATGGACTTTACAAACACACAGTTTAGAAGTCCTACACTTTCTGTACCTTGTAGTTGGACGAAGATCCGCAGTAAATATTGTGTGGAAGTCAGAGCTTTGCCCAAGTTGTCATCATTATTGATGGGCAGCAGCTCGCCGTGGACGTCGGCATAAGCAAGAACCACGTCCGCTTGCCTTAAATGATGTAAACACACAACCAGCTTGTAGAAGTCTTTATACTTCCCACAGGTCAAGCGATCAAGGGAAAACCTCCTGAACTCAGCACCATACTGTAAAGAGCAAAGGGAGTGAGAAAGATAGAAAGGAAAGTAAAGACAAAATGAGAGAGAGAGAGAGAGAGAGAGAGAGAGAGAGAGAGAGAGAATGCAGAATGATCAGAATAATTAAATATTCAGAATTATTTTTACATCTTTTGAAATGTCATGTTTTTTGTTTGCCTGGAATGACTTGCTGCAAGCGATGACAATATTCTAGAAGTGAGCCAAAACATAATTCATTATTTTTAAACGTCTTCAACAAATTGTCGCTGTTTAGGATAATCTTTGAATCATGCGAACTAACATATCATACGTACAAATAAATCAGTGAAATAGCACAGTGTAAATAAACTAATTTAACCTTCGACGTTCGATCGCGAGGAAGAAAAACTTACTTTGCTTTTGACTTCGAGCAGAGAACAGCAGCGCAGAGATCGAGACTTTCTGAGCGAGCGACTCATGTCTTCGGAGAGCGGGCGACTGGCGACTGTTGGCCACCGGACTCTCGGGTTGCTTCAGCTCGGCAGAGCGGCGTTACGCGTCCTGTTCACCGGACCAGCGGAAGCAACAATACATACTCTGACATCAAGCAGGTTTTTTCAGCCACGCGTGCTCGTTACGCACGTCATGTTTATTTATCTCATTGGCCATAATTATTAAAATATTTACATAAATTAAGCATACACATACATGTGTGTGTGTGTGTGTGTGTGTGTATGTATATATATATATATATATTTAATGCATATGAAAATAAACTATAAAAATGTAGTCATAATATTAGAATCACCATCTTTCAACGTCATACACAAACAGAAAAAGAGTAATTTTCTTTTTTCATCTCTGACGTTATTTTATCTATATCCTCTAACTTTCAATCTCAATCATACACGCACACACACACAGAGAGAGCATAAAAACTGACAGTGTTTGCCTAAAATATTTTGTTAATAAAATGAGAGAATTGATTTCTAATGAATTGTGTTTTATTACTCAATCAAATATTGTCAAATATTCTCAACAGAACGTCTAATAAAGAATGCCAGTGTTCTATAAATTATTTACTGTATTGCTGTGTAAGTGTTAAAATAACGAATAGGTCTAAAATCATCAACAGACACATTTTACGTGGAACTTTTTCATCAGGAATACAGGAAGGTTTCAAATAAAAGGAATCGGTAAATGTGCATGTTTGACGGTTGAAATGAAGAACAGTGGAGCAGATGGTCAGGAGACCTGGCACTACGCCTTGACTTCATCAGGAGGCTGGACGCCCGTTAGAACAGCCAGGGCATTGGTCACCATTCTCTCCACCATGGCCTGAGAAGTCTCTACAGTGTGGGTTCCGATGTGTGGAAGTACGATGACGTTTGAAAAGGTCAACAGAGGATGATCCCTGAAGACAAAATTTACAGTTAATATGGTTTTCAATAAATCCCTTTTCTGAACCACTTTTACATTTCTGGGTCACTATTCAGATTCACACCTTTGGGCAATTAGATAAAAAGGTCTCAGATTCTTGCATGCTATTAAATCAAGTGCTATATAAAGTGAATCAAACCTGGGCAATGGTTCAGGATAAGTGACGTCTAAAGCTGCGGCTCGTATCAGATGTTTCCGGAGTGCATTCACTAAAGCGTCCTGGTCCACGACGCAACCTATCGGTGCAAAATAAGCAATTACCAAGTGACCAGATTTAGACCAATCACACAAGTTTCTTGATTTGACATTACATTTGATTTGATTCCGTGTGACATTACCTCTGCTAATGTTTACTAAAGTGCTGCTGGGCTTCATCATGGCGAACTCTTTAGCACCGATCAGTTTGTGTGTTTCAGGAGACAGATTGACCACCACCATGACGAAGTCAGACCTCCGTAGCAGTTCCTCCATCTTTTCACAGTATGTTGCACCAACTGCTCTTTCTTCACTCTCGGCTCTAGATTAAAAAAATTATTTAAAGGAAATCTTGACCATTTAACGTCCAGAAAATGTAAAACAAACACTAGTTCTCAATATGTAAATCATGTTTATTTTATTCATTTTGTATTATGTGTTTGTCCATCCATCCACTCATCCATTTATGTGTTTATTTGCCTGTGTGTCTTTCTATCGATCCAACTATCTATCTGTCTCTCTGCCTAAATTTTAATAAGGAAGATTGTAATAATCCAGACATTGAAAATCACTAACTTTTTGAGGTTCAAAAGGGCAGAATCTTCCACCACCGTCCCAAAAAATTACTTATTAACTGGGTTAATATATTCTTTTCCAATTTAAATACAAACCCCCTCACCGTCGATTCCTGTTGTGGTAAAGAATACTCATCTCAAACCCTTGAGCTCTCCTGGCCACCTTGTACCCAATTCTACCCATTCCTATGATGCCCAGAGTTGCACCGCTCACGTCAGAGCCCAGAGAAGACTCTGGAAAGTCATCACATTCTCTGAACCTAGAAAAATTATTAGCTGAAGAGAGATAGAAATGTTAAACACGCGCGCGCGCGCACACACACACACACA
>CM051501.1:15238627-15310066 GCA_028031935.1 Paedocypris micromegethes | reverse complement strand
ACACACACACACACACACACACACACACACACACACACACACAGCGACTCACCTGTTATTATTTTCCTTGCAGATGCCAACATCAAAGCCATACCAATGTCAGCAGTGGCGTTGTCCACCACATGAGGTGTGTTAGTAACTTTTACTCCATATCTGTTGATCAGAGGAACATCAAGATGGTCTACTCCAACTCCACCGTTAACTACAACTTTGAGGCTAGGTAAAGACTCCAACAGATTTTGGTCAACTTTGATTGCTCCGCCCCAGACAAATAACGCTTTGATTTTCTCGCAGTCTTTTTTATTCTGCACAAACTTCTCATAAGGCACGATTGTGAAGTGCTTCTCAATATAAGGAGCGAAACATCTGTAGATCCCACCGGGTTCTCCGGGTGTGCTGGCCAGAATAGACGGCTTCTCCATAACCTGGGAGTAAAACTACATTTGTTAAGTTAGAAAGCAGATAAAAGTCCGGTGCGATTTCATTAGAAATAATACATGCGCTGTATCTTCTCACCAGAGTGGAGAGGAGTCCTGACGTTCCTCGAGCGCGACTTGTCATGTGCAGCATTATTCCGCTAGGCAGGCCGGGTTAGTCAAGCACCGATTCACTGATCAAAGGTGGTTTCGGCAAATCATTAATTCGGACCAGTCCTCAAACAGTTACACGCACACATACATATACAATCCAAAAACTTTATGATTTTAAAACTTTCAGACTTACTTTACGTTCTTTTTTTCTCATTACTTGTCTTCTATAAAATGACAAGAAGGTGGCGCTAAAACCCAAGACCTAAGAATTTTAAACGCTTTTAGCAGCTGGTGGTTTTTAGACAATTATGACATTAAAATATTGCTTTAGGCATGAATTTGGACTGTGATGAAATTGACAGTAGTTTCAATTCCATTTAATTCATTTATATATGTCAAGTACACAAGATCTAATAAATTGTTTATTAACTGTTATTAAGTGTAAGATTTATGTGCAATATCCGTATCGAGTGAACTGTGCAATAACTTTACTTTATTCTGTGCAATATCCGAGTGCTTTCCACGTGTGTATAATTTCCGTCCTATTTTTATATTCTACAACTTCCTATATTCTCATTTAACTGTATTTTCTAAGCTGTATATACTTTTTCTTTGATGCTGCTTGTGTTTTCTTAGTGCTGCTGTAACAGGGAAATGTCCCCACTGTGGGATGAATAAAGGACTTTTTTGTCTTATCTTATCTTATCTTATGTAAATTAAATATTCCTATACATAATTTCTTACTAAATGTAAGACAAAAATACTCTCAGATCAAAAACTTCAAATTTACAATATGAATTTTGTAGGATTAAAAATAATATTAATTTCTTCATATAGTGTTTTTCTGAATCTTGATAAAGGTATACACTTCTGATACACTTGATAGGCTTGCGATCTCAGCAACTGGGCCTGAGTTGTGATAAGAAAAGACAAAAACAAAGTATTTCAACTTCTTATTAAAAAAAAAATGTTCAGTCGTAGGGGACATGGACTCGTATCCGAGAGATTGCAGGTTCAAATCCCCCTATGGCTGGATCTGCAATTAAGTGTCCTTGGGCTAGACACTGAACCACTAGACCACTCGTTCTCCTTGTGCTGGTGTTTGTTTCCTTCTAGTCACCGGTTTGTTCCACCATTCAGAAACATGCAAGACAATTTCAGTCTGGAAAATTGTCCGTGTGTGAGTGAGAGTGTGAATGCGTGTTTCGTTCTGACTGGTTGGTCATCTATTTAGGCTATATATTGCTGTGGACTTATTTGGGCTTCATGTGATCCGGAAATAGAACATTAGTTGTGAAAATGTATAGATATACTGTGTCTATAGTGTATAGTATTTTATGTGCACTTCATTGCAGATCTGTTTGTGCATTCATTCTTTTGAGTCTTTATTTGGTTATGTTAACCATGGTTAACTGGGTTAACATGTTATATTCGGCACTAGCAGCAAAGTTGACTTTGTAATACTGTATCCAGTTCAATAGCTTGTTGATGTTATAATAGAAATTCTTGTGATAGTGTGTGTATAAAGTGTTAAGAACATTTATTGTTGTTGTTTTGAGACTTACTAAACGCAAGTACATCACACTATATAAAAAACATTCTGATAACGAATAAACTACGACTAAGACAGATTTAATTAGAGAATGGAAAAATAATCACAAAATTGTTGTATTTTATTATTATTTTTTTTGTTTCTGCTTTTATTGACCAACGAGTTTTTAAACGCGAAAACACAATGACAAAAAGGCTTGTTATTTAATAAAATGTTTTGCTTCGGCTTATATCGACCAACGAGCGTTTAAACGACCCGCTGCACGTGCAGCGCGCGGGTGATAGGACGGCGTGTCCTGTGAAAGACGCCGCCGCGCCGGCTCGATTTAACACCGATGCCATTGAGTTCACACAACATGGAGGACCGCGGCAGACAAAATCCCACTCCACCTCATCTTTCCCCCGCGTTTGAACCCGCATAATGTAAGAGTTTGCGATTTATTTAGCATCCAACAGAAATACGCCGGCTTTTATTTTGACTGCAAGAATGTGGTCCGGGGAGAAGTGACGGGAATACGCCGTTTAGCTTTCAGATGGAAGACTGGATTTTCCAGCTCGTTTCTCTGGACATGTTCTTGCCGTTTGGCTTCAAAAGAAGGGGTTTAATCGCGATGGATCTTCAGACCTGGAATTATTTACCTTTTTTGCCAATCGATCCGTGAAAAGGAGAAAAGCGACGCCGACCGGGAGACATCGTTTCCCTGCCTACCTCGACACATCGCTGCCAGGGATTTAAATAATCACGTGCTACAACAACGGAAATATATTATTCGGATTTAATGTGGCGGTCTGACCCTTAAAGAATTCAACCTGGATGGGAAAATGAGTAGAGAAAGGCCGAAGAGAAATATCATCCACAAGAAATTTGTAAGTGGACATTTCTCGTTTAATCCGTCGCGTGACTATTGAATTCGCCACTAGCCGCCTCGGGTTTAATCTGCATTAGCAACATCTTCATTGTCCGGCGTGTGTTTAATATCATGTTTGGGGATGGAACTAGGTCACACGTTACACTTCGCGTGTTTGAAATAGAGGTTAAGGACGACGAGCCGACGTGATACTCGCCGTTGACCCAAATAATTCATTCGGCGATTGAGGAGTTGTACGTTACATTGGGCATTTCCGGTGTTTGTGACGTGTTACAATATTAAATTCCACGGTCGGTTATGTCATGTGGACTTGCTATGGTCGATTTTGCAACCATTGTTTTGAAGCAGCGTGGTATGTTGTAGTCGAGTATGTGTGTCTATCCATCTCTTTCTCTCTCTAGCTCCCTCGGGTCCCCGCTTTCTCTCTTCCTTTATCTTTCTCTCTCTCATTTCACTCTGCTTTTGTCCCTCTGTCTTTTACTCACATTCTCTTGTCAACTCTATTCCTCTCTCTCTCTCTCTCTCTCTCTCTCTCTCTCTCTCTCTCTCTCTCTCTCTCTCTCTCTCTCTCTCTCTCTCTCTCTCTCTCCCTCTCTCCCTCTTTCTCTCCCTCTCTCTCTCTCTCGTTTTGAATGTCACTAGATTATAGCTCAAGTTTATCTTTGACATAAAATGAAAGAAAACACATCACCTCTTTATTAATACAGAAATTGGTTCTGTTTTGTGAACACACACAATCATTTATTACAGTATTACAAAGTATTTTATAAAGACATCTTGGAAAAAAAAAAATATAAATTCTGTATTAGTATTGAATAAACTAATCAATGCAAAAAGACATCTATAAGACGTGACTTTCTTCAATATTCACCCATCTGAATTTTCATAGTCATCTTGACTTTCACAGGCTATCTGATTTGTTCTGAAACATTCACACAGGATCAATTAGATTATTTTCATGTGTTTAATGTGTCTTTCCAATCGAGACTTAAACACGCATTCTCTTACTTGCATATTGACCTTTGAATTATCATACCTGATAAAATATGGGTTGATTAATCCATTCCCAGGTGATTGCCTGTGTGCTGAGAGTGGCTATGACTTCACGTGCTTTACACTGTAAAATTATTTATTCTGGATCATTAGCAGCTGTTTGATTCAAACGTACGCACACACACACACACACACACACACACACACTGGAATCAACTTTGGGTCAATAAATGGAAAAAACATCTTTAATGATTTAAAAATAAAGAAGGAAAAAAATACTTATTATTTAAATATTGAAGGATATTTAAAAATAAAGGCCAAACAGGATCTGGTAGGTTATTAAATCAGTAAAGAGATCAAGAGATTTAAGGTTAGGATTGAAAAAATCAACAGTTGTGTTTATATGGTTCTTCTATTGAAGCCCGGCCGGTTTGTGCACAGTAGCGCCCTGTTGCAGTGTCCCATTATAGGATCCGGTTTCATTCATTCTGTGAGGAATATTAAAGTGTCTTTCTGGATTAGCTGCGTCTCCTTCACTCCCAAAATATTACTAAAGTTTACACTACATCAACCAATCAGGCTGCAGAAGTTTGGAAAGATCAAGACTATGCAATTTTGGAGAAAATAAACATCACATTATTTTCCACTATTTTGACAATATTGATATTATATCACATTACAGTATATAAGTTGGCTTCACTGCCTTTATTGCACTACTGTAACAAGAGCTGGTTAAGTTTTACACAATTGACACAAGTGTTAAACATAGTTGTGTGTTCAAAGGAGCAGCAGCTATCAAAATCTTAACCGCTATTTTGCTTCGATGGTCATCAATGAAAACTTTAATCAAACACAGCTGAGTAAAAGCGTCTGGAACAAGTTCAGGAAAGCAGAGAGGCAAAGCAAAACTTGGTTTGAGAGTTGGAATTAGCTTGATGAAACACTCTCCACTGTTTGAATTATTAACATGACCTTAATAAAAGATTTCCAAGATAAATGTTAGTTTTCACAGTGCAGATATTTTGCACAATTTGCTCTTTTCATCATAAGGACTGATGGTTTCAAGTCGTTTCTAACTTTGGCTGCAGCACTAGAGCGACACCACAGAAACGTTCGCCCAGAATTTAAACAACAGCGGCAAATATTTAGGTTAATGATGTGTGCTTACTGTTGTCTGTCTCAGAAAGCGTTGAACCAGTTTAAAATATTACCAAGTTAATTTGCTGCGACAACTTAAAGCAAATTTTCAATTTGGCGGTTATCTTATTAACCAATATATTGCCCCTTAAGTACAGTATAGCAAATAAGCGTAATATATCAACATTGCGGGACTGCAGATGTAGAGACCTAAGCTGTAAGATCTCATATCCCGCACGTTTCCCTTAGCTTGAGTGTTACGATATGCGACGATACTTGATGCATGTTTCACTCCTCCAGACTCGTCCTCGGCATCAGTTTGCAGCAGTGGTAAGAGAGCTAAAGCTTCCACACTGACCCAGTTTAAGCCAGAGCTGCATGTACCAGCTTGAGAAAAGCCTGCGTCAATTGCTATGTTCATCTATCCATTTCTTAAGCCTTTTTATCTATTTCTGGGTCACAAGGAGCTAGGCCTAATGGTGGAATGCACACTCCGAAAGTCAACTGTACCGTCCAAATTGTCAGTTTTATTACCTGCTGGGTAGGAGAACATGGAGGTTTTGTTGCTTGTAGTTTAATCTAGTTAATCAACATCAAAGCAGGTTTTTTTTTTGCCTGCTAAATGCTTAAAATGTAAGTAAAGATTTCACGTTTTATTTTGTTGCATTATTTGATATCCATTCGTCTGCTTAAAGACGCTAATGCTAACTCATCCACATTACATCTTTCAAACAAAGCAAAGGATGATGATGTAAAGACTGCAGGCGGCTTGTAAAGGCTGTTTCATCCCTCCATTCCCAACATATCCAGCTGTGCACTAATGGACAAATTCATCCCAACTCCAGTGAGACGTTCTAGATTTCGTTATGTAAAACAGGCCAGTTGAACTTTCAAAAATGGCATCAGGACCTTTTTTTTTTAGCAAATGTCTCTTTTATGCTAATCAATTCCTTGTCTTTTTAATTTCTCTTCTTGACATGTTATGCTCCGAGCGATCAAACGTCGAATGCGTTTGGAATAAAATCTCAAAATCGGATCAATGCCGGTTATAGTGTGTTGATTTTGGACGCATTCCAGCCATTTTGCCGCCTGCTTGCCTCAGTACATTTCAGCTTAGCATTCTTGGCAGATAACTGATATCTTTGCTTTCGATTTCCTGTCTCCAGCTGGACTGAACATCCTCGTACGGTGACTTCCGCTCCATCTGCTTTTGCTCCAATTCGAGTGGTTTTCTTTGCCATCAATTTTCTTTGACACTTCGTTGCATTGAAACGAGGTTCAATTCCAACACTGGCATTGTAGTCCTCACAATTAATTAACTTCGCGTTTGGGAATCAAACTCTTGACCTTTTGTTGTTCTGAACACCAGCTCTACTGGTGCTACAAGTAAGCAGGAATAATATTCCAACATTATCTGATCACGTGATGCTTCATGTAAATTTATTAAGGGAATCTTCTGGAAGCGACAGGCTCTACAGCATTGTGTTCTACCGTTGTCATGGCGAGCAAATGATGGTTGTCGGGTGGGCCAGTGCTTGTTTGGCTTTGTCTGCAGCAATCTGTCGGCTTCACAGTGAGGTGGTTGTGGTGAAAATGCCATTCTGTACTGGAGATTGCTGCCCTTGATGTACAAACCTTGTTCCAGGCGGAGTCTATTTCCTTTTGAGTAGGGTTGGGACGAGACACTTTTCCCACGAGACGAGACACTAGCTTCACGAGAACGAGACGAGATTTTGATATTTTTTTAAATAAAAAAAGGAGAGCCATATTTTATCTGTATTTTATTTAACTAAAGCATTCAAAACTGTTGATGCATTTCACACTTTCTATTTTCACCAATTGCTTGCGGTGATAACCAGATAACCAACATAATATTGATACAAAATATGATGCCCTAAATTGCCAGGAAAGTAATTACAAATTTTTTTCAACTGTCAATAGTATAGAAAATTCATCAAGCGCAGTCATTAAACACTATTTATAGACAAAGACAAGTGTTCCAGTAAATTGTAAAGAATGGTAGAATCAATTTGGCATAAAGTTCAACTCAACATCAATGTACTTCATTATGATTAAATTCACTGTGTTCTCTCAAACGAGAGGAGAGAGAGAGAGAGAGAGAGAGAGAGGAGAGAGAGAGAGAGAGAGAGAGAGAGGAGAGAGAGAGGAGAGAGAGAGAGAGAGAGAGAGAGGAGAGAGAGAGAGAGAGAAGAGAGAGAGAGAGAAGAGAGACGAGAAGATTGAGAGAGAGGAGGAGAGAGAGGAGAGAGAGAGAGAGACGAGAGAGAGAGAGAGAGCTGAGAGAGAGAGCGAGAGAGAGCGAGAGCTTAGAGAGAGAGAGAGAGCGAGAGAGCGAAGATGCGATGCCCCGAGAGAGACTTCCCCCCTCCCCCCCCCCCTCCCGCTCTCCCGAGGTAATCTCGAGACGATAGAGAGAGTCCCCTACGAGCGCTCGAGATTTCCTTTTTCGAGAGAGAGAGAGAGAGAGAGAGAGAGAGAGAGAGAGAGAGAGAGAGAGAGAGAATTCAGTCTGTGACACTGCTTTCTGTGTTCGATTAGCAATGTCCGTGCCGTCATTGATAGTTGTAAGTTACAACTTGTAACGAAACTAATGTGTTATACTGTATTAAAGGGTTTATATACTTATATAATCAAATCCATTAATGATCACGGTATTGCAAATATAGCAAAGATGCCGCCAAACATTCTCGCGATCTCGCGAGAAGCATTGGATCTCGTCACACCCCTACTGTTGAGCATAGCTGAATTGTGTTGTTTTTATGTTACTGTATTTTAATTCATTTACAGTAGTACAGTAGAGGAAAATATGGGCTTGACTACACATATTGGGCTAGACATTTGTTTAATGCAGAAGAAGCTTCACAATGTCCAAACTGTTAACTGGTTTTGAATGTTAACCACATTTTTTGAAAAAGTATTAAAATATTAAATGGTAATATATGTTGTCAGAGAGTTAATTTAGTAATAATTATATAATATTTCTTTAATAGTTGTAATAACTTTGTGAAAAGTTTGATAACTTGTGTGCAGGATGAACACATCCACTTATTGAAGCTTAGGTCATCAGTTATGATTCAAATTCTGCCTTCTCTCAACTGATATCACACAGGTTGAATGTCAGGCAGACTTTAAATCAGGGAACTTCATCTGTCTGGTCTGGTCAGGCTGTTGGGTATCAAGGTCACGCCTGACATGTTGGCGGCTCATTCGTTCCTGTTGCCCACTTTATATTTGGATTATGACATCTGGATTCAGCCAGTGTGCTGTCCATCGTTCTTTTTAAATTTCAGGTTTCTTGGTCCTTTTGGATTGAAGAAACCAAGTCGAATTACATTTTTGTACACCCCAAGTAATGAAACCAATAGTTTGAGATTTTCTCTAAGCTGTATGCTTCAAGTGAGACTTCTGAAGTTCTCAATCATCCTCATTATCCTTCATCAATAATTGACAAGGTGGCCAGCTGAAACAAAAGCTGTTTGCAGCTGGGACGTGTTGCACCACACCGTGATACATGAAGCTTGATAAAAGAAGGTGGTCAGAAGTATCATGACAGCTAAATGAGGTCATGAATCTTGTAAATTCATTTAGGGGATCTTATTACACTCCGATCATATTCTTCTTCAGCATCTGCTGATTCGCTGTTTGAGCGAGACCCCGGACACAGCTTGTCATTCCCAGGCTCCAGTACACATTTTTACCTGACTCCGCCCCTTTAAGAGCTGTTTATTTCGGACTTTAAAATGCATGATCTACACGCTTAAGACAATTTTAGATGTGATGCGACATCATTGCTACTATCTTGCTAATTTATGTTTGTTCGCTTTTATAGTTTTGGACAGCTTTTGCGGGACTCAGGGAAGGGCACGCTGTTTGAGACCCCTGGAACGGGCGCTGCTCAGCTGGAACATTGTCATATTTTGGAAAGAAATATCTGGAAGACCGCAGGACCAGTGTTGTGAAAAGCTCCTTGTTGGGCAATTCAGTGGCGGTTTTTATGAGGGAAAATAATAGAGAGCAGCTTGGCAGCTTGTTCAACATTCTCATTGTAATATGGACACAAACGTGTGATTTAACAGCATAGCTGACCATTATTGAATTAAAAGCTTGTTTGTGTTTTTAGAGTAGTCATCTTTTAACTAGCTAGTATGGAACATTTTTCACTACACAGTAGGTGGTGTGAGCGGAACCCCGAACTAACTTTAAGGTCACTAGATTCATGAAGTAATAAAGTATTTCTGAGGTTTGGGCTGATGCTGTGGATGATGAATCTCCATAGACTGGCATATTGTTCATGCCAAATAATTTTTTATCAAAAATATTTATTTTGTCTTCAGAAGATTCTTTTTTTTCCGGGACGGGAACAAGAAAAAGGATCTTCTAATGTAATCCATTCTGAGTTTTTGCTAACTTGTGTCTGTTCCAAGTACCTAATTCAATTTCTATGCAATTGCAGGACGATAATGATGGGATCCCTTGGTCTGAGGAGCGGGTGGTGCGCAGGGTTCTCTATCTCTCACTTAAAGAGTTCAAGACCGCTCAGAAGAGTAAAGTGGAGACAGGAAGCCGAGTGGTTAATGGTGAGTTCTGAATTTGTCCTGTTCCATTAAAGCGACTAAGGGTGCTTTCACACCTAGCTTGTTTAACTCTTTCATATGCATTCGGAGGTGTATGTGTGAACACACTAAGCAATTAAAAAAAAATGTAAATGTGAAGCATTTTCGTTCGTTTCTAATTTATGTTTGATATTTTTGGCACTAATCGGATTCCATAGAAAACCCCTTTTCATAAGGGCGGGTTGCAAGGTTGTGTGTTCCAGGCGATGATTTATAACCGTATTTGTAAAGATGATTGCATGAAACGACAACTCTTCTCAACCCATAAAAAACGTTCTATTTGTGTTCCTTATAAATTAAAGTTTTTCTTTTGATCTCAAAAGAAATTAAGAAAATTGGTATGAACGGAACTGCGTTAAAGTGTTAAAACGTACAACAAAGGGTCAAAATACATTGCAGAAGAGAGATCGCAGAATGAACAGATTCATGTGTGAACACGAAGGGTCTGCATACTCACTGCTGAAGAGGACTGAAAAAAGTCCACTAGGTTGTGAACAGCAAAAGAACTGAGCTCACTTTCCGCTGGGTCACTTTAACCAAACTGAGTTTGGTGCGTTTTAAACAAACTATATATGAAAGCACTGGTGAAGTTTGACCTTTGGAGGAGCTTAGACCCTCATCATAACCTTTCAAACCGCTTTTGATGTTGAGTTGGATTTTGTGTTGCACACTTTAGAGTAACAGTGACCTTTTAAAGAGAATATGTTCAATTTTTCTTTTATGAACTTTAAATAACTGAACAATTCTGTTTGGTGATATGATTAATGTTGTGAAAAATGATAAAACAGACTATTATTTTGACCAAATCACGGTTCATAAATAAACCAACTATTCATTGTTTATTTAATAATTTAAGAAATTAACAATATTTGCCTTCCTGGTTGAGCAGCAACATTGTTGAGAATGTAACATGTCAGTCATAAAACAACCTGTGACTTTTTGGTTCTTTAACCTTTCAATGATAATGTACAGATAGTGTCTTGTCAACAATTTGAATGACCCGAATACACATGTGCCACAGACATTTTAAATGTTAAAATCGAATTTGTTTGTTGTCTAGAGATTTTTGTAAAATAAAATAAAATTTGTTTTGTTTTAAGGAGGAATTATTTAGGTTTTTGTTCATTTTAATGGCATCAATTCTATAAACATGACATTATTCAAAACATTTTAAACATTGTTTATAAGATTACTAATGGATTTTAACAAAATCAAAGCATACTAAGCATTCCATAGATTTTGTTTTTGCTGTGGCAAAACACTTCCTTTTTCCTGGTCTATGAGAATTATTGTTCTGTGATGAAGTAGAACATTCCTGCGCAAAATAAATGATTTTAACTTATTTCAAAAGTCCAAACACGGGGACTTGGACAGGCGTTTCTTGTTTTGATCGTGATTGAATTAGAATATTCGTTATTGTTCTTGTACAACAAGTACCCAATAAAGTTGGATGAGCCTTTGGTAACGTTGTACCAAAAAGTAAAAATAAACTTGAACGAAGAAAGAAAGTGAACTTTTTAAGCAGCCTTCATCAGCAAGTCCATCTGTCTGTGATAATGGCCAAATATTGCATCACACAGGTGTTGCGATTGTGATGGAACAAAAAAACAATTGAAGACAAAACAAAACAAAATGTGTGCGTGTGTCCTACTTTGTGATTGGTTTGCCAGGATTGGTCGATCCAGGGTGTGTCCAGGACCAGAGTTGCTGTGATGTTTACAGCCACAATGAAAATTCTGATTGTTTATCGGAAAAATGGTGGTACTTGCATCCATATTTCTTGCGTTCTTTTTCCAGGCTCCTTCCCAATAAGTCATTTAAAAGGTACTGGAACTAAAGCAGGACTGTTTTCTGGAAGCTGCAAGCCAGACCGAACACAACATGCCGTCAAGAGCAAAGAGCGGAATCAGGAATACTCCATACCGGGGCCTGTGAGGAAGAGGTGAGGAGCGAGACACAATTCTGGGAACATATTTCAATATTCTTCTTCTCCTCTCTCACACACGCACGCACGCACACACTCTTGAGATCATGACATTTTGCCACCACTCTGTGCACCATCTTCATTCAGCGACCACAGCTATTAACGCTGTTCTCTCACCCCAGGCCAAGGTTGCACGCTCAGAGGAAGTTTGCTCAGTCTCATCCCTGTTCCCCCAACTCCACACCGCTGAAGCTGCTGGAGGCCATGCCACCGAGTCCTGACACCCTGCTCAGTAATCTCACCAAACGCAAACCTAAAACCGAGGACTTCCTCACCTTCCTCTGCCTCCGAGGTGAGTTGTTGTTCTCTCTTAAATCATCAAACCAGCAAATGTTTCTACTAAACACTGACTTGTGATTATATTTTTACAATTACTCTTTTGTTTTACATTTCAATTGTTTCAGATTTTCGAATTTGATTTCATCTTTTGGTTCGAGTTTTTCGGTAGATGGATTTGAAATGCATCTTATTACAAACTGTAAATTCAATAAGCTTCATCTTGTCTGGTAAACTGGAGGAAACATTGTCGAACAGATGTTTGAATCTGACGTTATAAAACAATGACACAAACGCCTGAAAAACACAGAAATGTACTTTTATTTCTGAGCAAAAGACGTGTGTCAGTCGTTGCTACAGCCAAAGCTGGAATGACTCCCAGCAGTTAAACTCTCAAACCTTATAATTCACAAAGAATTGAAAGAAGTGGAAAGATGTAGAAGATAGGGGTGTGACAAGATCTCGTGGCACGAGATCTCGCGAGATCAGATGCTTCTCGCGAGATGCGATTGGATCTCGTGATATCGCGAGAATTTGCCGCCATTTTTTTCACAGTGTGTGGAATCAAACATTGTTAAAGGATTCGTGCACGAGCGTCCCGATGTTCGCACCGGCATGCGCGGATCCTTGCGCTCGCGTCTCAATATACTGTGGCTCAAAAAAAACGCGGACTGAGTAACTGAGTAACTCCACCTGCTGAGAGAGCGCGGATCTCCGCCATTGCCCCGCCCCCGCGACAGGTCAGACTCACTACTAGATCGTTTGTGAATGAACTTTAATAAAGTGTGTTTGTAAAATAAACCGATTATTTCAAACAGTCATTAGTTGCACATGTGAGTTTAATCTAATGTGTCTAATACACGTGTATTAGTGATGCGCGGGTCAGGTTTTTTTCCAACCCGCGGGTCCCGCTTTTCTGAAATCTTTTGACCCGCCCCAACCCGCCCCGCAAATTAAGTGACAATTTCTTTACCCGCCCCAACCCGACCCGCGGGTTATGAGACGACCCGCGCATCACTAACGTGTATTACATTACTATCCAAACGATTCACTCTCGCTGCAGTAGAGCAGAAATATGAGAGTAAACCAGCTGATTACTGCTGTAAAACTCATTCAGATGATGTGTCTCACCAGCGACATCGTGAAGGGAAAGAACGTCACGTCCTGAAGAAGACCCGTTGTTTTAGTCAATAATTGATTGGACACTTTCAATAAATATGGTTTTTATTCTACATGTTATGTTATGCATTGCATAATATGCTGCATTGCAACGTGTAATACAATATGTGGGGTTTTTTTAGAGCTGAAATGAACACAGTGAATTTAATCATAATGAAGTAGATTGATGTTGAGTTGAACTTAATGCCAAAATGATTCTACCATTCTTTGCAAGTTAATGGAAGACTTGTGTTTGTCTATAAATAGTGTTTAATGACTGCGCTTGATGGATTTTTATACTATTGACAGTTAAAACATTTTTTGTGAAATTACTTGACTGGCAATTTATGCATCATATTTTGTATGATCAATATTATGTTGGTTATTTGGTTATCACTGCATGCAATTGATGAAAATAGAAAGTGAAACGCATCAACAGTTTTGAACATTTTAGTTAAATAAAATACAGATAAAATCTTGCTCTCCTTATATTATTTGTCAAAGATTTATTTTTATTTAAAAAAATCTAAATCTCGTCTCGTCTCGATCTCGTGAGCCTAGTGTCTCGTCTCGTCTCGTGGGAAAAGTGTCTTGTCCCACCCCTAGTAGAAGATGTTCTCCAAATTGTGGGGGAAAAAAAACATTTCACCAGTATCGCCAGCCCTCTTTTTACACTGTAAATGAAGCATATTTGCTGTAAAGGTTTTGAGGCACGTTTACTGGTGAAGACTCACCAGGATTGTGCAGGATTTCTCGAGTCTGTGTGGATCTTTCACTGGCCTTGTGAAGCTGAACAAATGGAGAAAACAAATCGAGTTAAACATCAGAGTCTCTTAATCTCACTCCCTTCCTACTCACTCACGCCGACAAATTTCCCATGCGTCTCAGAAACGAATAACTCTCTGAGTCTCGGCTCAGTGTAAAGACTGGGGAAAGATTTTGTTTGATTTGCTATAAACTCTTGGCTAAGGGTGAAAGAGGTTAATGGCTTTTAGACACACAGAATGTAAATGAGAGCATCTCTGGTCTTTATATAGCCGCACTATCCTCTAGCGTCATACTGAGAGCGGTTTTGTAAATTTACAAAAGTTATTTTTTTATTTTTTGCAATGTCAAAGTTCTTATCTGGAACCAAGAATTTTTTTTCAACCAAGGTTTCTTTGAGAAAGGATTCAAAGAATTTTTCAGTTTTTTCGTAAAATGTCGACAATGGTCAGGAACTGAAGACCCCCCCCTTAGCCCATGATGACAGGACGTCCCTGAAGAGCTTTTCCCAGTAATCTGGGGGCCCAGAGACGCTCTCGGACCAGTACATAGCCAGTCGCTGTTACAGTATATAATGAGGGCTAGCACTGAGACATGACTGTGTGCTAACACTGGTAGAAGGGGATTGTTTGAATAGTATCTGCTCTTCCAGCAGCAGCACAGATAAACGGGGAATATAGATTCTGAAGAGGTGATTCATTGTGGCACTGGATTCTGCGTAGAGAATCTGTAGCTGGCTGTACTTAACCACACTGATGCTTGCGGAGACGGGGAGTTAAACAGGAAATGGAGCAGGGCACAGGCACATCAATGCTCACATTGGTTAAGGAAGTTTGTCTTATTTTTGTAGCCTGACACTCCTGACACAAAGTAAGTGGCCCTTTAGATTAGTAAAAATGGGCTCTTATATTTTAAAAATATAAGCACCCTTTTTCCCCAATTTTAGACGCTCAAAAACTTGGGGGTGCCTATATGCGCATAATGTGGTACCTCACCTTGAAAAATTAATTTGTGCTCATGATGAATAAAAGTTGTCACACACACTTAAAGATGCAAAAGCAATAACACCGATGACGAACACTTTGTGTGTTTTGGATTTAGCAGAGACGCTGTGCCAATGTTTGTGTAATCCAGCTGTTTTGTGTATGATCAGGAGAAGTGGCAAAACATTTCGTTATTGGGGTCGGGATTCTTTCGAAGATGAGCTTTGTAGCGTAAATTAGAGATGGGGACAAGTCACATATGGTCAAGTCCAAGCAAGTCTTAACAATCAAGTCTCAAGTCAAGTCTCAAGTCACAGTTTAGACAAATCAAGCAAGTCAAGTCATGATAAGTTTCAAGTCAAGTCAAGTCACAGTACTAAAATAAACAGAGGTTAAATTATTAATACATGTTTATTTTTGCAAAAAAAAGATGAACCTATATATACATATATTATGCATCTTCACACTGCTATATTTGAATTGAAAACATGTACTTGGAAAAAATGTTTGCCAAGACATTGGCACCAAGTTGTTGACGATTGGGGATCGTCAATTATAATAATTCTAATAATAATAATTCTTCTGAACACACGCTGTTCAATTGGCAGGTGGTAGACTGGATATGTAGTAGTCTGGGGCACAATCAACTGAGACATGGATGGCTGCTGTAGATCGCTGCAGTGTATCTTGGATTTGAGATATTCATCAAATCTGCATGGATTAAAAAAAAAAAAAATACAAAACCAATCAGGGAAAACTGTAAGCATTAAAACAAAAGTATTTTCCTATGCACAAATTTTTTTTCAATGATGTAAGGAAATTAAATTGTAAATCTAAATTAATTTTGAGTGATGATCACTTGCCTATGTATGTGCTTTAAGTTGGGTTCCAGCAGTTACAGATTTTCATGTTTACACACACAGAAATGGAAATACACATGTACTGACATAATGTAACATTTGAGCATTTATATACAGTCTATGAACCTTATAAACCAAGTATTGTGACTGAAATTTGCCTAGAATGTTTAACATGTGATTTTTAATACTTATGCTGTGCATTATAGGGCACAGTATAGGGAATTTATACACTCTTTTTCATCTAGTGATGGGACACTCGTTAATCGAAATTAACGGATCTTTTTCATTTCAGCAGAATATAAATTTAACGTATGTGAATATAGCCCAGTGATGCAGCTTAATCAGCACACATTTTGTCGTTATCATGAGTGTACACAAAAAAATAGACAGACTTCAATTCGAACGATGAAATTATTCTGGTCAGCATGACCAAAAAGTTTGGAAAGATTTTAAGGGCAAGTGATCGCTCGCACTGACGCGTTGATTTGGGATTTTCATGCAGTATGCGCGAGCTGATATTCAACAACACGCACACGCAGTCAGACGATACAAACACTTGAAAATGTGCACACTTAACATAGACGTTTTAGCTTACATGTAATATCGAGAAGCCCCCTCATTTTAAGATGCACCAAACATTTAAATTCGGGCTGCGCCACTGTTACAGGCGTAAATGATCATCACATTTCTGATTTAAAAAAAAAAAACATGCAACCATAGCCAATTTATGACAAACAGAAACGATTCATTTATTTCATAAGTAATATTCTTTTTTTTTTATTAAATTTATAAAGAAATGACTTTCTTACCTTTCCATGTACACTGGCGGGCAAAATTAGAGAACAATGTATGAACAACTACACAATTCTGAAATAATGTTATCTTCACTGCTCAACAGTTGAAGGATTATTTGTCCTGTCTATACCGTGCTACCAGAACACTTTTTCCAGAAAATAACTAAGGCATTTCAACAAAAACCTTTATTTTGCGGAAAACACACTGATCAAAATTAGAGAACACTTTCAGATACCCCCCAGTTATTGGTGTTAATCTGCCACCAGGTGTAATTTTCTGCATTATTTGTCAATCCCTATTTAATTGGCAGCCTAACTCCCAGTTTCACTGACTCTACAAGATGGTGGGCTGTTCAAACGTGACTGAAAGCCTCCGACCGCAGTTTGTCCAGATGAAGGTCAAATGGATGTCTTTATCAGCAATAACAAGACACGTTGGTCGTTCCAAATCTGTGATTTTCAGAAATATTGAAACTTTATGACATCACAAACTCATTTAATTCCCCAAAGAAGGCTGGTCATCCACGAAAGACAAAAACAAAAAAAGGACAGGATACTGCGGAGGATCTCAATGGGCGATCGTTTCCACACTGCAGCTGGAATTGCTCAGCAGTTCTGCACTGAACATGGTAAAGATCTGTCTCGACATACAGTGTCTCGATGTTAAAGAGCATTTGGACTAAAAGCCCACTTTGCAGTGACCAAACCTTTCATTAGACAATAGAATCAAAAGGCTACACTAAGCTTTGTTGAGGAGCATGTTGTGTGGACAGAGAACTGGTCCAAAGTTCACTTCAGGGATGAAAGTATGTTTAATTTATTTGGCTCTGATGGGAAATGTTATGTTCGGCGACAAACTGGAGAAAGACTGAACCCAAAGAGTGTAAAGAAGTGGGTGAAAGGTGGTGGAGGAAGTGTGATGGTTTGGGGCATGTTTTCTGCAGCAGGTGTTGGGCGTCTTATACAGATACATGGCAGAGTGAAGGCAAATGTTAATCAGAACATTCTGAAACAACAAATGATTCTTTCCATGAGTTCATCACCCAATCAGCCCACAGTGTTCATGCAGGACAATGCTCCGTGTCACACAGCTACTCGGGTAAAGCCGTTCCTTGAAACTGAGAACGTTGAAATAATGTCATGGCCTGCAGAGTCCTGATCTCAAACCAATAGAGAACCTCTAGAAGAATCTTGGCGACAAAGTCATGGCCAAAAAACCCACTACAGTCAGTGAACTGTGGAGGAGACTGAAAGAAGAGTGGACCAACATCCCACCAGAGCAGTGTGAGAGACCAGTGCTGTCCTGTGGCCGCAGATGTGCTGAAGTCCTTCAGAGCAGAGGCCTGCACACTTCCTACTAATTGTTGACTGTTGTAACCTTCAGAATATTTTGTTATAATCTTTTTCCATGCAACAGTCATTGTTGTTCTCTAATTTTGCTCAGTGTGTTTTTTGCAAAATAAAGTTTTTTTTTTTTTTAAATGCCTTAGTTATTTTCTGGAAAAAGTGTTCTGGTAGCACGGTATAAACAGGACACTGACTCCTTAAAAGATTTTGAGCAGTGAAAGACATTATTTCAGAATTGTGTAGTTGTTTATACATTGTTCTCTAATTTTGCCCGCCAGTGTAGTTCTTGAAATGCCGGATGAAATTTGACGTTGTGGTTGTCGTGTCAGATGTTGTTGCGTTGCATTCTCTGCATCTGTTCAACCTTTTTCTATTGGCACGGTCCAGTTCAACGTTTATATAGCCAAATGTGACTGCTTGTGGAGCTCGACTATTGTCGGTCTGCTGTCCACGGAGCTGAGTTAAGGTCACAGGCAGGCGCTAATCACAACTGCACAGGTGCTGCTCATGAGGCACAATTAGTTTTATATATTCCAAAGTTCAAGTCAATTTCGAGTCTTCCACTTCAAGTCGAAGTCAAGTCTCAAGTCACTTGCTCTCGAGTCAAAGTCAAGTCAAGTCATTTTCTTACTTTAATCAAGCAAGTCGCAAGTCATGAAAAATGTAACTCAAGTCAGACTCGAGTCAAGTCATGTGACATGTGAGTCCCCCATCTCTGGCGTAAATATGAAAATGTTGAGGTACCACTATATTTGAAATGTGTATGTTTATATTTTCAAACTTAAATTAATTTCAAAATTTAAATTGCTGTCTTTTGTAATGGTTATGATATTATATTTTGTTCTGGGTTACGTGTCTCTTATAAAGAGTGACACCTGCAGATTAACTCTGTATCTTCTCACCATGTTATTCTTTTTCTTCATTGTTGGTTCAGGCTCTTCTGCGTTGCCCAGCAATGTGTCATACTTTGGCAGCTCTATGGATAATGAAGACGAGGAAGAGGATGAAGAAGAGGAAGAAGACAGCGCTAGCAATTCCGCCATTTCATACCAATCCACTACACGCAAGAACAAGGGCAAAATTGTCGCCAATGGTCACGGTACTTGAACCTCTCAGGCACAAACTATATAATTGGGGCAGAGTTTGGATGAGGCTGGGCCGCTTCAAGGTTTACCACAATACGAAAATGTAAATGTTCTTATATCTCTTTATTTAAAATACAAAATAAGATGAAACGCCATAACACAAACTAAGAATTCATGATTAAATCAATCTGTAAAAAATATAAAATAATAATAGCTCTAATGAAGTAATAAGGATTATTATAAAAATAAAATTTCTCTAGCTAGCAACATGTTGTTTTTCAGTCGTCTAAATCTGGTTCAGTTGTGTCTTTGACTAGAAGAAATGTCCTCACACGTGTTCGTAGAAAAAGGCGTTGGTAGACTTTACTTACAACCTGCAACATACAGAATGGCTTTCCTGCTTCAGCAATCACCTCACTAACCACTGAGACTTCTGCATCATTCTCTTTGGTTGCTTTCTTAAAGAAATTTGTTGTCCGTGTGGCCTTCTCATCTCCCTGAGACATAAGACATGTTGACAAATGTCCGTGCGAGCCTAATAGAAATGAGGCAGCCAGACACGGAAGAAAACGCTTCATGTCAACACGGTGATAAATTTTGCTCCCTGACCGATGTCCCGCCCCCGAGAGCCATATACTCCTCTGTGATTGGTAGGTTTGTTGAGCATTGCAGACAACACTGTAAAGTGCCTTACATATCAAACTCTCGGGCCGCATTAACTTTTAATCTTTCATATTATTGTGGGGGCCAAAAATGGTCGTCCTGCGGGACGCAATTGGGCAGTGGGCCGCAAGTCTGAGACCCGTGCATTAACTGTATTAAGCATTGTCTAGCCACGTACATGTCTTTCCATTAGCGCTTGCTTTTATAATCCTTGTTACTTAAAAAAAAAACTATTTACGAAGCGTTTTACTGTGTCTGAGTGGCGTTTCGTGTTTTATGGCTTCACCGCGTTTGGACATTTGGTTCCCATTTGCCGTCCCCAGCACAGTGAGTTATGACCTTGTGTCATTCCGCACCATACAGTTGATTATCCGTGTCCGTTCACTTGCCTCATGTCCGATCACCTGCATTTGTTGTGCCGTCCACACAACTGGGTTAAAAGATCACCTGAGAAACGTTCTCGCAGTTTCACGTGTGTTGAAACGTATTCTGTGATTTTGAGTAGGTCTTTCATCTCTTCTTTGAATTCAATATGATTCCGGATGAAATTCGAAAAGTTGTCCAATTGCATTCACACAATTCAGATGTTGTTAATTTATGTGCACCCATATTGGATGAAAAGCATACAAACAACAAGACGCAAGTCTGGATTCACTTTGCAAAGTCACTTTGCACATCAAATGTGGTGACGTTTTGGTTTGGTTCAGGTCTTGATCCTCAAGATTTCTGAGTTTTGAAACTGAATCCTGATGATCACTTCTATACTCCATACATAGTAATCTGATTCTTCTCCGCATGTGTAACATTCATCACTTCTGTGAGGTTTCTGGGACTTGCAATGGGTCGAGCTCACAGTGACCAGTATTAGATTGAGATTCGTGAGGCATTTTTTTTTCCACGAAAATATAAAGATTGCCAAAAAAAATGAGTCCAGTTGTTTTTGCAATTTTTTTTTTTTTTTTTTTTAATATAAAAAAATATGCTGCTGGTTAAAGTGACTCACATGTGATCAATGTGGCCACATCAAAATCATCCACTGTATTTAACCTTCCAGTGAAGTTGATGTGAAGTGACACACACACACACACTGTGAAGTGAACGCACACAAACCAAGAGAAGTGGTCATCCTTAAGCTGTGGTGTTAAGGGGTATGAGGGGGGGTCAGTGTTTTGCTCGAGGACACTCCGTTCTGAAACCATCTGACCCGGGATTCAAATGTGCAACGCCTGTGCAGCAAATTCACTGCTGCCTACTGCTGTGGACCACAACTGTTACTTGTGTGTTAAAACTACAGGCGCTTTATGCAGAAGTGGAATCCACCGACCAAACACGACACGCTTATGTGCAGTAATGGCTGAGCTCCAGGTCGCTCCTCGGTCAGAAAGGATATCGGCGCTGGTTCAGTCCCAGTCAACATTGGGTCTCTGTTCAGTCAAACATCTGTTTAGTTACTGCTGACTTGGGAAACTTTGAGGGCTTTTGTCTGGCTGCTAAGTGGGTGGCTGTGTAAAAGCTTTGAACGGAGCCATGTTAAGATGTTGGCCTGTCAGATCATTTTAAAGTCCAGCAGATGATTTATTGCACCAGCTTTAAGAGCACTTTTCAGCTCGGTGGTTTTGTTATTTGCTCCTGGAAATATCTGGGTGTGTTGGAGGCTTCTGTGTCGAATCTGTTAGCGACCTGGTGGAGTGGACAGCAAAGCATTCAGCATCAGACTCGTCCAGATCCAACAGACCTGCTCATTACTCAGCCCTGACAGTTTTTTTGGTTCCACGATCTCACAATGGAATGTAAAATTAACAGAATGTCTGAAAAATGTCTCATAAATAGGAGAAAAAATTATTTAAAATTTTATTTTTTCACGGGATAAACTTTAAGGCTAAAGTTGTTGTGAGCATCTGTCAAATTCATCTCACTGCGTCAAACAGTAATGTAAGAACCATTTGATAATCAATGTATAAAAAACATATTGCCACAAATTACTGCCACTGCCCGGACAGATTAATGCAGAAACAATTTATCTGATTTTTCAAGATGATGTGTTGGTGAAGAGAGTGAGGCAAAATGTGACTCACCGGAATGTTCTTTGTTTTGTCAGTGTTGGGACAGGTTTGTGGCACTGATGAACAGGAAAGCGGCTTGAGGACCAGAGGGAAGGAGAAGATCCATGTAGCTTTAGCTCGATCCTCTTCCACACACAATCTAAGACCCAGCAGGGCGGTTCAGGACCAGAAGCAGCAGGTACGACTCGACTCATGTCTGTTTCTCATCACTGATTCTGCTGTTGTTGATTGTGATGGAGTGGCATGTATGTATATGTCCAGCTATAAACAATGCATGTGATGGGACACACACACACATTTTACATAGAAAATAAATATTTAAACTCTTACGCTAAGCTCTCTCTTTCTCTCTCTGACTCTCACGCTATCTGTCTCTCACACTGTCTCTGTCTCTCTCTCTCAATCTTGTTTACTCTATCTATCTTGCAATCTTTGCCTCACTTTCTCTCTTTCTCTGTGTTCTTTTATTTTTCTCCACATTTTCAAGTAATTCAGGAAATTGTAAGTTTCAAAAATACATTTTAAGATGTTCATAATTGTTTGATCGAAAATTTAAATAGAAATAAGTTATATACCATATATAAATAGAAAAAAAAAACATTCAAAAGGATTATTTTGTTATTTCAAACCTTTATTAAGTTAAGGTTATTTAACAAATACATTTGGTTGCTGCCAAATACAAACAAATGATGGAAAGGTAATCGATATTTAAAAAAATAACAATTAAGCTTTTTTATGTAATATTAAATGAATTCTAATAATATTAATTTCATAATTTTATAAATAGTTTTATGTTTTTATATTAACCATATAAAAGTACATATTTTAAATGTAATTTATTTCATGATTTAAATCGGGCAATTAGAAGATGACCGTTCATCGGGTCGGTAGCCGGTTCTTGCAATGCAAAGGAAAAGAAGCCATCTTGTCCTGTTTATAAACTCTTCACGAGCAGTTCTATTCAGAGCATCATATGGGTTGCTGAAGAACTATAGTGTTCGTTTTACTATCCTGCAGAAGGCCTATAGCAACACATGATGTCATCAACCCCCCACCACCACCACATACACACATAAACAGACCAAACCAGTGGAGTGTGGAAGTGTTGTGCCATACATTTACGCGTTTTCTTAACGCATTCAATTCGTCCATATATTCAGGATTTGCCTGAATTCCGTCCGGCCTGTCCTTTTAATGTGAAACTCTCTCCCTTCCCCCACCACATGCAAATAGCACAATCGCAGAACAAGGCCCAGGTCATGCGCATGGGCTCCCAGAAGAAAGACATACAGCTTTCTTTTGCCCCCTTGTGGTGGGATGAGTTTTTTTTCTTGCTGTTTTGGTGACGTTATTGGTTCAGAACTGAGTAAAGTGAGTAAGTGAGTTTGTCAATGACATTATGTAGCTAATTATTATTAAGCAGCTTTAAGCTGTAATGTCAGGGGGCAGTGGGCAGTCAGTGTCTTGCTCAAAGACACTCCGTTGCACAACCAAACAGACGGGGTTCAAACCTGGGGGCAGATCTATCTGCCAACTAGACCACAACTGCCATGACAGTAGAGCCAAAGTTGGAGACGCTTGATCCTTGTTATCTGGGGTGTTTGGAAGCCACTTTTCAACGCAAAAAAAATGTGCCTTATCAGTCAGAAATGTTTTTAATTTGATCAAAATTTTACGACACACTATGCAGTACATTTGATTTTATTAGTAGAGTAACACAATTTTACAAACAGCGAAAGCAAATTGAGCAAAGTGTGTGTATAATACAGATACGTGTTGGCTTTAACATTTTTATACCATGTATTTACAGTGCATATATAATTTTTACAGCATAGCATTGTAATAGTCAAGTTTTTTTTTAGCTGTTGGACTCCCAGGCCCCTAAAAATGTCCTAATGATTGATTGTGTTTTTCTTCAGCCATCTAAAATAAACGGAACATCAGGATCCTCTGCCGTCAGCACTAGGAAAACACGAGAACTCAGCGCTACCCCGACCAAAGCTGTGAATTACCCCAAGGGCCATGTGACTTACACCAAAGCCAGGCTGCTAAAAGAGGCCAAGCTCAACCTGAGCACACACACACGCCACACACACCCTCAGCACTCCAACTCAGGAAAACCAGCCCAAACCAGCAACGCAAAGAAGCAGAAACCGGTGCTATCATCAGCAACAGCTGGAACGAGGAGCAGGAAAGACGTTCTCCCGCCCCGACGCAACGGACTGAGACAGTCAAAGAGACAGCTGGGATTAGCCGGCCTTCATTCGACTGGTGAAGAGGTGGAGGTCAAAAGGGTCAAAGTTCAAGTTCTTCACTTAGAGACACGAAGTAGGAAAGCAGCTCAGGAGACGGAGTTTCCCGGGAGCCATAGTAAAACCGCAGAACCCCGAGCGCCGGGTTCTCAGCGACCCAAACGCGCCTCGGCGGGGAAGCTCATGTTCACCAAACAGATGCACTGCAAAACCACAGTTCTGGCCAAGAACAGTCCCACTACCTCAAACCAAGACACGTCCAAACCAACCAGCTCCCACAAACCATCAGAAACCCCCAAAGCAAGCACTGCTCCGAAACGAGCTTCTAACCAAGCCTCGGACAAAGAGCACAGAGCCCGCGGGTCCAACTCAGAAGTCACAGACGTTCCTGTTTTCTATCCGGGCATGCGGGAATTCCACGACCCCTTGGCGTATATGGAGTTCGTGCGAGAGGATGCAGAACCATTCGGGCTGTTCCGGGTGGTTCCGCCAGCGGGCTGGCGACCCGAGTGCAAGCTCAAAGAGGAGATGCGCTTTGTCTCCTACGTGCAGCATGTGCACAAGTTGGGCAGACGCTGGGGTCCGAACGTCCAACAACTGGCCTGCATCAGGAAACATCTTCGAACGCAAGGGATTAATATGGAAGAGCCCCCACTCATAGGTAACATTTGTGGTCGTAATTAACATCTGACGTCCAACATATTAGGATTCAGATGATGTGTGGATGCAGTGATGCCCATCCTGCGGCTCGTGGGCCTAATCCAGCCTATGTGTTCGGATGGAGACCCGTGTTCTGCTCTTTTAGTTTAGTTTTCACTTGTTTAATGATATAAGTCCATTTGCGAGAAGGATTTATGACTGTACACAGACTGTTAGAATAACTTTTAATCTAATTTTTCATTACTAAAACTACAAAATCAATTGAATTGATCACATGTAGTTTTTGTTATTACCCCAGTCAGGTTTGACCCCAGATTATAAACAGTTGGGCATCACTGGTCTTATGTAGCAAATACATTCTTGGCTTTACGCACGCACAGTTACGCTTTGTCTGTCGTGGTAGGATGAAGCTGAAGGTGACGCATTATTCTGATTTAGAAGAGCTTTGAAGACTGAGATCCACTGTTTTACACTGTGTAAATGTTTCTGTGCTCCCTTATATATGGTATTTGTTCTAAAAGTTCCATTTATTTTGGGAAAATCATTTTCCAGATCAAGTTTGAAAAGCCCATTGATTCAATATTGTGATCAGTCGGTAGGAGCCATAAAAGACCTGATGACTGCACAACTAATGTTAGCACAGATACGTCGCTTCTGGTGTAAACGATCAGTGTGTGGATTTGAGTACATTCTCAGTATGTGTACAGGAGCTGTAGAAAACGCTCATTACGGCGCGTGTAGCTCCACTAATAATGATTACTAGGACAGATGGTTCCTCAGTGGGTAAAAAGATTAAAGTCACAGAAAATTCGGGTTTTGATCCAATCTGAAAAAGTGACAAAGTTACTCAAAGTTTAGAATACACCTCCGATGTGGCTCTGCTAGCTGTCACTCACCGGTGTAGCTTTACTTAATGATGTGTGGTGGTCCAGCGTCTTCCGGCGTTGATCTTTGTTTTTTTTGTTGTAGAAAAAGATCAACTTTGGGCCAACTTCCATTTGGACTTTTCCTAGCGCATTGAAAAACTATTTGTGAGTTTTATTATTTTCTTTTCCGCTAGGCGGCTGTGAGTTGGACCTGGCGAGGTTCTACCTGATCCTGAACGATTTGGGGGGGATGCAGCAGGTGACGGACCTGAAGACCTGGGGCCATCTGGCCGATCTGCTGGGCATTCCACGTTCAGCTCAAGACCGGCTGGCTAAGCTCCAGGAGGCGTACTGCCAGTACCTGCTCTCCTACGACTCGCTCACGCCCGCGCAGAGGGCACAGCTGGAGAAGGAAGTGCTGTCGGAGAAAGAGGTCCTGGAGAAGAGAAACGGCCCCCTGGAGGGTCAGGGAGAAATGTTTCAGCATGCCGCTCTTCTGCTCCCACGCTGCGAGCCCAAGAATGGCTTGGTGAACGGTGCGCTGCACAGAAGCGGAGCTCGTGAACACCTCCGAGAACTGGACCCCACTGCGAAGAGCGCACGCCAGAGAAGACTGGAGAAGCGAGCAGAGGACGTGGAGGGTCTCGGGGAACAACACAAGTGCATATATAGGGTAAAGATCCTAAAGAATGTCTTTATTATGTCCTAAAGAACCATCTTTTCAACATTTTAATAATTTCCCTCATTTCAACTTCTTTTTCTTAACCACCACAAACCTTTTGTTTCCTCAAGAATGAATAAAGTCTTGATCTTACCCAGACCTAGTCATTGTCAGGTCGAATTTAACTGGCCCATAATGTTTTTTTACAACGCATTTTTTAAATGTAGAATTTGACACCATAATTTCCTGAAGATGACTTTGCTTTTTTCCACAGGGAAAATCCTTCTCGCTAACAACATTCTACCGGGCGGCCAGGAACACGATGAACATGTGCTTCAGTAAAGAACCAGACGTGAATGAAGTGGAGGTACGCGTCATGTCAGCAAGATGCCGTAACTCCGCCCTTTCCTGTTCTGACGTCTGGGTTTGCAGGAGCAGTACTGGAGGCTAGTGGAGGAGAAGCAATGCCATGTTGCGGTCCATTGTGGGAGGGTCGACACAAAGACTCATGGGAGTGGATTTCCTGTGGGCAAATCTGAGCCATTTTCAAAGTAAGAGCTTGACTTACGAGCATAATGCTGTCGTTTTTAAAGTGAGGAATGATGATACAATGTAGTATGATGTAGCTTTAATGCCTCAAACTTTTACGTTACACTTACACTGTTCCGTCTTATTGCTACTCTTGTTTTTGTTAAAAGTTATTTTATGTATTATATAATGAATGTATAACATAAAATATGTTTAATTGATGTTGAATTTACTAGTAATATTCTAATTTCTACCTCTGTGTGGAAAGCTGTTTTTCAGTGACATTTTTCTTAATTTATTAGCAATAATAGAACTGACTGATATGAAAACCATTCTGCACATTGATTTTGACATACTGCACAAGGTGTTACAGTATATAATTTCTGATATTAATGTGTTTGTGTATGTTTGACTGTTCGTTCTAAGG
The DNA here is from genome assembly GCA_028031935.1 of Paedocypris micromegethes. Lineage (NCBI taxonomy): Eukaryota > Metazoa > Chordata > Actinopteri > Cypriniformes > Paedocypris > Paedocypris micromegethes. The sequence continues at coordinate 15,282,980 of CM051501.1, read as the reverse complement.
CATGGATGGAACCTCTCTGTCCTCTCCAATAACTCAGGATCCATCTTGCGTCATCTCGGTGCTGTGCCAGGTATATCTGCAATACATCATTAATGTGTTTTTTTAATCCATATAGTCTTTATTGGTGATGTTTTTTAACATAAACAAAAAAATACCCCCACCCCACCCTCCGGCTAATTCAACTTGATTACAAAGGAAACAATTAAAACGCAATACAGAAAACGTTGGATCGAATCAGCGTACAAACTATATCATCAGACATGAAAATAAAAGACCACTACGATAATTATTCATATTATTATTATTATTATGATAAATAAATATATAAATTTAACACGCCATTAATGTTTGTAAAGGATTCATGAACCATAGGCCAGTTGCAAAAATCACATTTCTTCAAACCCCCGTGCAACAGATTGGACAAACTTTGTCGTACTGTATTGTCCCAGAGAGGAGAACTGTCGTACTGAATTTTGACACAATTGTAAAGACTCTTCCCATCTTTGCCTCAAGGAGTGACCATTCCCTGGCTGAACATAGGCATGGTTTTCTCTACCTCATGCTGGTGTCGAGACCAGAACAGCCTTCCGTATATCGATTACCTTCACACCGGCTCCGACTGCATTTGGTATGGATCTCAAGTTCAGGAGCGGAACTTCCACCGATATTAGCTATTGCATGCCTCCTCTCTGCAGGTACTGTATTCCGGCTGAAGAAAAGCCCAAGCTTGACAAAGTCGTGCACACACTGCTTCAGGCCAACGGCACACCCGGCCTGGAGATGCTGGAGAGGAACGTCATGGTACGTGTGGGTTTTAACTCTCCTCAAGCTGGACGTGTCCTAATCGTTGTGTCTGGCGGGCAGATTTCTCCACAGGTGCTTCGGGGAAAGGGAGTGAAAGTGTACCGGACAGTGCAGCAGAGCGGCCAGTTCATGGTTTGTTTCCCAGGGACCTTTGTGTCCAAGGTGTGTTGCGGATACAGTGTCTCGGAGACTCTGCACTTCGCCAACCCGCAGTGGATCAGCCTGGGCTACGAGGCAGCTAAGGTGAGAGACGTGGAGCCTGCCTTGGTTTTACTCCAATTGAGCAGTTTTCCTGATTAGAGACTCAAACTTAAGACCGTTGGCTCTTTCAGGACCTCAAGCGGCGTCGCATAGAGGAACCCTTCTCCACAGAAAAGCTGCTCTATCAGATCGCCACGTCTGAGCGGGACGACAAGCCACTGCTGAACGCTGTATCCAGTCTCATCACAGATCTCAGGTCGGTTGCTCCACACATGAACGTAAGCATGTTAGATAACGGCAATCTGATTTTTTTTTTTAGAGGAAATTAGCATAAATTTTGCAGTTTTTTGATATGTTGGACAAGTTTATTTTAGATGCACTTATAGATAGTATTTAACTTTCTGTTGTGATCTAGATCTTTTTCAATTCACCGCCATGTGACAACTTAATTACGTGAATTTTCTTTCACTACCTGCTGTTTTTATTTATATTATCTGCTTTATATATTATTATATATCACATTTGATTTATTTATATTATATTTATATTACATTTTTTTTACTTTACAGTCATTTAGCAGACGCTTTTATCCAAAGCGAGTTACATTTCATTACAATTTTTCAATTCGACAAATTTCCCTGGGAATCGAACCCATAATTCAGTGTTTCAAAAATGTACAATTACAGTCATGTGCTCAACAACTTTTGCCTTTATTTGCAATAAAGATAGAATTTAGAAAAGATAGATTGATAGAATGAAAGAACGTTTGAGTAGATATTATTTTACATTTCTGCAACTTATTTGCTGATAAATGACAAATTTCATTGGATTGCAAAAACATGCCACATTTTGCAGTGACCTTAACTAGAAGGACCGTGAGATGTATTTTCACTTCAAATGCTCCTCTTCTCCTGTCCCTGGCTGAAGTGAATGTTTTTCTGAGCGCAGGAACGCAGAGGTTAGTCAGCGCAGTGATCTGTTCCAGGCCGGCCTCCGTCTCTCGGCGCGCTACGGCTCACACGGCGAGTCTCACGCGGACAGGAAGAGACAGCAGCGCTCCAGATTTACGGATGACACGGCTGACAGACGCTGCCAAGTGTGCCAGCATCTGTGTTATCTCTCCATGGTCGGTCCACACATTCTTCTATTGTTTGTGACCAGTTGCTTTCTGTGTGCGTGTGTGCGCATTTCTGTACAGAATCTCCACCCGACCGTAACGTGTGTGTGTGTGTGTGTGTGGTCTTCCACAGGTTGTTCACGAGAGCGATAATGTGGTTTTCTGTCTGGAATGTGCTCTTCAGTACATTCAGAAGCGAAGGTCCCCACGAGGCCTCAAAATGATGTTCCGTTACACAGAGGTAAGGTTGAAACACGACAGAAATACAGTGCACTTCAGTAATCAGACACCTCGCAGCTGGATCATTTTGGTTCTTATAACCGTCCGGTCCGATAAAGCGACACAAATCTTTTTTTGGCAAAACGCATCATAGTGTTGTAATCTTTTTTGTTTTTGCATCATCACTTTCACTCAGCAGTGCAGACGAGACGCTGTCGACTGACTCGAGTTGTTACGTTATAGCCATAAAAAAAACGTGCAATGTGCTTTTTTTCATTCTCTCATGTCAATTTAGGCTTATGTAATAACATTTGTTTTGTTTTTTTTTCGGTTCAAATAAGTGAGTGTTCCAATTAGTCGATACTTGCGTGGATTTCTTCCAACGATTAAAAAACATGAACTGACATGATTACATTATTGTTCTTTAATCTACGTCGCAACACAAATCTGTGCTAGTCGTGCTAGCCGTTAGCGCTATTGCTATAACATGTTTCTGTTCCTTTTTTCAGGAGCAAATCAACAGTCTAGTGAATCGAATGCGCAGCAAATCAGCGGGGAAAGGCGGCAGGAAACGAAAAGCCATCAACGCCAGCAAGACACCAGCAAAACGAAGCCCCCGAAACCGAAGCCCTGCTGCAGCCTCCCTCTCCTACTCGCTTTCAAAGAACGGCAGCCGATCCTAACTGACACACACACACACACACACACACACACACGTAAGGCCCGAGAGTCTCGTGTCACTACGACATAGTGCACTTTCTAGAGACTGCTGTAGTTTAGTCCATTGAATGTAACCTGGCTATGGTTTAATAAGACGCGAGCGCTAGGCCTCACCACCAACACGGAACCTTTTGCACTAGTTTAAACATTAGACGAGTATTTCGGGGTCGTTTTAGCATCAAACCGAGTTTAGATATGCATATACATAGATATAACTATATCCTAAAATATTCCTGTGGTTTGTGTTTCATGCCGTCGTGTCTCCGCGACCTACCCTATCATCCTTTGCTCTCCAGATGGAAGGTGTGAGCGTGATCACGTACGCTCTTGACTTTGAGAAGCACATTTTTACTAAAACATGAGCGCACACAACTTTACGAATTTTATTATCAGTTCTTGTAAAAATGCACTTTCCCTCGTGTCCCACGTTTGACTTTAGCTTTATATTCAGTGGCCATTCAACGTGCTCGTCTCGATCCTTCTTTGGTAAAGACTATTATGGCAAATGTTCCGTCTATGGAAAAGCCCCAATGTTTGAGTAAATCACTTTGCGTTTGGCCTGCTAGGGTTTGGAAGCCTTACTCTGTCCCTGGGTTTCTTCTGCAGTAATAATTAGACGTGACAGGGTTATTACAGAAAAGTGCTGCTTAAATCACGTATGTCATAGTGGTGATCCCTCGTTTCTTAGCTTTACTTTTCTTTCCTTTCTTGAGGAAAAACCCAAAAGTACTTCCTGTTGTAGGCCTAGCACCCGCTGCACTGACCGTCTCAGAGTCTCATAATCAAGCGTGTTAGTCGTCCATCTCCGACCGACTCACTCGCGTGTGTGGGGGGGGGGCAGTGTTTCTGAAATGTGGTTGTAAAGTTTTTATGGCCTTAACTCTTCTTTTCCTGATCTGACTCTTTTATACAGCAAGTCTCCTTGTACTGATTTTATTTATACGCACTGTTCAGCGATCCAGTGGAATTTCTCGGGTTTCTTTTTTTGTTACTTTTCAGGTTTGTAGATTTTGTTTTAATAAATCAATCACTTCTCGATCCTTCACCGCTCCTCTGATTCTGCTTACCGCCATCATCGCCGCTTGAACAAGATAAGCCAAACGTGCCAGCAGGTTTGGTTAATAATGCAAGCAGTTAACAGTTGGATGAGAAAAATAAATCAATCTAAATTTCAAGTTGATTTTCAAAAACTTGTTTGTATTAGGTCTGGCACAAATTAGCAAAAAACGCTTGTCGATTAGACATTTCGTTTAGTGTGTATGAAAAACAGACACGGACTTACAGGAGTGATGAATTAAGTCACCTAGTGGCCACCACATTCACTCGTTTACGCAGCGCTCAGTAAGACGTAGAGTGATGAAAACCGGTTTCCTGTTTGGCTGTGAACTTTTAGAGAATAATAATAAAAATCCGTACCGTTACAATGGCGTTTCAAATCTTGACCTGCTAAAAACATGACAAAATTGTATTGACATTAAATTACTCCATTAGTGCAAATATGTTTTGGCAAACCAGTAATATTTAATACAGCAACAGCCTTTTCCCGTCTAAAAATGTACAAAACCCAAACATGATTCCAATTCAGCGATGTTCACGGATCACAAAGCCGCGAGACATGTTTTTAGTCACTATAAACCCTGGAGTGTGCCTATTAAAATCCCATTAGTGCTGCTTTCCGTTTGCTCCAGTTGCCTGATTAACTGCCCAATTTTCCCAGAGGAAACCGGGATTCAAAGCAACAGCTGGACAGGAAGTTCTGGGACTGCAGGTGGTCTAATGCGGACAGCCATTTACTCGGCGTATGGGAAATAAGATTTGAAACGTTATCGGGGAGAGTTTAAGGGACATCTTTTCCTCGAAACACCTCAGTGCATTACAAAGTCATGCATAAAATGTAATGGCACTAGTAACGCTGTAAAACGTTTATTTCAGATATACTGTAGTTGTAAAGCAGAAGTCTCCCCATAATACAAATAATTGTTCGATACATTGTGTGGATTTGGCGGGAAGAGGAATTTTCTGTGGAAACGGGAGAATGAGCTGCTCTGAAGGCCGAGTGCCTCTTTCCCCAGGCTCTATAATTCTCGTTTCGAGTTTCCAGGAGATTTCTGGCTCATCATCAGCCTCAATAGTCCCAGCGTGCTTGCCTCTGGTGGCCACTAGGGGGCTGGTGTGTCGCTGTCGTCGGAGCTCTTCAGTGGCTCTGCTTCTGGGAGACCCATGAGCGCCGTGTCGGCCTGAACCTCTTCCTCATCCGATTGGACCAGCGGGGAGTCTCCAGCGCAGCTTTCTTCACTGCCGTCCTCTTCGTCCGGACCCTCGGTCACGCCACTGATGGTGTCAGTACAGGACGACGACACGGAGGATGACACGGTGGTCTGCTGCTGAGGCTGCGAGGGCACCTTCAAGCTGATCTCAGATGGGGATGAACCAGTTTCTAGAGCTGGGTCACAACAAGCTGAACACACAAAACCAGGTTAAGATGTCTCACTGCGTCTTGATTGCTGTAATGAGTAGAATTTATGCTGAGAAAGGATAGTTCTCAATTTTGCAATTATAGATTGCAACGAAAAAATATGCAAATATTGAAATAAGACAACTTGAAATATAGCTGTAAGCAGTGATCGTGCGGTTCATACCTACAATGATTGTACAATGCTGCTATCTAGTGAAAAACAAACATCATTAAACGGAAAAGTCTCAAATTAACCGATATTTATATGGATTTCAAAGTGCCACTTATTGTCGGAATTTGAATTTTAAAGACAAACATGCATGCAATTTTGTTTGGATCAGACCTCGCTAACATAATTAGATGCCTGTGTATTTTTTTTTTATTTACTCGCATTTCTTTACAGGTATAGATCATAGATACATTTCATGCAGTTTTGTGTTAATGCTGAACACTGCTGCTAAATTAGATTTTCTTAGAAGAGGACAATCAAAATGTGCGTTCTCCCACGTGCTTTGAGTTGTTTATTGGTTGTGTAGTTCAAAAGTTAAAGCTCATTAAAAGTGGCACTTTAATGTGTGTACATTTTGATTTATTATTTCGACAAGTCAAAACTTCAAAATTATTTGGATTGGTGGAAAAACAGTACCGTAATTAGTTTGGGTCTGGCGCAAATAAGCAAAATGAGACTTAAATTAAACCACTCAATTAACAGAGTACAGAGAACTAATTATGTTGGTAACTAAGGAAAATATAACATTTATATTCATGATTTAAATGTCTTAAAAATGCTTCTGATCAAACCATTAATACGATATTTTAAACCTCACTGTACTTTTTTTATTTAATAACTTTACAAATACTTCATTTTGAGCAACAAAACAAAAAATATGGCTGATTTAAAGCCGGAGAAATCCTTCCTGTTTGTTTAGACTCGAGTGTCATTTTCTAATAAATCTACAGCGGTTGCCATGGGGATAATGTAGGTGTAACAACATCATATTGTTTGGAGGAGTATGAAACAAAAGCAGACGTGCTGAACTGAAGATAGAGAAGTGAGAAGCTTCATCATATGATATTACATATACATGTTTAAAATACACTTTGCGATGATTGAGTAAAGACATGGAACCCGATAAAAGTGGAGTGAGTTTGCAAAGTGTATTTGCAGTTGCGTTTACGATGTGGAGTCTGAGCTCGGTTCACATTTTGCACTACATAAATTCTTTAGGTTTAATTTAGGATTTGTGAGATCTAGTAGAGAACCTGCCATTTGAAGTCAGTGGGAGGGGCAACTCATTGTGTGACTGAACAAAAAGTGACGACACTCAATGGTGACTGCATTTTGTTCCAAACTCATCTAATATTCAAAATCAAATCTGTTCTGACTATCAAAGTCCACATAGAATGAAATATCCTTCATGCATTAGGTGAGAATTTAAAAGATCCTCTTCAGTTTCAAGTTTTTATGTGTATACCTGTACATTTATATGGCTATAATATAATTCATAACCTTCATAACCTCCTATGCTTTTCAATTCAATTCAATTCCTCCTTTTACCTGCCAAACACATCACCGCTCATATAGTCAGCACCCACTGAGCAGTAGCCCCTCCCACTGACTCTGATTGGCTGTTACTGTGCTAGACCTTGCAACTTGAAATCTGTTGTTAGTGCATATTGTATTATATGTTGGTTTTCAACATTCAACATTTTATTAAGTTTGAGCAAAAACATTTGTAAAGGAATCATTTTCAATTACTAAAAAAGGATTAAAAAAAAAAAGCAATTTGAATATCCCAACCTGCATCTGAAGAAGGAAGACCACTGTCCTCCCCCGCAGAGCCAAGAAAAACATCCAGAGCCTCGTGGTCCGACACGTCCGTCAGGTCCATTTGTTCCAGCAGATCAACATTCACCTCCATTGATGACATGCTTCCTGTTGGATCTGCTCCAGAAGAACAAGAACCTTAATGTTTGAACACGACGGTGACACGCCATCTATTCCCGTGTAGCACATACCTCACACGTCAGGCCAGCGAAAGGAAAGAGAAGAGCATTAGATTAGCGGCAGCATCCTGCATTAGCGCTTTAAAGCCCCTCGGTTAAAACTCGTTTAAAAATGGATGAAGAGAAGAAGACGACTTCCAGCACAACATATCGTGATTCACACTGTTAATTCATCCAACGGATAAAAGAAAAACCAGAGTGTTTTGGTCTAGTGGAGTGTGATTTAAATATCGAAACACTGTTATATTATCATCAATATAACTGTTGCATTGCGCATAGTTGAGACTTTCCCAGACAGATATGTGTAATCAAACACAGAAAAATCAGTTTAAGTTGACGTTTGGTCACATCAACAAGTCAGTTTAGATTTTTCAATTTCAACGTCCATTTATTGTTTTTGTCTTTATTTCCGTCCAAATATTGAAATATAATAATTTCTACTTGCAAAAATGTTGAAAATATAGTGAAGTTCCAATTCAGCGAAATCGCCGACTTGACTCCAGACTGACCTCTGCGCTCGGTGATCTGCAGGTATCCCGCGGACAGGTACTGCTCCATGTCTTGCTGGAACGCTTCCTCAAAGTACTTCTGTCGCTCCTTTAGCTTGGTCTGCTGAGCGTGCTCCATCTCCAGCACTTTCTGGGCGTGTTCTACATCAAGCTCCGCTAGAAAGAAACACAAAACGCTTAAGTAGCTTGAACAAGATGGGGAGATGGAAAGGGAGGACGAGCAGAATGAGCTGTAAAGTGACTAGTCCACAGGAAATGCGACTACTTTAACATAAAGGCATATCTATTGTTTCCCTAAATACAACACCTAGCATGAACTTCAAGATGCTCTGAAAATTAGATCCAAGTTGAAATGCCAAGTTGCTTTTATTTAGGCACTCATCATGCGACAAATTCCTCGAATTTACAGAGAATTTACAAAGACAAAATGGTTCCAATTATTGCAATAACATGTGATTTGTTAAACCATAAAACATAAATGACCTTCACCGGAAATAGGATCTGATGAGCAGAAAAAAAAAACTTACAATCAAAATTTGTCTTATCAAAATAATGTCTTATACTTCAAATGTTCTTGTGTTGAAATTTTCAGTTTGTTGTAGTCATCATTTTCAGAAGCTGTGCGAAAATGTACAGGGTATCTGAATCTCAGTATTGTCCTTCACGTGTCTTGATAACTGATCTGATCTTCAAAGTTGCCATTCATAATACTTTCTAGCATCAGCTTAGCATAAGCTGCTAGTTATCATATCTTGGTCATGCTTTGAGCAATCTGATTTTAAAATTAGCCGTTCATTACACTTCCTAGCATTAGCTGCTACACATTGTGTTTTAGCCATCTGAACTTTGTATTAGCCATTCATTACGCTTCCTAGCATAAGTTCAGCAACTTGTGCATCAGCACTCATGTCTTGACTGTCTCTACCAATCTGATTTATTACACGTTCTAGTATTTTCCCCCTTCTACATTTTCTTTTGAAATTTCACTCAAAGATTTACCGACATTGGCAAATGATAGCAGAACTGGTGAGATTTGGCTGGTTAGCAGCCCCTGCTGATAGACACCATCTGCCTGCAAAAATTGATGTTTGAGCAGGAACGGCAAATTTACCAAATATTTTAACACCGATTGTTGCAGTTACTTGATTTTCACGAGTAAATGCAGCACTTAAGATCAACTTGAATAGTCTCGTCAGCAGAACCAAGCTCCTTTAATTACTAACGACAGATCTGAAGATGAAAAGCTCAGGATTTCGCATTAGTCACATAATAGGATTTTATAATAAACGTCATAAATGGTGGGATTTTTACATTTCCACGAGCACGAAGATTTTTCAAAAGTAGGTGCTGGATGACAAATGAGAGATGATAGTAGTCTTGTGCCGCCACATTACTCATGTCGCATCCACCAAACAAATTCAGAAGAACATTTGTGAGCGGAAAGAAAGAGTTCTGTGATCTGCTCGGTCTGAACGATGTTGAATCACTGATGGATTAAAGACGCTGAGAAAACACAGATTAGCGTGCCGACAACTTCCTGTGTTCGCAACAGGAGTGTTGATAAGTGGACATGCTGCCATTAATAAATCATGTGCTCCAACACAACAATTAAAAGTGAAAGATCTTCAGGTCTTGCTCAATAAAAAAGCCACATTTAACAATGAAGTTTCACATTTGTCCACATTTTTTTTTTTAATTTAATGTCAATTTAAATTAACTGACACGTGTGTTTATCAACACGTTACATACTCACAATTCCGAAATCACAAATTTATGAAGTTGTATATATTAAAGGAGTATGAATCATTCATACTTCAGGAAAATGTGCAAAAAAAGCAAACGTTTAAAAAAAAAAAAAAAAAGGTGCCAAAAAACGCAGTCTGGAGAATTTATCAGTTAGTGTGTGTCAATGTTTCCCACTCTATAGTCTACAGGTCGAGAGTTGTTAGGATTAGTCCAGCTCCAAATGACCCTGGAAATAGTAAAGCACAGAAATGTAACGGGCAAATGTAGAAATGTGGATACATTAATAAAACATATCAATTTACATTTATTAATTATATATTAATATACATTTATTAATTCATATTTTTATAGATACATTGTATTTATACACAAATATCAATACATATACAGTCAACTCCTATTTAGTGGAACATTTTGCATTATGAGATATAATTTGGACTCTAGGATTCCTCCCAAAAGAAGTCGACTGTATTTATATTCTACATTTCGCCACTGTATTCCACATTTCTGGGTCAAAAAGGAACTGAAAACCTACACGGACCAGGAGAAAACATGCAAACTCCACGTAGAAGGCCTTCAAACATGGATGAAGGACCACAATTGCTTCTTGAAGTGAGAATACATGTACACACGCATAAATACACTGCGTTGCCACACACAGCCCATGGAAGAATGGAATTTTAGATGAATAAACAGATGAATGTCCAGTCTGCCCAAACACTAAACACAAATGTTTTAAAACTGAAGGCTGGCAAACTAAAAAAATCCCAACAGTGGTCATTCTAATCTGCTGAATTCCATCAGTCTGCCAACCGAAGACGACACACACCGCCTGCAAACCACCAACTGTGCCTGCTGGAACCCAGCCAGACCTTGAACAATACTTTAGGAAGATCTTAAAATGAAACAAGAAAGTGTAGAGAAACCTACAGTCTCTTCTGCTGCTGTCCAGAGTTCCCGACGTGGACATTTTGTACTTCCCCTTGAAGAGTGCGGAGCAGCAGCAAGCGACAAACACACACCAGATCTACAGAAGTGCAGATGAAAGACGGCTAGAAGAACATCTTTTCTCCTGTAGCGAGTCTGTGCAGAACTAGCTCCTCTCTGGCCAGGAAGACTGAGACATCGCCTGCTCGGGGACACGGAGCTGGAGATGCAGCTGGAGTGAGGAGATGCGAGCAGGAGCGTACCATTCTCAAGCCTGGGAGAGGGGTGATGCTCTGTCCAAGAACAGCACGAGGAACTGACAGATCGAACATTTCTGCATTAGATTTTGCTGCGATAGTCTTTGATGTTTTCTTAGGAGTATTTCTTAAGAGAATTCTTATTTTAAAGAATTCTGCATTTGCAGCATGATGTGAAATGTTGTGGTATTTGTGGTATAAAATACCAAAATAACATTTTCTTGTGGTAAAGATATTGGCAACAATTTTGTAAAAAAGCTGCTGATTTCTCCAAAAATTATAAAGCTACACTTTGAGATATAACATAAACTCAAGAGCTATACAGAGATTTTAGGATTGTGTCTGTATTTAAGCAGCATAAAAGCTATATATTCGTCCTTTGTTTTTGTCAGTCAGCTGTTAAAATGTAAATGATCTGCAGGTTGAAAATGTCTCAGTTTGTAGATTCAGATTCTCACTGTTATTAGAAGTGTCACGTTCACCTGCCGCCGCTTTTCCTTTGGTTCCTCTGGTGGGTTTGACAGAGATGTTGCGTCGCTTGAAAAAATCATCAGAACTTTCTGTTGTGATCCAGAACATTCTTACAATTAACTGTCACTCGCATCTGTGTTTCGAGTCAGTGCGCCACCTTGTGCTTTACGGGTTCTTAAAATTTTGTACGACGCAGCAAAAACAGATTTGACAGACGCTCAGAATCACGACAACTTTAGCCCTAACCACGTTGAATAAGGATTTACAAAGTATTTTAAGTATTATCTGTGATTTTATTTGTGGTTGAATGATACATTTTGCAGGATCGAACGATTGCAGAATAACGTAAAATTTTAGAGACTGACTAGTGATTCATCGCTTGTTAAACGTGTTAAGATGTCACAGTTCAGCAGTCATTCAGTCCATCTGCAACTCAATGTTCTTCTCAATCTATCAATCATTTCCATAGGTGTGAAGGCATTCTTAAACAGGAATTATTCAGGCATCCTGCCCACGAGAAGCTGAGGCCAAAATGAAAGCCCACCACCCACACTGCATCACAAGCCAATGTCTCTCAGATTTACACAGACAATGAAACATGTAAGACACAAAGCCATCTGTTCATGTTCTGGCCGCTGTCCTTAAAAGCCAAACTTTCCTCACAGTTACTTCCGCTATTGCGGCACGTCTGTGCTGACCCACATTTGCTGCGGAAAACGTTAATGCACATGTGAACTGTAACATGCATGAGCCTAAAGGCACTGTTAGTTTGGTACAGCAAGCTCAGAAGAGACGAGATACAAGCCCAGTGGTCATGTGACCACAGACACAAATTGAAATATGAAATTCTTGTCACATATTAACACAAAAAGAAATGAATGAGATTGCAAACTGTCAAATATAGCCGCTAATTAAAGTTTAGATCAGATTGAATAATAATAAGACAGGTTCTATGGCATCAACTTTCCCACTAAGCTCAATACAAATGTAGAACTGCCTGACAAAATGAAGTGGACAAAAAGATCCTCAAAAGCAAGACATCATGCAGAGACCCCAAAGAAATTCAGAGACCAATGAGAAAGGACGTTATTGCGATCCGTTCATCTGGAAAATAACCTTTCTAAAGCTAAAGCTAAAGCTTTCTAAAGTTATAGTAAAGTTATCCACAAATGATGGAGACATGGAACGATGGAGAAACCTTCCAGAGTTGCCAGCTGAACTAAATTACTCAAAGTGAAAAGAAAAAACTCCAAGAGCTCAAGAAAGACCCCACAGCATCATGGGACATTCATGACTCAAACAAACAAACGAAAGAGATGGAACAAATATGGTCTGCACACCAGAGTTCTTGGACTTCTGAGCAAAAAGAACATTAAGGCTCATCTCAATTCTGTAGCTCAGTCTGTGGAGACAATCATCTTATTAGGCAAATACCTTTTCCACACAGGGCAAAGAATACTGTACTGCATCCGTTTTACTTTGAGTTTCAATCATATCTGAGAAACCCAAAATCTTTCAGTATCACTCACGGACATATATTTGCAATATGTTCCTTCTATTACACTACTAAGTCTGTATATAGTGTGAGATTAAATATAAATATTAAATATGTGGGAATATACTGTACAGTGTGGGATTAAATAAGGAATAAATCCGTATTTAAAGTGAGTGACATTGTCAATATGGCGTATCAATAACGTGAATATGTGCTGATATATATTTACATATTTCATTAAAAATTATCTTTAAAAAAGATTATTAACTCCATAAAAACAAGAAAATGAGAAAATAAATATGGTATTTAAAAATATTTGGTCTAAATATTTAATTAAGACCAAAATATTTTTTGTAACAAAATGCCTTTATTTTACTAAATGTTTGATGTGGGCAAAAATTATGACGAAAATTATGAAGAAGTACCTACAATGTTAGAAATGTTACATTTATTATCATTTTATAAATCATTCAAGTAGAAGTGAGTTACCTTACCTTTGAAAGCCTCTAGTTCTTTCCTAAACAAACAAACAAACAAACAAACAAACCAAACAAATGTTCAAATAAATCAGTCATGGAAGAATGTTGCTTTAGTGCACCTAATTCAGCACTCAACTACCCAGAATCCTGCAGGTGTCGAGCGAACACAACCCCAGACTCCCAGGATCTGCACTAATCATCACCCTCACGCAGACGGAGAAGCAGATGCTTCTCCACTTCGCTGAGCAAAGTCAGAGGAGCATCATCTAGCTGCAGGCTCCACATAACGTTTCTTTCACTTTACACTGCTTGTGTGTTTAAGATCAAACATTGCTCTCTTTAAAATCAATAAAGATTGTCAGGGTCAGTGAACTTCAACAATATTAAAGCAAAACACCTATAGACTGGGGCTGTGAAGTGATCTACACAAAAATAATTATTGTTAAAAAAAATACAAATAAAAAAGCTAAATAGCCTGCGCTACTTTCAGCCATATTTTATTATATACTTTCATTATATATTATTATATTGTTTTATATTGTTAATGCAATTAATTTTACCTTTTCTTTTTTTTATAGTTTTCCAGCTGTAAGATCTGATAGTGCATCAAGCGCTGGTGATCACACTGACAACACAATTCCTCCAGGAAAACCAGACGACTCTCCATCTCCTCAAAATCCGCCTCTAGTTGAGCTACAGAAAAAATGTGCAAAAACATTTTGAAAAAAGAATTCACGGCTAAAAAATGCATTTAACTGATCATAGATTGACTGTTTTAAATTGGATTCTTTAGCAGAGTTATAAATTAAACATAATAAAGAATATGCTTCCCAGCATGTATTTTCCAGCATATTCTAGAATAAATAATTCTTGCAAATAAATGTGACATTCATCCTCTAGTCCAGCGGTGTCAAACTCATTTTCACAGCATAATGGCTGTCCTCAAAGAGCCGGATGTAAGTTATAAATTTAACTAATCGTAATCAAATGTAAGGTAAAATAAATGTAACTACTCCTTATTGTCAAAGAATTCATTATTAATCAAAACTTAATCATGTGACAATTGCAGTTGCATAGAAAACCCATGTTTGCTTGTTGCTCTAACATAAATCTTTTTAAATTTTGTAAGTTTATGAAAACAAACATAACTCTATTAATGATCAAATTAAAAAATAGTAACATAAAACTGTGGTAATACTGCCGCAGCTGCCGTTGTTGAAAGGCATTGTGGAAAATGCATTTGGCCAATGCGTGGTCTAATTTGTTTTTTGGTATTTATTTTTAGACACTCAAAACTTTTAAGCTCTCGCGGGCCACATAAAATGACATGGCGGGCCACCTCTGGCCCCTGGGCCTTGAGTTTGACACACGTGCTCTAGTCTATTCATAAACTAGTAGCATAAGATACAGATTTGTTACACCACCTAGTGGCTAAAAAAATTGTTTTTTTTTTTTTTTTAAAGTAAAAAAAGTTCCCAAGAAAATCATCAATAACAAATCAAGTAAAAAGGGGGTGGGGGTCCGCATGAGAAAAGGATGAATAGTTGAGAGATGAATATAATGTACGCAATGGATAAACATTCATTGGTGTACATAACGTGACATGGATGAAAAACGACTCTAATATTAGACTCATACACCTACAGTAATGACATAAACTGATGTCAGATTGAACGTTTTCAGCAGACAGTCCTCAACTCAGCGGTTACGCATGCATGCGCACACACACAATGTTGATACCGGGCAGAGCAACAGGAACGAACTAGAAAGACATCAGCAGATGGAGCTCCACATGAATCACTGTCAGAAAGGACACAGAGTGTGTGGCACCGATGGAGATATCTGGATGAGCAGTCAAGGTGATCTCACCCTTATACTGTCAGCGTGTGCAAAAACTACACAGAGCAACCATTTATGTATTTGAATTTTACTGCAACCAGTGCCTTTTGGCCGTTTCCAATAGGTTTTGTTCATGCTACTCAATACATGTTTTGTTTGTGGGTTTGTTATTCAACTAAATAAAAATAAATACTTCAACACAGTTGAGGAACAATTTTATTTTCCGCCATACTTTATAATTCCATTAGTTTGTTTTACTAAGTGGATTCTAAAAGCTTAAAAACATGTTCATGTCATGCAGTAGGGTAAAAAAATCTTCTGCACAGAACTGGTCATACTATAAAAAATAATGATCAACCTTAGTCAAAGCACTATCACAGACAAAAATTGCAAATTGCTTCATATTAAAAAATATTTGCTTGCAAGAATCTATTGGCAGCTTCAGTTTACTGTGAAATTATGATACCATGAAGGTTTAATTTTAAGGTACAGCAAACTACAGTTTTATATTATTATTTACAGCACACTACTCAGTTAACAAAGCTTTCCTTAATGCATTTTTTGTCGTCAATACAGTGAGTTTACTGTAAAATTTCAATGCACATTTACAGGGATTTTTAGCGTGAAAGAGTAGTACAATAGTTCAGTTGCTCACCTATACGTGATGTGGTTGTCTCCAGGTCAGAGAGCAAAGATGGTGTCTGCTGCAGTTGTGTCTGAAGCTCCAGGACAGCTCCTTGTCTCCTCTCCCAGTGAGCACACAACATCACAACCTCACCATCCATCGCCTGGCAGACAAAAGTGAAAAATCTGGCTGAACACACACACACATGCTTGCGCACACACTGGAGCAGTCGTCAGTTTTAAGCCAGATCAGAGTCTTGCTCAAGGACAGTTTAGTTACTTCCTTACCATTAGAGCACAACTGCTTTAAAACAGATGGACTTCGCAAAATACTTCTTTTCATATTTATACTATAGCATCGATATAAACTTACTTCCGCGGCCTTAGCGCAATCTTTGGCCTGTTTGTGAAGCGCCACCCATGAGTCTTCATATCTGGTGAAAAATAAACTCAATCATGAATGACCAGCAGACAAGCCTGAAATAATATATGTGTATGTAATAAATGTAAAAATTTCACTTAATTTCTCATACCGGCTCAGTAATTCCACACCGGCACAATACTGTGGAAGATGCTCATCTCTTCTAAAGGTAAATATTAAAATGAACCACTGAATTTGATCACACAATTCATCACACACACACACACACACACACACACACAAAACAGGCTTAGACACAGTGGATTCTGGGTAATTGAAGCTGAATATCAGAAACTGAATTTTGGTTCAAGCAAACAAATAATTTTAGCCTTACGTAATAAGGTTTGTTGGTATTTTTGGGTTTCTGTACAATTACCTGGTGGTCCGATTAACCAAAATCGACTGTGCGTTTATAAATATACATTACCGTTGTTTCTTCTTTACTTTAGTCTCCTTCGATTTATCACTCAAGGTTTTGATGCTGGAAGAAAAAATATTGATTGTAGTCATTCTTTGGGTTATAACAAAAACAAACAATTAAATTATTGAAAG
The DNA here is from genome assembly GCA_028031935.1 of Paedocypris micromegethes. NCBI lineage: Eukaryota > Metazoa > Chordata > Actinopteri > Cypriniformes > Paedocypris > Paedocypris micromegethes. Next base: position 15,266,137 of record CM051501.1, on the reverse strand, counting down.
TGAATAGTGACGTCGAAATAGGATCAACAACCTACCATCTAAAGCCTTTATAAATGTGTCATTCTTAATGGTATTTATTTAGAGCAATGGTTTCGCTTATTGTCATAAAAAGGGCAAAAGTGTCCAGTCTCGCCTCTCACATGACAGTCAGATGGAAGTTATTAGTGCAGCTCCAGATTAGCATTCGGCTAACCTGACAGGACTGCTCGAATAGAATTCAACGTCCGCTTCAATTAAAAAAAATCATTAAATACGTGTATCTATATTGGCTGTTAACAGCAATAGTTTTATGATAGTGACTGAAGACAAACGATGTTTGCAGTAAGTGGGAAGATTAGCAGGCTAATTAGCTAGCTTCCGCTTCTCCCCTCCACGTTGAACAAAGATAACACCAAAAACGATTTTAAGATGACGCGCGATTTCAGATTCTAAAGATGATCCACAAAATCATTTTGACATAACAAAAATGTAAAAATATCGAGCAATACAATACCCTGAAGTGAAGTCCTGCTGCACCGTTTGCAGTTTCTCTCTGAAATTCTCAAACATTTCCTGGAGTTTAAAATGCTTTCACGGGTTTATTGAATTACAATTACACAGATAAATTCCTGGGTTGATTGCGATATTTCAAGGGCACTTCATCTTCAGTCGCAAAGCAACGTCCTGTCTCTGGCTTTTCGGTTAGTGTTGCACCGAGCGAATGTGTGTGCAAAACACCTAACCATGATTTATACCTAAATTATTCACAATGTGCAAATTATTATTTAAAAACATATATAGTTCGGCGCGTCTGCCGGAGCTTTCTAACTGCAGTCGAGACTGAAAGTGACGGAGAGTTCCGCGTTTGCCAGTGTGATGTATGTAGTGCTGTATGAAGTAAAGAATCATTTAACTGACTTGGTTTGTTCGAGGAATCGTTTACAAAGTTAGTGTCCGTGGGGGTTCACACACCACTTAGATAATGATTGTTTATATTTTATTTACTCCGTTTTAGCGATGTTAAATAAAAAAAAATACGTTGATTGTTTGTTGTAGTTTGTATGTTCTTAGAATGTATAAATCGCTTAGGAATCACTTTGATCATTTAGTGAGTTGGTTCAATAAGAATTTTCAAATCAAGCATCGTTCGCGATGAGAGGCGGATCTTAGAGTCGGACCAGAGCTTCATAAACCCAAAGTGAGTCTGTTGGAAATAAGCTACGAGCGCAACAGCGAGGCGCAGATCCTCCGGATTTTCTCTTTTTTGACACCACATCTGTGCTCGTCATGTTGTGCCACGTAACTCGGCCTGACTCAGTGGTTCTGGAACTAGACGTGGATCCAAAAGCAAACGGAGAGGAAATTCTTAATAAGGTGAGGAAGCGGTACCGTTATTTTAAACTCAAACGAATCGTAAATGTATTCGAATTCGGTTCACGAGAGATCCAGCATTCAAACTTGGCTTTGCATTTCTTGGCGTCAAAAGTTAAAATAGTTTCATAGACTTAGGGGGAAAAAAAAGGAAAGCTATAATTATATCGAACCACAAACACTCGTGCAAAAGTAAAGTATTTTTTTCTGACCAACTTAACTTTTCTCGTCAATTTCAATAACAGTTGGCCATATTTAAACACGAAAGCCGGTTGAGTTCTGGTTTGTCACATGAAATGTCTCTGTTATGTAACTTCTCTTTTCTTCCATGAGGAGGAGGAGGAGCAGCACGAGCCAGATCCCAGAAAAAAAGCTGATGTTGGCAGACAAGTCTGACACAGTATCTTTGATTTGTTTTGCAGATATGCCATAAAATGGGGATTATAGAGGCAGATTATTTTGGTCTTCAGTTCACCGGCAGCAAGGGAGAACTTTTATGGTTGAACCTCAGGAACAAGATTTCTCAACAACTTGACTGTCTGTCCCTCTGCAGACTGAGGCTGCGCGTGAAGTTTTTTGTCGAGCCCCACCTTATCCTTCAGGAACAAACCAGGTGATGCTGCAAAGTGCTCTAAGATTATTATAATTGTTGACTTTCTGTAATCAGCACTGTACCAGACAAAAACAGACATGTGCGGCCTTTGTTTCCTGGGTGATGTAATTTCTGAAAAAATGGTGTGGGAGAGCTGTCCAAAAAGCAGGTTTTCTGAAAGAGGGCAGTTTTTCCCATGTTGCTTAGGACCATATTAAAATCACATTAACACTCGTTTTTCTTTCTGTGCAAACAGCTAGTCACATTAAGAAAGCCTATTGCTCATGCTTCAATGGTTTTCGGATGTTTGCTATTTGCTTCTGACTCATATCTCATTCATATAATGTCACTCTTATAAGTCCGTGGCAGGAACTGCGCATGTTTAGTCTTGACCTGGAGCTTTTAGTGAGGAGTGTCTGATGCAGCATGTTTATTCCAAGCTTAGTACAAATTCTCCATTCTTTATGTTAGACCTATGGATTGTCGATTCCTGGTTCCTTTAATAGCCCTTTGGATTGGAAGTAAACATGGAATATTCAAATGTCTCTTGTCACATATACAATTGAGCATGGTTGTTTGGCCAGCCAATTAATTGGGACAAAAATTCCCCACCCTCTCCCTAAGTTACAGTAAAGAAGCAACTTTTGCTCTATTTGTTGTCTTTGACAGTGGAGCCGTGTTTCTGGTTGACGTGAGGGTGGGTGTGGAAAGAGGTCAGTGAGTCTGAATACGGGTGGAAACATGTTACGTTCCTCTTATGTAATCCTACACAATGGTGGGACACAAGTAGCAGGACTTCTTTCTCAACTTCACTGTCAGATTTGTGTCTATTATTTCTCAGCGTTCCGATTACATTAATGTTTTTGCTTGCATACATTTATGGGGACTTTTTTGGCTATAAAAATAATTTTACTCTATGACTTCATGTTGTGACTTTTTTCCTTCAAAAACTCAGTAGAACTGAAACTGTAAGGAATGGATGGACTCAAACACACAAAACAAGATTGTCACGCTGTTTTTGTTTGTGTTACCTGGGCTTGGATCATTCAGAAAGGGCTTAGATTTAGACCAGCTATGCTTTTAGATTATCGTTTGTGAAAACAAGAACACTTAGGACCCACTCAAGTTCTTGCTGTGCTTGCATGGGTTTCTTCCACGTCTGCAGTCTCCTGCAACAGCCTAGAAACATATAGGAGATTCAAAGTCTAGAAAATTTTCCATAGGTGTGAGTGAGAGTATAAATGTTGTCCTGCTATATGATTGATTGGCCCAGGGTTGTTAGGATCGGGCCAAAGAAATGGAAAATCAAGTTCACAATATAGTGTTTCTTGAAAAAAGTAATAAAAGAAAGGATATGTTTCAGAAAAGGTAATTTTTGTTTATCCATTACAGACACTTGTTTCTGATGCATGTGAAAGAGGAAATTTGCGGAGGAAGTTTACGTTTGGAGGCAGATCAAGCTGCTGAGTTTTGTGCCTTGCTGGCACAGGCAGAGTTTGGCGATTACAGCCCCAAGACGGCAAAATATCACTACAAGCAGATCTCGGGTCAAGATCCCACTCCTGACACCATAAACACGTAAGGCTCTTAGAAATTCTGAGCTTATGGTAAATTCCTTGGTGATGCCTCCAAAACATATATGTTTCTTGGACAGTAACTTTCGACTACCCAAGGTCTCAATGCGTTTTCTGATGTGTGGATGTATGTTCTTACAGCATTTCTTTGAGGCACAAGGAGTTGGAAGGTGTTAGTCCGGATTCAGCAGAATACCAAGCACTGCAGCTGGTCTCCTCGCTCAGGAACTATGGCGTGGAGTGGCATTCTGCTCGAGATGCAGAGGGACATGAGTTGCTCATTGGAGTTGGAGCAGAAGGCCTGCTGGTCTGCAAAACAGATTTTACCCCAATTGAAAGGTAGGTTTGTATGACAATCATAAATAAATGTTCATACAGTACCTTGTAACTGGACTTCCTGTATAACAAGCAGCAGTGGTTGGAACAACAAATGTAATGGGTTTGGCGACCTTTGGAGTGGCTCGTAGTTAGAACTGCATTTCTGTATTTTATTACAGTTCAGTAAAAAATAAACCTTAGTTTATCTTTAAAAAAGTATTTGAGAAATAACTTCATTTCATAGTAAAGCACGCATTTAAGAAACTCAAGCAAACATTTATTGAATTGTTAAGAATATACTGTATCTCCTAATCCATGACTGTAAAAATAAACAAATTAGAGGTTTGAACCCACCATTGCTGCTCGCAGCTACATTTTTACCAAGAAAAATTCCCCTTGCTTTCCCTTCTTTTCCACACTTTAAGATGACGTCATTCATTGTGGATTGAAAAACTGTTCCCTGAAATGACATCACATGCTTTCAATCTTAAATTGTGACTAAAGTATTTCTCTTTCAGAATTATTTATCCACTCATACAAATTGCAACTCAGTCGGGAAAGAATCTATATGTGACCATTACGAAGGATGACGGAGATAGCGTGGTGCTTCTCTTTAAGTTCATCAGTCCCAGCGCTGCCAATGGACTCTACCGGGCCATCACAGAGATCCACGCGTTCTATAGGCAAGTACAAGCAGATGCTCGCGGGATTGAACGCATGTCACACTCTGACTCTAACCATCATCAGATGCGACACCGTGATGAGCACCGTGAAGATGCAGTACAGCAGAGACTTTAAGGGCCACCTGGCTTCCCTCTTCCTCAACGAGAGCATTGAAATCGGCAAGAGATACATCTTCGACATCCAGCGCACATCTAAAGAAGTGTATGATCGGGCACGGCGGACCTTATTCAACACAGGGGTCTCTGCGACGGGGTGCGGGGGTTCGCAAGAGAGCCCGAGTCACAGACAGAAGAAAGTGGAGAGTGAGGAGCGGATGTGCTGCCGGGAGACGCGCAATCTGACGGAGAAGCTCCACAGGCTCCGCGAGGCCTTGACGTGTGCGCTGTGCTGCGAGCAGGAGATCGATGCGCTCTTCTGCCCCTGTGGTCACATGTTCTGCTGCTTCAACTGTGCCAGTCAACTCAAGGTGATCTCTCATAGGATTCCCTGATTGTTAGACCTCTTCCAAAGCACCTCGTCATAATATAACAGACTAAATAATATTGTAACGCACTTTTTCAGTTTTAGTGTCTAGTTTGTGAGATGGTTGAAATCACTTTCTTGTACTAGAAAGATAAAACTACGGTAGATGTGAGTGAATTATTAACCTGTGGTACAGTGCTATGCTTACATAACGGCTGATTACCCTCCTAACACATTTCTTGATCTTCGTGTCGATTTACACTAGAGATCTATGCAAACAGAGGTTCGCTGACCTTGTGAATGTGACGCTATGACATCACAAGGTTATTGCAGTTCAATATTGCCTTGCTTTCAAGTGGGCAAGGGTCTGAGTTAGTTCAATTGTATTTTTTTGGGAAAAGATGACACAAACAAATGTACATATGTCTATCTATCCATACACACACACACACACACACACACACAATCACCTGCCCATACTTGCACCAAAAAATCAAACTTGAATCTGATTTGGTTAGAGGAAAAACTTTTGACCGCAATTAATTTCTTTGATCTACTTTGGTTAAAACTGCAGGAATGACTGGGCTCTGGGATCCCTTAGACATATCTCTAGACATATCTCTGAAATGCTGCCCCCGACAGAAACACGACGAGATAGAGCAATTCGAATTATTTAAGTGTTCATGGACAAAATATAGTTATGTGATCTAGATGTTTAGGTATGTACACACACATTCAGTCACTTACAATAGCATACAATTTTACGAATATTGTGTACTCCATGTATACATAGCTCATACATGCGTATATCTGCAGAAATACTTGTGTTTTGTAGTTTGTGTCTATATTTTCTATAAAAGAAAATGATGTAAGTTAACATTATTATAAATTTTTTATCTTTATTTGGTCACAGTGTTGCCCCGTGTGCCGCTCAAACGTGGACCGTGTTCAACACGTCTATCTGCCCACGTGTGCCAATCTACTCGAACATGCCAGGGCAAAAATTCCCCCTCTGGTTTTGTCTGGAGAAACTTGCCACGAAGACAGAACCTTTAAGATGTGCGGTTGATGGCGTCTCAACATGAACTGGTACATTCACAGAGTCGGCTGAAACACACCGGGAAACTCCAGAAAATGCCTTTTCTTCTCATGAACCATGTTTTAATGCTATCTGTGTAAAATGTATAAGGTTTACAGACACTAACCCTGGTCTTCGGCAGTTTATAGGTTTAAAAACACATTATCCAAGAATCCATGGTGCTATGAAGTTCTTTAATACATTGTACAATATTACAAACATATAAACAGCTGTATCATAACTTTACACTCCTCACACACTCCGTTCTATCCATAGGAAGACTGAAAGGTTTTTAATTCATGTGTTGTTTGTTTGAGTTTTATGGTAATGGAAAAGCCATTTTATTAAAAGTTCATGAACAATTGTATCCAGTTCTATTACAGTTTACTGTAACAGACCAAACGGTAAAATCATCTTTTACGTGTTTATTTTATCTGTTTGTTTTAATAAAAAGGGCTTCTGCACATCCTTTTTTTTTTACATCTGTTTTGCTTCATCTGTTCTTAAATTTTTTCAAACTTAAATATGTGTTATTTCTAGGAACTCATACTGCATGGACAGTAAATATTAAATAACTTTTTCTATCACTTAAATTGCTACGTTTTGTTAACCAAAGTTCATCGATTAATAAACAGTCACAGGTCAAACTCTGAAATTAACATGTTTTTTTTTTTTACAAATTGATTGACATTTCAAAAGCTGCAACATCTAATACTGTACATAGTCTAGAAAAGAAGATAACGTTTGAAACTTTACTGCATGCACTGATAAGTGATTTTCTGTATCAATACTGTATATTTGTGACACATCTACCAGTAATAAGACAGTAGGGACAGAGATAATCCAAGTCATTAGCACAAAGCTGTCTGTTTAATATGTATTTTAGTTATGTGCAAAATATTAGCAATTAAAAATAGCGGCAATGTGTAACATGGTTTAATAATTAAGAAGTGATGCTACATGCGTGAACCAAAGTGAACTGATCATTGAAGATTTCTCAGACAGACGTTAGTAATAAAAAAATTAAAATGCCTTAATATTTGGAACTTTCCTTTCATTTTTGGGCGCATGTCATGGCACATGTAGGGTGGAAAAGACTGTATACAGTTTATTATGCTCAATTATTTATTATGCTCAATTAGTTTGCTAAACAAGGTGAATTGTGTGAAATAGAATTTGTTTATACACCAAATACAAATACAGCAAATGTACACAATATGTACATACTTTTTGTTCGCTTGTGTTGTTTGTTTAGATAATAAAGTGAAACAAATAATTTAGATAAAATAAACAATAAATTATATTACCCAAATAGTCTCGTCTTACAATAGCACAAATTATGTCCAAACGAGTTTCTGTTGTTTATCGCAATATTACATCAATTGTCAAAATTGTGGAAAACGGCATAGTTACGGTGAAACTTTCACCAATAATGCCCAGTTCTAATGTGTGCTTATGTAGATGATTTTGGTAAAATAGCGGTCTAATAAAGTACTCTACAGTTTACTTATTTTAGTACAAAATGGCCTCGAAGAGCAAATTCATGTCATGAACCGTGAGAAACTTTCGGACAAAGGCAAAGTTCATTGCCCGCAATGCCCAGGTGTTTCACCTCGTCTCCGTGAAAAAGTCGTGGAGACTTTAGGCTGTTTGCTCTTTCAGAGAATGTATGTTTTATGATTATATAACTGATTAACAAAGCCAAGCGCAATTTCACTTCATTATTAAAAAACGCAGTGTCATCTTTTCTCTTGTGCTGTACCATACGAGTCTGCAGAAAAAGCTTTTAACACCTGTTTAAAAAAAAAAGACTGAACATGCACGGACTAAAGATGGCACAGTATTTTATTAGTGATTATAGAGATACAATATATTTGCACTGTACAGAATATCATCGAATTTGACGTATTAGCCAAAAGTTGAGTTGGATGTTCTATTCCACATCATAAAAATCAAAAGACTACAAAAACTCGCAAGCACCACCAAAGAAATGACCACGGACTTTACAGAACAGTCTGGGATGCTCTGCTCACACGAACACGACACGCTTAGAAAAGCTGAGGTTGACTTCTGTCGTCATTGCTTTTTGTCTGGTTGTAGAAAAAGATTCCAAAGAATGAAGAAAAATATCACAGGAACCACAAATCACACACTTACATCTAATATATAGCAAAAGGAGAACGCGTGTGCTTTTCTTTTCATTCTTTGCTTCTTTTACACTGAGCGTCACGCTGCAATTGAGATTGAATTTGAATCTTTTTGAAAGAACAAACAAGAACATACCAAAAAAAAAAAAAGCCAATCCCAACCTTCTCTCGCGCTTTATTTTAACACATACTGTATATAAACGAAATCTAGAAAACAAAAGGAGGCCAGTATGTCATTTTTACTGGAGATCAACCTCTAGAATTTAAGTTTAATCGCTTAACCCCAAAGAACACTTGTGCTATTGCTGGAGTTTTTTCTGGCTACGGGCGACTGAGGCAAACGCAACCCGTTATTGTGTCTTTGGATATATAAAGTAAAAGACATGCTACTGAAGACCAACCAAGATCGTACGACATTGCATTTTCCATATAATCAACAGATGTTGAGCTACGTTCATCACCGAGCATCATGTTAGCCAGCCTTCTTCGGACTTTATCTGTATTTGCGGTGATGAACTGTAGAGGGCGCCACCGTCAACCAGGGACCACGTTACATGAGCTACAACGAAAAAAGGAAAAATATATGGAAATAATGTCTTCATTATTTAAAAAAAAACGACTGACAAAAACAGTCAACGGGCCTGTTTCTCGACCTGAGGACACGGTTTGGCATACATCGCTATAGGCCTTTATTTCGCCATCATGTGGTTAGTAAAAATGTGCTTAAAAAATAAACATGTGAAATTTACTGAATTTAGACTGGAGTTTTGTCAGCCAGATACGAAAAAAAGAACATCACTTCTGACTGTATTCAACGATGTCCACCAAATAAATGTACATTTCCACATCAACATGGGTGTTAAAGCACAGGAAACAAAGGCTATAAAAAACACACACACACACACACACACACACACACACACACACACACACACGCACACACAATTACTTCCATAAGGGTTTCACTTCCTAGTCTATTGTTTTAGCACTGAGCTGTTCAGTGCCTCACCATTTCAATACACACGATTGAACGTATGGTTGCTATGCTGACTAATCAATGATCACTCTGCTTTTCCTCTCCATCAATCGCTCCCCGAAAGTGCATAAAATCTATCCAAACTGGACTGAATGTGCAATCACGCATTACTTCTACGATATGAGGTCTATTGTAATTCCATCTGAATAAACGGCTAGACACACAACAATGCCTTTTTCATGGCAATCAACATCTTGAGCGCAAAGAAAAGCTTGTATTCAACACTTCCACAGAGAAAAGTCAAATAAAATTGTACAGGCTTAAGGTTTAATAGAGTTGGCACAATGAAACCTTAGAAGACTCTAAGAAACTACAAGACATTCATCCACTCGGCTTGAATCTTTTATACTTCTACTTGTGCAAAGAGCAAAATTATGTACATGGTTCTTTTCAAATCCTTTTGTTTTTGTCAGATTTGAAATGGTTTCTGTCATGGATTAGGCCATCGAGACTTTGAAAATGTTTTTACACAACTAGTCCTCTTAAGGCTTTTGCGTTGAATATATAATTTGTGTTTTTGCCATGTAAATTCGTAAGAATTTTACTTGAAATCTGCTTCTTTAAATTTGGCAGATAAAGACAAAAGTAATTGATGATAATAATACATCTTATAAAAATAGTCATTTGAAAGGTCTTTTTTCTCGTTCAGTTGGAGACTTCAGTCAGATAATGTGTTGTATGTACTTTAATGCAAATCAAATGTGAATTGGACGACTCTACAACTGCCATTTTATCAAAACAGGAATGTTAACGTCAAATTAGCGTTTACATTTATTATTGAAACCTTTTAAATTTTAAATTCATATTTTTCATGATGGATCGTATGGAAACAAGTTATTCTTATAATTACCAATATTTGTTATTTCACTCAGAGGTTTCAGCTTTCAAATTCCTCCTTTTTGTGATCAAGAACACCGAAATTTAGTCAGATGTTAATTATAGTTAGAGTTTCTGAGAGGCTGAATTATTGCACCTAGACATAGTGGTTTCTGTAAACTTCTGAAGCACTTTAAGCGCTACAAAGGACAAGCTCAATTTTCCTAAAATGTGTGTCGCTCTAGCAACAACTCAGCTTGATCAACAACATGATTCCATTGATCCACTCGACTCATATTTCTTTAAAGTGCTTACTCTGACTAGAGCAGAACTTCCTGTCGTGGCCGATTTGGTAATGTGAGGATTTACTCCATTGTCTTCTCCCACAATATTGGACCATGGTTTGACCAGCGTCTGACCAGGTTTCTTTTCAGATGCACACGTGAGGTATGTGAAAGCTCAGCATTGCATATACGATAAGCAATTGAGTTAAAACTGTGACGGTAAATCAGCCTGTTGAGTTCTGGTGCTAGATTATCAAATCAAAAAAGGTGTGTCCATCACTTATGAGGAGGGTTCGTTTGGGGAGGACTCGGTCAAAAAAAAAAGTATTCACACAAATTGATTAAAATCACTTGTAATCATACACAAACTGCATATCTCACCGTTATAAATCCCCATAACAGTCCTTATCCAGTAATAGTCCTGATTATAAAAGTCCTTTCACGTTGCAAAAGGCCAAAATAAACATGCTGAGTGTCTGAAAAAGAGCAATCCAAGCAACCCCATCTTAGCAAAAGAAAGATGACTACTAATACACGTGGTACCGTTCAACTGATCACAACACACTCTTGTGAAAAATACTCCAACATTACAGTAACCTGGATATGAACGTCGTAGGGGAAAACACATTCGAAACAGTTAACCTGCTCTTCCTCATCCTCTTTGACTCCTTGGCAGTGATGGGGAAAGCTCTCTGAGTGTCTCGGGTTGAAACAGAGACGTTACCTTGAAAGACTTTTTTCAGACAATGATAATACATTTGGCTTCTCTCAAAAGCTACTCAAAGAAGTAATGTGGTATGGAAGTCAGAAAAGATATGCTAGTCTTTGATTACAAGAGCCTACCACTTAAGTACGCATCTCGGTTAGGTGCGCACATTCCCCCTATTATTTTAGTTTATTGTTTAAGCATTTACCAAATCGTGCAGGTCGTGAAGAATCTAGTGTTAGGTTCGCACAAACCTTGTTGGTTAAAATTTAGTGCATAAGCGAGAGGCGACTGTAATATCCCACCACTTTATAGGAGGAATCCCCACCACTGCTGGATAAAGTCTTGGTGGTCCTTAACAACCAGCGCTGGAGTGGCCCTCAATGCTAACTTTCAACTGATGTGGGAGGAAAGGAACCTTGGGGAAATTCTGAGAGTCTTCCTGTGACTTTGACATTTCCCTTTTCTCTGGGGCAGACCATCTTCTTTTGCGGCTAACTGCTCGTTCCTCAGTAGATCCCTGTGTTTTCTCTATCGGAGCTTGGGACTGAGAATTTTTGTGCCCATTCTCCGGGAGGGTGAAAAGATTTACTAGGTTTGGTGTCTTTACCAGGGCTCCAAGTAAACCGATCCCTTCTCCTGAAGCGATTTTAAGTCCTCTCTTAAGATTTTCCTTCAGGGTTGGTCTTTCTTCAACAACACCATTATTTTGGGCTGTTGGCACGATGTGTTTCACCATATGCTCAGAAAAGTGATCTTTTACTTGGGTGTTATTTTTTACACTTTTAAGAGTAAGAGAGATACAAACATCACCCACAGAGAGTTTGGCACAGGACAGTGCTAGCAACTGTGTGGTGCGATCAGGGCTGCAGGATGACCAGCCTTGACCAAATACAAAAAACGGGTACTCCACCAGCACCTCTACACAGACCTAAAACAGAAGAAACGAGAATATCATTTCAAAACTTGATTTCACAATGAATGTTGTTTTATACTTCCATGCTAGTTTGCATGTCTGTGTATGTAGTGGCAAAAATTCAGCTTGCCATTTCAAACAAGAATGATGTTCTATAATGGCTAAGGATGTAAAGTAAAATAATTAGTCTTATCCATTACAGATTTAGAATCCAATACAAACAAAAGGATACAAAGATACACTCTCAAAACATGCTCCCAACCACAGTCAAACATTCAAAAAGACAAAACAATAACATCTCTCAATTTTAAGTACCATCTTCCTAATTGTATTAATTATCAGATTCATTATACAGGCAACAACTTTTGTAACTATTTTAGTAACACCGTGATCCACCAAACAGTTACAACACAAATGGTGTGTCGGGAGCGATCGTGAGTCTCAGCTACAGACAGAACAATTACACCACACTTTTACTGTAGCATCCGGGTTTAGTGAATGCAAATTAATCTGTTTGTTTGGCTTCAGCATGTTACATTAACTACCCACTTACTACCCAATTTTCACACTACAGACATTTTATCTGAATTATTTATTTTTTCTAGACAAATCAGAACACATATCATCTTCTGATGGCCAAAATGTACCAAAAATTGTATCGGGACACAGAAATACAGGCCATAAAAACCTGCCACTGACCTGCGCTTTGTTCTCTCCCACTGAAAACTGAATGATGACAGCATTAGGTGTGCGGCTGTGCTCGATACGCTCCACAGTGCTGGAGTCGATCCGTAGCTCTCCACTTAACTCTGCACTCTGCACAAAGTCCTCCGTCCGCAAGTCCTCCACACGCTTTAGCTCTCCATCTGCCAATTGAATAATGGAGCCTTTCATAAAGAAGGGTGGTAGAGCTGCTGATTGAGATGATGGTGAGCCATGAGAGGCTGTGGATGTTGGAGCTGAAGTGGAGACTGTAGATCCCACCGCAGTTGTTGAAAGAACAGGCAGTTGTACCTGGCTCTGTATGGCACCAGAAACGTGAATTCCAGCCGACCCTCCCACATCTTTACCATTGGGTAGGACAGGAGCCATTGGTGAAGGTGTGTTAATGAAGTTTTGAGGCAGAATTGTTGAGGCTTTGGCTACACTAGGGATGATAGAACCACGAGATACATCTGGTTCTGCAGTAGATGGACTGATGTTAGTGGCACTCACTGGAATGAGAAGAGAAGGATTGCCTGAGATCACCACATGCTGTGGCAGGTTGCTCTGATAACTGGCTACGGTTTGATGGGTCCCACCAGCAGCACTGGTGATGTAGCCAATAATTGGGAGCTGTGTGGCAGAGTAAAGGCTGGTAGTGATTTCCTGCTGAGCAGGGTTGTTAGGTGTCTGCAGAACAGTGTGAGGGGAAAGTGTAGGCGTCAGAGACACTTGGCTATCTGAGGATGTAAGTGTGGGCACTCTAGACAATGACTTGCCTATGAGGATACCACCTCTTTCTGCGAGATGCAGTGAGGGATGGTCTTTCCCCAAAATGCTTTGCACCTCCGTGCTGCTGTTTGTGGCAAGCTGGCTACTGGAAACCAACATAAGTGATGCCTGGAGTCCTGCCCTATCGTGATGACCGTATTCTGCAGGAAGCAACACCGGAGCTGGGCTCTGGAGGCCAAGGTTGTGAGCTTGTTTGTGGTTCTGGTCAATGTCTGTTTTGCAGGGGATTCCTTTTCCCATTGAAGTACTCTGTTTAACCACTGTGACATCTCCTGGTGGTCCATTGTGAACCTCTCTGGGATGTGAATCTTGCTGCTTTGCAAGGTAGCCATCTGTGTAGTGCAAAACCACTTGAGACGGGGTCAATGCCAGTCCATGTGGAGCAATGACGGCTGAGTGTGGATGAATTTGAATGGGCAACTGGGTAGAAGAGGAGGATACAGTCAAACCCATAGGAGCACTCTCCACTTGGATACACTGACTGTGAGAAACATTTGAAACAGAGGAAATCACATGTTGACTCTGTGAATCAATTGGGTATTGTGACGCTTGGGTATTGGCTGCTGTTGTGGCCAGGATGTCCTGGGTTGTCTTTCTGGGCTGTTTGGGGCAAGCCGTGGATGGCACAATCTGAGAGGAGATGTAACTTGTATATGGCCCTATCAGCTGAAGATTCTGGGGTAGATGTGTATATTGAACCGAGCCTATTGTGTGAGGAAGGCTAGTGGAGAGGACAGCAGAATTAGCTGTTAGCATGGTAGGCCCAGAGAAAACTCCTCTGTATGTGTTATTGGATCCACTGGATGAGAATGAAAGAGCAGTAGATGTAGTGACTGGAGGATAATCCGATCTGTCAGGCTCAGCACTGACACTGTGTGATGGGTCTCCATTGCTGGGGACGTGTGCCATGCTAGCCATGCTAGCAACACTGGCTAGCCAAGCCAAATTCTCTCCACTCTGGCTCTCGGTGACAGCAGCTGACACCAGCACCTGCTTCTCTTCAAGTGCTAAAATCTCCCGCTTCTTTGGCGGAAGACACTCATTGCTGCGCTCCTGGTTGGACTTCATGGTTGTTGTTTTTGTACTCTATATTATGTAATAGGTTTAAAGTGCAGGGTAGAGTTCAATGTTTTATGTTTCCATTGTTAAAGTTTGCTCTGTTTTGGTTGGACCCTTTTGTGTCATCAGAACACCTTTTTGCAAGGAATCTTTTTATTTCATGTGGAATCATCTCTCAGTAGTATGCGTCCTTTCCTGCAAAGAAACAGGGAAGGAAATGAGAACGTTTGTTTGAATGATGACATGTTCATAACTGATACAGATGAAGTACTGTACAGTTTTGTTGGTTTTGTGGAACAGAACATGTGAGGGTTTTAACAGAGAGCATATGCTAACCGTTATCATTCTAATTTACCTTAATTCATTTACATAGATAATTTGAAAACTCTCCCAAATAAAGAACAGAACCATATCACTTCTGATCACTGGATGCTTCTAGACAAAGCTTGGAATATGGAATTGTCCGTCTGTCTTTCCAATCATCTATGAATTGGTCTGTCTGTCTGTCTGTCTGTCTAATCTAAACATTAGAGTTTTCTAGACATTGTCAAGGCTAGAAAGTACATGAAGTGAAAACTTGGTATTCAAAAGGAGTGTGTGGAATAGAAAAGACAAAGGAAGAGTGAGAGACGAGCTCTCCTGACCCACATTGAGCTTGTTACTGAGTTAGAGTATTACAGCGGAGAAGAAAAAGCGAGCGAGCGAGCTAGGGAGGGAGGGAGAGAAAGAGAGGGAGGGAGAGATTCCTTCACCACAGCAGATCTGCACCAATCACTGTCCTACTTTCCATCGCTCCGGCTCATACACACGACCATTAAATGCTTCAGCCTATTGTACAGAAGCACAATACACACACGTATGTACGCATCCACGTATCCATTAGACTGATAAGCACTTATGCATATGATTTGGTGCAGTGAGCACACATCTCGAACAATAGACTCTCAGATCTCGATGCTGCCAACATGGATGTGTCCCGGACAGATAATTCTGTTTTGATGCATGAAGACGATACTGATAACCATTAACCTCTAAAGCATTCTCTAACCATGCAATCGCTCTGATGAGAACAGGGAGGAAAGGATATCGAACCTAATCCCCCGCAGATGAATTACGAGGACCCTGACTCAAGCGCTTGCTTAGGCACGGCAATTCCAATCCGTAGCAGAGCCTGCTTTACTATACTACTCTTCCCTATGGGAAATTGTGCATACGCTTGCAAATTTCTAATATATGGGATGAAAGTAACTTAGGTCAGGATTTGAAATTGAGCATTTGTCAGGTTTCAGAATATAACTAAACAAACTACATTGTTTGTACCACAGCATTTTACATTTTCCAAGTTTGAGCGTTTTTTTTTTTGTTTGTTTGTTTTAATTAGTTGTTATTCAGAAACAGTCCATTAAAATAAATAAATACAGTATATTTTAAGTGGCTGTGCAAATTACAAAAAAATTAAATAAAAAATGGCAACTTTTTGGTACAAGAAACTGGCATATGAGTTGTTTCTGCTTTCTTTTGCATTTGTTGGATAGTCACAATTTAACAAGTTAAATCTGTGGATAAAACTTAGATAATGGCGCTAAAGTCTGGAGGTCTGAAACCACAGATTCTGAAACACACACACACACACACACACACACACACACACACACAATTACTTTACCTTATGACATTGTGGGACTTCCATTCAATTATCAGCCAATCAGAACAAATACTTACAATGAGAATTAGAGGCTTTTCAGATTTTCCTGGTGCAATAGTGGTTTATTTAACTAAGAATATTTGTTTGGAGATCAGACTTAAACCCCCGCAAATGCTGCTTGCAGCTGTATTTGAATATGAATTTTTGTTGCAACTACTGTTTTTACAGAGATTATGATATAACAGCATGATTTATGAACTGTTACAATTGAATAAAAACCTAATTCTTACAAAACCTTGTACCAAGCCCCACGTGGATTCCTCCATGACTTGGCCTGAAGGTCTGGAACATTACTTGCAGACCACTTGTTCTTTTACCGCGACATTTCCAAAAATCTGCTGCAGTCTTGTTGTCATCAATACAACCTGTAAACCCCCCCCCCGCAAACTGCAAGTCTGTGACCAAAAGCGATGCAAGCAGACAACAAAATGATGGTAAATTGTGTCTTTTAATAATCCCTTGCCATCATAGAGCGAATCCTAAAACCAGAACATCAAAGCAGAAGCAGCAGGACTTACACGGTGCTATGGCACCTTTTCAATGATGTCATCGTAGTGATGACCTAAGCAACGGAAACATCACGGATGAAAACATGATCACTCAGAAACATCAGCTCTGCAGATCGTCTTCCTTCGGCAAAATCACGCCTCTTGTTTCTCTTGTCTGCCCATACGCGAACCCTTTCTGCACCTAACGACCTTTTTTGCGAGTGCCTGGCCCTTTAAGAGGCAGTCTAGGGAGTCCTAAGCTAGACATGAATCCAAACAGAGCTGTTGCTGCCCTTACAACCACTGATAGCAGCACAGCAATCAAAGTGCCACTTCTACACATTTCCATAAAATGAAACGTGAAGCACCACTCTGTTAACTGCAATGTCAGATAATCTGTATATGGACGCATTAATGCATTGATTATCTCCACAGTTATATTGGCTTGCAATCATCTACGATGTCTGATTCATGCTCTGAAACACAAAGGGATGCTGGGAAAGAAAAGCTGTCAGAAGACGTACCGTATAGTGGAGCCTATACCAACTCTCTCTCTCTTTCTCTCCGCACTCGGAGTGTAAGTCACTGTCCTTTGTCCAGGTTTAGATCTGCTTTCAGGTCACACAAGCATTGCCTCCACTGATCTTGTCTCCCATGTTCTGCCGCTTCTTTCCTCCGTTTCCTTCAACTGCTCCGAGGGCCAAGGGTAAAGGAAGTCCCCTCGTCTGAGCCGCTTCACCAGCCCTGCGTGTGAGAGCTACAGCGTATGTTATGCAAGGCAAACAGACTGCCTCTCTCGCCCTCCCTCCCTCGCTCGCCCGCCCGCTCTCTCTCTCTCTCCACGAATACACACAGAGAACACAGCTCCTCCCCCCCCAGTCAGCCTCAGCAGCCTCATCAGGTATTCATTCAAAAAACACACTCCACTTGGCAGGGCGCCCAGACTACGCGCACACACACACACACACACACACACACACACACACACACACACACACCACACACCACACAGGGGGAGGGACTAGGAGAATAAAAGGGAGGGCTGGGAAGAGCAAAAAGAGATACCATGCACACTGAAAGAAAGAAGCTTCTTCACACACACACACACACACACACACACACACACACACACACACACACACACACACACACACACACACACACACACACACACACACACACACACTTTCTGCCCTGTTCTTTCTGATATTCCCAGACTTTCTGTCTATAACGATGAAAAGGTTGCCCCCCCCCCCACCCCTGTGTTCCTTTAGGTTGTTACAGTACAATCAATGTGCTACCGTTTTTTTCAATCTCAAAGTTTGTGTAAACGTATGTAAAAAAATGTTTTTATACAGAAAAAACACAAAAAACCTTCTAGTTCATTCCTCAAATAAACCATGAATGGTTGAAAACACTCATATTTTACAATTTTACAAAAGAGAGTTTCAATTTCAAGAATGAAACTACAAATAAAAATTGTATTGCGGGATTTTCAATGACTTTTCAGGGTGAGTCAAAGTGTGAATGTGTCCCACTCTGTGATTGGTTGACCGCCTTTCAGACCCCAAGAAAATGAATGGATAGAATTAATACAGTGAGTGTGTGTTCCACTTTGTGATTGGTTGAATACCAAGCCAGGGGGTGTGTCAGATTTTCACTCCTAGAGTAACTGTGTAATTCTCCAGCAAGTGAGAGAATGGACATATAATATAAATAGTTTGAGTGTATGTATGTTGGTTGACCATCATGGTTGACTGCAAGTGTCCCATCTTCAGGCGTCACACAGTTATGACCTGAGACACGCTGACCTAACGCAAGCACTAACCTCATCCTACCATTACACGCTCTGGAGAAAAGACGTTTTTGTTCCTCTGACTAATTAGCAGCACTTCGTGTAAAACTAATTCTGTATTGACTCCAGACATTATTGGAGACCAGAGTAAGCACATTTGCCTGGGGTTGGTTGCACCAGACTTAAAATAATCTCTTACCTCACAGTAACATACAGCCCCAGACGCCGCTCGCAGTAAAAACTACTGACATCAACGACCACATATGATCAGGAACGCCGGAATTCTCTAGAATAATCATGCTAATGGATTCTCACCCTGAGGGGAACCCACATTCATCAGGAAAAGCCACTCGCTACTAGTCACGTACACTAACAGGCTAAAGCTTATCTTAGCACACAACCTTGAGCATATCAGAAAACACCCAGTGTGTGAAACACACGGTGTCAACAAATATTAGAGACTTGAAAAGCTCATCAGCTCCATTTTCCTCTAATATTAGGCGGAAAAAAAGAGAACCTTACTGAACACAGAGTGGTTAGAACCACATTAGGAACTAGTGTTCTGCAACCGTGATGTCAACACGCACTCAAACACACACACGCACACACTGGAGCAGTGGTCAGTCCCAGTGTCAGGCAGCAGACTGGGTTCAATGTTTTACTCAAGAACACTTCAATTGTGAAACTTTGGAATTCGAACCAGCAACACTTTGGTTGCGGGTTAAACTCATTACTAGCGCACATCACTAGCACACAACTGCCCAAATACACCAGGCCACAACTAAAGCATTGAGGTGTTCTGATATGGTCTGACATGGACCATGGATTGACACAGATCCGTGCTTATCAATTTGTTGGTGTCAAAGTCAGTGGAGCTATGGTCATTTGGAACCATGTGTGCGTTTTAGAAGTTTCTCTAGAAGCCTGAGTGAGAACAATGTTGATGAGGCCAAACAAAACAATGTGTGTTAAGATAAGATTAAACATGAAAAAATGTTTGTAAATCCCCAGCAGATAATTATCACCGTCTGTAAACCACTAAAATTGGCAGATGTGATAACCATTAGATTTTAAACAAACAAATCCACATGTTGAATCCAAAAGTGTGATGATCACCGCCAGGTCAAGTTGTCTATTTGCTTGTACTTCTAATGCAATGAACAAACTTTATTGATCCCACAGTGGGGAAATTCAACTGCTGAAAAAGCCACTAGTAATAATAACAATAAATAATAATGGAAAAACAGTGAATACCACGTGAGAGTGTGTGTTTTTAGAACGCCTGGCCGGGCCCAGTGCGTTGTCTTATTTTTTTTTTCATATAGTTTTTGCAGCATGTTTACGTTTCCAACCATTATAATTTTCACAGGATACATATTCTATTGAGCATAAAAAATGACATTTAAAATACATTCCTGCATTCCATTTTCCATTTTCTATATACACAATAATCAAAATTCCCACACAAATATAAAAGAGAAAACACTCACAATTTTCCTAAACGAAGTCCGGTCCAAACCACCAGGACCATGTGTCTTCGGTCGGTCAGCACAAGCCATCTGTCCAGTTTCACTCCGCTACATCTTTCTTTACCTCTCAGAGACAATCTGGCAAGTTCTGACATGCCCAGACATGTCAGGGAGAAAGAGACACACACGAAATCTTTACTCTTACTTTTCTTCAATAGAGGAAATTTACCATAAAGTCAACAAAAACACATTAAAAAAACACTAAGCACAGAAAGTTGAAAGCGAGAGAGATAAAAGTAACATTACACTACATTAAGAACATTTAATTTAGTACTATACGTACTTCGCTAACATATTGCAAGTTGTTTAAGTGTATATCTAATTGAAACTAATAATTAAATCAAATCAAATCACATAGTCGCATTACTCCTGACGGAGCTCGCTATGATGTAATTGTAATAGTAATAGTCCAAAGAAATGAACTGTGTAATGTAGTAATGTGAAGCCGCAAAATTCCCTTTCTGTTCCAAAATGCAATATTTAACTTTAATTATGTGAAACCGTCGTGGCTTGTTGATTAGTGTAGATTATTCCTATGAATATAAGGTAGATATAAGGTTTTCACTAGTGAAAATCAATATCTTGCTTTAAAAAGACTTGTCCCCAGCACTGTAAAGTTGTGTGCACATGAGGGTATGGAAAGCCCCTCGTCTGATGTGTCATATACCGTCTGGGAAGATTATGCAACGGGCTGTGTCGTCGAGCGAGAACTGTCGCCATGCGTCTGCCGCATGGAGCGCCATGAATCAAAGAGCATAAAATAAAGTCAAGTAACCCATTTTTTACTTGCTACAATAGAAAATAAGGTTAGATCTCTCGAGATTACATAATCTCTGGTGTAGATCCCATTAAAAACATATTTTCTCTTCATTTTCTGCTCACATATAATAGATAGTAAAAACTTGGAGTAAAGATGAATGAGAATGTACCAGAGGAGCTAAGATGTGTGTAATTATGTAGGTTAAAGAACTGCATCAACTTCCTGACCATTATCTCTCACACTTCACATGTCTCTCAAAGCCAGTGAGTGCGCAATCACACATCAGGATCGAGTTTGACTCAAGATAGACAGAGCTTGAGAGACAGACTGACAAACCTATAGACGGACAAGTATGTCAACAAATAGACACGGATAGACACGTGTGACGCATTGGCTGAAACATGGGCGGCCAGAGACACAGACAGTTGTACAGATCGACAGACATCGACAAGTCGACACGCAAACATTTCAGAACAAATTTTGCAGACTTGAAGCACACATTTTCTTACTTTTCCCTAAGATCTTTTGCGGAACGCTTTGCTAAAACAATGAGTCCAGACTCCGGAGTTAGTCCAGAGTTAATCTGAAACGCTTTTAAGCATTACAAATCTGCAACACAGAGATTATTATGGACACGTACAAAGGCAAATGTAATCTCAAGATCCTTTCCAGGCACGATTTGACGATTTTGGTCATATTAAAGCCAAAAGACAAGAATTACAATTGAGTTTACAATTTACATTCTTTAGTTATTATTAATCAACAAACCAGTAATGGAAACATATTATCAAACAAGAAAAAAAAAAAGTGTACATTATTTTTAGAATCACATGCGCAAACACAATCAACACATTTCAATCTTCCAGGCTTCAATCTACTGTCATCTGGGCAAGAGGTTGATTTTATTTTTCCGTTGACAATTGCTTGTTTTTTGGTTTTGTTTAAATAGTCTAACTCTTGTGAAACGTGAACATCATGATTGGTATCAATGTTTTTAGATTTGATGAAAACGTCCCTTTATTCCAAAGTTCGTAAAGTCAGAAGTAAACACTGATGAACTTGGTTATACATGGATCAGAAAAACAGAGACTGGGGAGGGGAGGGAGTGAGTGAGTGAGTGAGTGAGAGAGACAGGAAAAGCCAGAGAAACAGAAAGAAAGAAAGGGCAAGAGCACGAGAAGGTGAGAAAGAAAAGGAGGGCAGAGAAAGAGCAAGATCAAAAAAAAAAAAAGAAGGGAGAGTGACCATAGTTGAAGCTCACAGGAAACTAGTTTTAGAGACATGGGAAGCAACCTTTTATTTTTCAATGCAACGACCAATCAGATGACACCAATCACAGTAACCATGGTATTTGATTGGTTCCTGATGACATCATTACTACAGAAAGACACTGAATGAAGCAATATCATCCAATAGGAAAATCAGCTTGTTGTCTGGAAGCTTCTGACAACCACTAGCAGAAATCTGCCCTTTCTCTCTTTTAACCCAACAACTGAAAGTAACTACCAGACTGTTCTTCCATTCTAAAAGGCGTGAACCTGGGTCCGTGTCTGCCAGTTTTACTAACATTAATGTTCTTAAAGAAATAGCCTGATTTAATACACGAGGAGAAAAGATGCATGCTTACATAAACGAGAACAAATCCATTTGTATATTCATTTTAAAGCCCTTTCCATTTCTGGGTCAAGGGGAGTAAGTGCCAAACCAAGCAACTCAGACTGTAGAGGTGGGACACACCCTCATTCGATTGGTGGTAAACCTAATGACATACACACCCATGGTGTTGGACAATAAAACTGGAGACCCGGAAGAAACCCACACAAACACAGGGAGAACATAAACACCGTGAAAACACGGTTCTAAAATAAGCAATCAAGTGCTTTATGCTTTTCATTAAAATGCAAAGTGTTGCATATTGTCCGTTCACTAGCGCAATATTTTACGACAGTTTAAGTGGTAGATTCTGCAGTGCCTGGCGGAACCGTTGCTACGCAACAGCATCTCGGTCAGCTGTGTAGTGACACTTGCAACACATACTGTGATCAAGCCTCAGGAAAGAGTTGTTTTTTTTTTATTATAACAAATTATACATTTACATGATTCCATTCTTTAAAAAGAAAAGTTAAACATGTTATCTCTAATTCACCCTCGTGAACTCAAATAGTAAAGCGCCATCTACTGGTGAAAAACAATGACAACAGACAAAACACTTTTCAAAGTTGTTCCATTTGTAGAAATGTGGTAAGAATTAAAAAAATAATAATGATCTGCATTTACAACTATAAAACATTTCTTGAAACCATTTAAAGTCTTCTTATTTTGGCATTGGACCAAACATGCCCAAATAATTTATTTAAAGTGTGTCGCTCTCTAGTATTCATTAAATCCAAAATAAAGCACACCCACTGATTACTAATCAATGAATAAGGCAAAAGTAAGAAGGTAGAAACAATGTAAAACATTCAGTTAGAAACAAAAAACATTAATAAAAAAAAAAAAAAAAATCTAACCAATCTTAATCTCATAGTTGAGTAAAAAAAACAAGGTAAAAGTGACTGCAGTCAAATAAACTAGTAAAGATTAACAAAATAATTATAATTAATAATAATAATAATTAAAAAAAAATAATAATTATCTTTCGTTTATTATTATCATATATGATTTGTAAAGTTTGAAGGTTAAATTCTCATTCATGAACTGAGAGAAAGGAGTGATAAAGAGAGAGAGACCAGCAAGAGAAAGAAGGGTAGGGGGCAGAGAGAAAACAGAGAACATACCAGATGCACGGCGAGGCAGCACTTGTACATTGTATCTCAGTTTGGCAGAAGATAATGACTCAACCTAAACTCAGAGAAGGCTGGTGATGCTCATGAGACACGAGCGGGAATCATATCATAACACGGCAGTTCTCCCACTGTCGGGCCCCTGTCCTGTCTGTCTCAGTGAAGTGATTCTATTGTTCTGACTTGCATAATCATCGGAGTCTGTTCCTCTTCACTACAATGGTGCCGGCAACTATGTCATACACCGTTCTGTTGTGCTGAAAGAAGAGAAGCGTGATGAACGCTGGGAAGAAGAAAGCAATGGAGAAGTTCTTGTTTAACGCCCTCACTGTTGACCTACAAACAAAAAGACCATAACATATGATGACATCATGACATCACACCAAAACACAATAAAAAAAAATTACAACCTATGCAAAAATTTATTTAATATAAAAAATAAGAGTGGAAAAGAGGAATGAGGAAAAGTCCATTTCTTTCAACAATTTGCTTAAAAAACTTTAACTACCGTATATATTAATTCATTTCAGTTTTGATGATTATGGATTAAAGACAAACCAAAATATTGTGAATAAGACTTTGTAAACCTGTAAATGGACTCAACATTCAAACAATGTTTTTGTTTCTTAAACTAATCCAATCCTTGATCTCAGAAATTTGTGAAAATGTTCAACTTCAAACACGAAATGGTGACATTGAAATCACATGAAAAACTTTAAAAAGAAAGATGCAAAATTTAAGGTCTCACGCAACACAGAGCAGCGTCACAGACTGATAGATGCCAAGTAGTTCAGGAGAGTTGTCCAGCTCAGTATTGAGTGCTGCGCATACTCAAACTTTACATGCTCACACTTTTACGTTAGCCAAGATTCCTAAAAATTCTATTTTTGTATAGGCTTCAAGTAATATTCTGAAAAACTCAAACTCTGATTTTTGTGAAATATTGCATAATCATCAAAACAAAACAAAAATTAGAAACATTTGTCTCTGTGTAATGAATGAACATAAATACAAGTTTTACTTTCAGAATGGAATTTGTAACATAAAACAGATTTGAAGATATTCTAAATATATATAATAAAGAAAAGAGGTCTACTGACGCGGAGAGGGTGACATTAGTGGCTGGAACCACAAGGACACGGTTGGGTTGCACCAAAACTGAGCTGTCACATGTGACCACTCGTAAGCCAATGAGAAACTTCCCTGGGGTCGCACCGCCTGCTCCCCAAATGCAAATAATCTGAATAAAAGAATTCCAAAGTAAATCTACAGGCATAAGCTCAATTTCACAAGTGCATTTCCTTAATGCTTTAACTCACCTCATAAAAACAAACCAAGATCCTGTACACAAACGCCACCAACATCATCTTCTGTAAGTCCTCCATTGACGTTTCCTCATCAATCTCTTCTACAATGAAGTGCATGGCAAACTTTGAGATGTCCCTAAAAAAAATCTCTCTTAGCGCACTTGCTGCATAAAACCAGGTCACACCACACCAGGAAATTGTGATCTCTCAAATTGCGAAATAAAGCACGCACGCACGCACACACGCACACACTCTCACACTCTCACACACACACACACACACAACAGCTGTGGTCAATTTAAAGCAGTCACCAGATTTAGATTCCAGACCTTAAATTTAAAAAAATGCTTCAGGAAAAATACTCACTTCAGTCCGCTGAGATGTACAATACTGATAATAATTGCTGCTTTGATGAAAAAAAGTATAAAAAAATCCACTATTTCTGCCAAGAGTCGCTGCATCGGCGTTGGGATAGCGTATTCCCTGCCTGAACACACACAAACACACACATTCATAAGACTCAGTTTGTGTTGTGAAGAAAGAACAACTAGCAACAGGAAGAACTTCATGCACAATTAGCTAAAAAAATGTTGATCCATCATTTAAATTTGTGATTTTATACTAGATTCGTACTGATCCAATTTTTGAGGCCTTTTATCAAATCATAATTGATTGATGCTGAACAGGATACGAACAAAGCAACATACTAGGACAACTGTTGCTTTGATGGTAACACAAATTAAGGAGAAGATTAAAGGAGAGGAGACAAAATACTTCTAAAATCATCTACTAACATTTCATCTTCAGAATGCTGTAGTATCTCATTTTAAAATCACGTGTTTAAACACAGATAAAGACTACAGTAATGCCCGCGTTACTAATACTCACTACTGTAATCAGCACGTTATAAGTGATATTACTACCCGGGAGATGAGCGTTGCCGTTCTGCTGCTGTGGTCGCGGCGTCTGCGTTGCGGCGGCGGGAGCTCGAGGAGCAGCAGCCTGAACCGCCCCGGTGACGCCGGGTAAGGCGAAAGAACTGCTGAGCCAGTTCCGTAGGTCTCCGTTAGACGAGTCCGCTCCCGAAGCTTCAGTAAAGCAAGACGGGAAAGAAAGCGCCGACACGGCAAGCCAGCTCTGCCAACTCAGGTAACTGTAATGATATTGCCACATCCACTCCTGTAATCTCTCGCAGTATTCTGTGGTCGTAACGGTTTCGGGTGCGTCTCGCTTCGTCTGGAGGCTCGGTTCATGGACGCGCGTCTCCATGGCTTCGCCTTTGGCTGCTCGACCGCAGCTTGTCGTCGACTGTCCTCTCTCTCTGGCTTTGTCGACTGACTCCGCCATGATAGAAGGCTTAACTTCCGGTAACCGTTAAAGAGACACGACAGTACCTGCCTAAAACTCTATATCAGTGTCATTCATTGCAGTCGACTTCGCTTAATTGGGCCGCCGGTTAAAGGGGGCTGCCGCTTAATTGGGAGAAATCCCAAAGTCCAAATCATATCTCATAATGCAAGTTTGTTCCGCTTTATTGGGGCAAACTGGTCGTGTGCAATGTGTCCCACTTAGGAGTCGATTGTATTTTATTAATTTAAATGTAAACATTTTTTTTAACATAGCATTATTATTTTTTTATATTTCCTCATTATTTGTTTCGTAACTTGAATATATTTGTCTTTTTTGCACAATATTTTTGACACTGTTTGTTTGTTGAACATTTTTAACCAAACTATTTTAGTTTTGCCGCGAACGAAAACAGTTTCTTTTCTCTTTTTTGACAATTCTATTCGGTTTCTGTTATTTCATTTCTTAGTTAATCAGTTAGTGTTTATAACTCAACTGAAGACATAAAATGTTTATATAATACGGCATAACCATGACTAAAATGTTTGTTGAAATAGATAATTTGTTATAAATTGTGAGTTATTATACAACAATTGCGTTAAGATGTAGTCAAATGAAACTACTGAAACCTTTTTCAAATGTCATTCAAATCATAGTTTTTTTTTTAAAAAACCGAAATCATTTTTAATTGATAATTATCTCCAACCAATTATTATTTAAAATAATAATGTATTATTTAATTATTTTAAAGCTAAAATAGTTCATAATTATCTTGTAAATGTCAAATCAGTTATGTCTATAAAATGTAACATAATACACGTAATATAAACGTCCTTGAGTCTTTTAAAAAGAATGTCCTGTAGATGGCGTTAGTGCGCTGACAACTAAAACACGTGCAATTGGATGGATGAAAAAATGTTGTGAAAATTCAAATAGAAACGAGAATAAAATCATCTTGTGTTTAATTGTGCAACCGATACATATATGTTAGTGAGTGTACCCGAACACTGGCTGGTCTGTCTTAATTAATGAATTATTCATGAATGCTTGCGCAGGTTTCAAATTTGGGTCATGCACGTGCGTGTCCTCAAAATAAGCGCTTATGTATGTTGGTTGCCACGTCCATGTAAACATCTTTTAGACTTTATTTTGTGTCCAAGTCGAAAAATTAAAAACTTACTGAAACTATGACAACCGTTATTGTATCTAAAAAAGCATCCGTGTTCGAACGAGATACTGTACTGTACTGTACTTCACTTCCACACACACACACACACACA
>CM051501.1:15220501-15232522 GCA_028031935.1 Paedocypris micromegethes | reverse complement strand
AAAAAAAAAAAAAATTCTGAAAGGACTAAAACTGAAAAAATGCTGTTCGGTGTCATACACTCAGAAATGAATGTGTGACACTACACTATTTTTTTCCCCCACATGGACCCCGGAAAAAAGGCCTGAAATGTGTGTTTGTTCACATTGTGGCATATTTTGCACATCTGTGCCACCTGAAAGGAGGATTAATTAAACTCCATGTGTTTTTGAAAGTTGTTTCTGGTCTCTTTTGGCAGGGCGACCTGTTCTAGGAAGAGTTCTGTTTACTTTTCTCAAAGTAATTGGCCTACATTTTCAGACCATAAGTGTTTTAATATAATATTCAAATGAGTTTAATTAATTGTAAAAAAAAATTGCTGAAATTACAACGGCATTTCACCTTTTGAATAAGAGCTGGTGTTTGAATATATATTAAGTCAGTCTGTTAACGAATTATATGTTCATTGAGCACAAAAACACGAACTATGGAGCTCTTTTAACTAGTATTTTGATAGTAGTATGTTTTTTTTTCCTAAAAGTATTTCTTGTTATTGGTGTGTAAAATGAAACTTTCTATGCTTAGTGATTTGGTCACAATAATAATCAAAATGTTCTCCACTTTAGATGTGTGGGGTGGGATGACATCTCATGAAGTCCTTTACTGGAGCTGACGATCACAGTCAGCAAAATCATCCACCACTGTTCTTTCACCATAGTGGCCTGTTTACCATACCTGCCCTGCACTGGTCTAGTACCTTACCATGGCCAGTCGACGAAAGTCCACAATACCATGCATGATTCGGGCTGACGACTTGGTAATGGAGAATGACGCAGACGAACTAGACCCTTGTGTAGATGATATAAGAGATGGATCCATGCTTGCGTCTTTAGATGAGGACTGGACCAAGAAGAGTACTGACAACACAATCCAAGAATCAGAGTCTGATATTCCTGAAGTAAAAACTCAGTCACAGCGGAAACTCCAGGGAGGCTATGAATGCAAATACTGTCCCTTCTCCACACAAAACCTTAATGAATTCAAGGAACACGTAGATTCCAGTCACCCAAACGTTATACTCAACCCTCTGTACTTGTGTGCCGTGTGCAACTTTAATACAAAAAAGTTTGACTCTTTGACAGAACACAACGAGAAGTTCCATCCTGGAGAAAGCAACTTTAAGTTCAAGAGAATCAAACTCAACCGACAGACCGTTCTAGAACAGACAATTGAAGGTTCAAATTGTGCAGTCATCTATGATGCACCAAGTCCAAAGTCAGATGACTTCACTGTGTTTCCACAGAGCAAACAGTCAAAGTTGAGCAAATCAAAAGTGGATAATATACGGTTGCCAGGAGAGATTCCGTTAGACAAACTTAGTCAGGAACTAACCAAAAATCAAATCACAGCAGTCAATGTAAACGGGACTGTGATTATACCAGAGACGACTCTTAAAGACGGCCTCTCTCATATAATGCCGTCACTGCAACGTCCTCCAAACTATAACCTGGTACCCAAAATTGCAGTTCCCTTAAATACGTCAAAATACAACCCCTCGCTTGACGGGAACCTGACCCTCATCACATCCTTTAACAAATTCCCCTACCCTACCCAAGCAGAACTGTCTTGGCTCACTGCAGCCTCTAAGCATCCTGAAGAACAAATTAAAGTGTGGTTCACCACACAAAGGCTAAAACAAGGTATTAGCTGGTCTCCAGAGGAGGTCGAGGAAGCTCGAAAGAAAATGTTTAACGGGACAATTCAGCCACTTCAACAGGCCTTCACGGTCCTACCCGCTCAGCTGTCTCAGTCAACTAAAGTTTCACAGTCCCTTATTCAGACCGTCCCTTGCCATGTGCTTGGACAGTCTGGCTTAGTATTGGCACCAGTTACCAATGGCTCTTCAGCAGCTGGTGCTCCTCTTGCACTAACCGTTGCAAATCAAACGACACAGGGTATCAAAAGGTCCCATCCTACAGCGTTGGTCGCCCCCGAGGTAAAGAGACCTTCAATAATCCAGTCTGTTCATAGTGCTCCAAAGGCCATCTCTCCAACACCAAGCCTCTCTTCTGATTGTGAAAAAACCCCAGATCAGATCCGAGAACTGACAGCAAGCTTTGTTCTTTGCCAGTTTCCAGACGATGAAGAGGTATATCGCCTCATCGAGAGAACTGGCCTCTCCTGGGGAGAGATCAAGAAATGGTTCAGTGATCAGCGACACGGAAACCATAAGATGCTGCAGCAGTTTAAAAGCGACCTCTCTTCCAAAGAGAGCCAACCACATAAACCTGTAGCCACACACTTCCCCCTCCTAGAACGAGTAAAAGGCAAATCCTCGGAACAGATGAAAAAGTTGGAGGAGAGTTTCCAAAGGACCAGCTTTCCCACACAGGCAGAGATGGAACACCTTGTGGCTGAAACCAGACTCTCAAAAAATGAAATCGATTGCTGGTTTACGGAGCGCCGTGCTCTCCGTGACAACTTGGAACAAGCTTTGCTCAACTCCATGGGTTCAAAAAGACTGGAGCATCAGTTTCAGCATGGGACTTTGAATGGGATCCATGAGCAGGACAGTCGAGGTAGAGACTCGCTCCCTCCTGTTCTTACGCCTGCTGTTTGTACAGAGGTCATTGAAAGCAAGTCCCTTGGCCTTCTTAAAGACATGTTTGCACAAACCCAATGGCCCTCACCGGAGGAGTACAACCAGCTAGAAATTCAAACCGGACTTGCTCGTACAGAAATTGTTCGCTGGTTCAAAGAGAATCGATCCGCATTGAAGAACGAAACGCTTGACTGGATGGAACAGTTTAAAAATCTTTCCAACAAACATCACAATGGACGTAACAGTTCCTTGATCTCGGAACAGGCGCAAAGTGTTTTGCAACGGCACTTCAAAGATGCAAAGATGCAGAAAGGAGAGACCATTGAAAAGCTAGAGTCGGCGCAACTGTCTAACCAAGAGATTGTTGAGTGGTTCACTACCAAGCTCGGCTACAGCGTGCCTGAGATCAGCAAGACCAAGGACCAGGGTGGACAGGCCAGTGAAGAGGGCCAAAGATGGGTTTCCTTGGCTGCTGACATTGACAACAAGGACTTTGATGCGCAGAAAATTGCACGAGACCTTGAAGGTCTGTCAGCCGAGCACAGAGTGACGGGATGAAGGTACGCTCCTTTATACTGCTTTTGATGTGAAGTAGCTCCTCTGTGGTTAAAAAAAAATGGTTTTGTTTTTTGTCAATTAACTGCTGCATGTTATTAAGGCAGATGTCTTTGTAAAATGCCCAGGATGTTATCAGTATTCACTTGCCGACAACGTGCACCATTTGTTAGATTTGCAATATAAGTACATGGCAAATAAAAAGAATTTTACACATTTTAAAACGCTTTTCTTCAAGCCTTAATTTACACATCGAGTGTTTGCTTTTGTTGCAGAAGAAATCGGGCTACAACGAGTGAACAGAATGGGCCGGATGATTACGGAATGACTTCTGTCATTGTGCAAGGAAGCAATGATGTGAAACCAGAATGTTCCGACGCGCTGGACCTGGAGCACCAGTGAAGTGCCAAAGCTGGATTGCTGTTAGTTTTTTTTTTTTTTTTTAAAAAGGGCCCTTGTAAATATTTTTTTCTGTATTAGAGGATTTGTAAAACATTTTTGGAGATGCGACTTTTGTTACCTTTATAATAAGTCTGCATTTCTCTTAACTGTTATGACGGAATGTTCTATCGTTCAAGCGACCAGTTGAAGTCCAACCTGGTTCATAATGGCACTTAATGCTTCATGGACAGAAGCAAGTGGCGCTTCAAAAAAAAAACAAAACAAATAAAAACACGGCAATGTTCCATCAACAGTACAGTGGCCTTCAGATTCATACTGTTCGCTTGAGCCACGTGATGGACACTTGAACCTGAACTCAATATCATAGTCGTAGGCTAATTCCAGCAATGCTTTGAAAGGCACGGCTCCACCCCGGGCTTCTCTCGGACGGCTCCACGTCTTTCCTTTTCCTGCTGCTGCTTAAGCCTCATGTTCAGACATGTTCATGTATCTGGAATACTGTACCGCTAGCAGGCTTGCCGCTTGCTCTTTGAGAATCAGTCTGCTGTATCTCATTAAAAGCTCTGATTAAAAGATGGTTGAGTGTTTTTACAACTTCTGTAGAAGCACCGAAACGAGTCAGAAACGTCTCGAGCACGGTTGCGGTGTGTCGTTTATTTGTAGCATCTGGAAGAAAAAATAAATAAATAAATAAAAAAATCACTAGCATAGAGCACTCCATAAAAATCCGGTTTAGATTTAATATGCCAAAAACATTTGAACAACTTTTCCATGTGGCGAAGCACGAGTTGCAGTGGATGAGCAAATAACCACAGAACTTAAAAGGCCATTGTGGCGAAAACAGTAGACGGGCAGAAAAACACAACATGGATAAAGTGTGATTCTTAAACTGGACCGTTTCGTGCTTTAACTGAACACTGGGATTTGTTGAGATCGAAAAACCTGAAAAAAACGTTAATATGCATCAAGATGTATTTTCAGTCTATGCAAAGCATTTTAATCTGAAAATCCTGATGGATAAGGTACATCATTTACATATGTTAAGTACTATACTGCATGTCATGCTGATGCGACGGACTCATATGATTAGAAACAATAGAAATGTGATGTGAAGCACATGATGGATCCTGGAGGACAGTCCTTCAGCTCATCTTCCAGACTTACCAGACACTGTAAAGCGTTTTCAGTGTTTCAACTGGAATCAAGTGCAAGAAAAAAAGGAGAAAACAAAAAATCGAGGAAATGCGTTTCCCCTTTGAAAAGTAGCAAAACACAAGATCCAAAATAAAATCCAATTCTGCTGTCCTGACAATCTAAGTCTATCGTCAGCGGGAGCACATCAGTCGTCTCCCAGTCGGAAGCCTTGACCCCAGTTGTGTCGTCTTCCTGCGCCTCCAGCTTGTTCCTGAGGGGCGGGTCTTCTGCTGGGAGGAACACCGAATCCAGACACGCCTCCTCGTCGGTTCGGTAGAAGCTGGTACCTGGTTACGAGAAAAAAGCACATTTCAAACGCGAGTTTTATATTGTACTATGAATTTTGGAGATTTTGATCTGTCTCTTCAGGACACAACATTGTTGAAATGTTGTCGGGGTTTTGAGTCACAGTCTAAATGAGTGTCAGTAAACGCATAACGCAGTGCAGTCTGCATTTTGGACGCAGATACTTTCTTTATGGTTGTTAAACATTTAAAATAGTTTAAAATAGGAAAATGCTATAAAAAAAATAGATACCGAATTAGATACCGACATAGATAAAAGAATTGATCATGAGTTTGATATTGATATGAAACTGATGGAACTTTGATAACGGTTTGATTTGCGTCAAAAAGTATGGAAACACAACAACGAGGAGGTCTTCATATTTCATGCAACTAAAATTAATTTTTCCTAATTTACTTAAAATTCCATTTAGAGAGGTTTCACAATGGACAGATGGAAAAATGTATTAAAAACCGACTAGAAAAAACTAAATTGACAAACTACATATTACAAATCGTGAGTAAATCACACTCGATAGTTTTCATAATAGCATTTTATTTTGGGCCAAACATGGATACGCGTTTCTGACACAAACAGAAAAGCTTATGTATTTTTGTTTCAGAATTTAGACTTTGTTTTGCAAATTTAAATTATATTAAGTCAGAATTGTGACTGTGGTATTCTTTTATTTCATTTCTGAATACCTTGTTACTGTAGTTTACTTTGTTCAGCACGTTTAAAATAACATCGAAATAATACAAGATTAATACAAGAACACTTAAGATAAAATACTGAACCATACACAATTCAAGCTTTCCAAAATTATGCTTATACAGGATTAGTAATAATCATGGATTACTAATTAAACCAACTGTAAAATTGATAGTGTTAAAAGTGCACGAGTTAGTGGGTCATAATTCAGACAAAATTAACATAACATTGCAAGAAAGAGACTCACAGGAACTGCGGGGTGGAGAGGAAGGACCTGCCGCCCAGATCCATGGGGTATTTGAACATCAGAAAGTAGTAGAGGTGACCCACCAAGTTCCCAATAAGCTCATTGACGACCCTGAAACCAAAGGAAACCAACAACAATTACATAAGTTTAAAGATACACACGTATAAAAAAAAACTAATGTAGAGTACACATATTTTTAACAAAAATTAATTTAAAAAAAGTTAGTTTATGGATTTTAATCAACTTGAAGTTTCTCATTGACCATTGAATGAGAACTGTGTCTCTTACTGCAATGAATCATTATGTTTTCTTTTCACATTTAATCCGTACCATATCGTCTTCTACCGCTTATCCGGGGCCGGGTCGCGGGGGCAACAGCCTCAGTAAGGAGGCCTAGACTTCCCTTGCCCCAGCCACGTCCTCTAGCTCCTCCGGAAGAATTCCGAGGCGCTCCCTGGCCAGCCGAGAGACATAGTCTCTCCAACGGGTCCTGGGTCTGCCCCTGGGTCTTCTTCCGGTGGGACATGCCCGGATCACCTCAGCAGCAAGGCGTCCGGGGGGCATCTGACCACCCTATCTGGCCCCTCTCGACCCGGAGGAGCAGCGGCTCTACCCCGAGCTCCTCCCGAATGGCCGAGCTCCTCACCCTATCTCTGAGTGAGAGCCCAGCCACCCTGCGGAGGAAGCTCATTTCCGCCGCCTGTATCCGGGATCTCGTTCTTTCGGTCACCACCCACAACTGGTGGCCATAGGTGAGGGTAGGAACGTAGATCGACTGTCACATTCAATCAATTGACTAAAATGTCCATTTTTAGTATTGTGAAATATCCTTGTCACTTCAATTTGTATCGTAACATTTTTCAAATCGCAAATAACCTTTGCACTCATAGACGTATATTGTAATTTTATTTCACTTAACGATACGTATCGTACTATTTTCCAGCAATATAAGAACACGAAACACAGCAACCGTAAAGAAGTTAACGTTTAAAGGTTCTTACGAGCCACCGATGATGTAGTTGAAGCCCAGTATCACCCAGGGAAGATAACAAGCCTGGGGAAGTAATCCATGGTGAAAAATAACCACATCACGTTCCACAAGGTGATGACGAGGATCTAACAAATACCTTGAATCTGGTGCCAAACCAGAAAGACACAACGGTTTCTCGGTTAAGTTGAGCCCAGACGTACAGAACAGACATGATGAGAGGAATCATCAGGAGCTGAAAGCACATCACTTGTTTCACACAGAGCATTTATTCTTCCTAAATTTAGGCTGATGGTCGCTCAAACTTACAATCATGTCATCTGTTATTCAGTCTTTACAAATATAGCATTAAAGGAAACATGCTTTGTGTGAACATGCAATTATTAATAATAACCTTGAAGTCACTTCTTATTAACGTGTATATACAGTAGACTGGGTTAATATGTTGCATTCTGGAAAACGGAAAGGAGAAAAGACATGACTAACCTGCATGTCCATCAATAATCCTGTAATCTGAGCAGTGAGTGAAGGAAAGAGAAGATTCAACAATCTATAGTTGGTTCAGACATGACCGATGCGGACAGAAGAGATGACAACTAAAGCAGTTTTCCATTTCTGTGTCACTGGGAGCTAGAGCCAATCCCAGTAACTCTAGGCCTGACAGCACACACACCCTGTATTGGTGGTCAACCAACGACAGAGTGGGACACATTCACACTTACCTACAGACAATTTTCCAGACTGTAATACTCTGTGTGTTTCTGAACTGTGGGATTAAACTTAACTGCAGACCCAGAGGAAAACCAATCTTCAGAAACGTCAATATTCTGTGTGAAACAAGCCCCTTTGCTATAATCATTAATTAGCCCACATTATGGGCTGGCGATCTGGTCGAAAAGGATACAACAATGCAGATCCAATTGAAGAGCAGCATGAACATGTAATCTGCAGGTCGTCCATCGAAAGCTCCTGCAAAATTACCAAAGCTTCAATTGCAAGAACAACAGACCATAGAAGACGTCTCATATTTTTCCAAATTAGAAAATGAAACAGACCCGTCTCCAGTCTGCTGGAGTACTGGTAGAGGAAGTACAGGTTAACCAGGTAAAGGAAACCGGTCCCTGGACCCACCGGGAAGTACAGTGTAGAAGAAATCGGCCTCCAGATCTGTCAAGAAGACAAAAAAAATACATCACGCAAACGTTGACATGCTGGAAATAATGTAGCGCAGTACGAGATCAGTGACGGTGGAACCCGGTTCTGAACCATAGAAAGGTGTGCACAGAAACGAGCAGCATCATGGCCCAGATGGTTCCTCATTCCTCTTTTAGGACTGATGTTATCCTTCAGCAGTGGGGGTTTTTCAGGGCAAATACGGTTTTACATATATATGTATTGGATGGCAACCTTAAAAGTCACTTTATAAAAAAGATCAATTATTATTACACAAACACGTTGTTGGTCAACATATACATGATTAAGGGAAATGACAGATCACTTTAATTCAACGCTTCTACGACACGAGCAGGTGGGGTCAGTGTCTCACTCAAGGCTCTGAAACCTGCTGATACGGGACTCAACTCGAAACATTTCATTCCTAAATCCATATTCTGGAGGGTTTTCATCCGGTCATCAATACATTTTCTCAAGTCCATCACTGTTGGTTAGGGTGCAATCTGGCCTGACGTCACCCTCGTCTTGTGGCGAACAAGCTGCGTTATCGTGGCACTGCAGTAATCTGGCTTGTGTGGAGAGGTGACCTCTGCAGACCACAACGTCGGGAAA
Organism: Paedocypris micromegethes; assembly: GCA_028031935.1. Classification (NCBI taxonomy): domain Eukaryota; kingdom Metazoa; phylum Chordata; class Actinopteri; order Cypriniformes; genus Paedocypris; species Paedocypris micromegethes. The sequence goes on along the minus strand of CM051501.1, from coordinate 15,223,776 downwards.
GTTGGTTAACGACGAGTCTAAACCAGCCAAATACCGTTCTGTCGTCAGATAGCGAAAACGTGCTGTAAACGTGCTGGATTTTTAAAACTAAAAAAACATCAGCACAATGTTCTGGAATTGAAGGCCCTTGAACACCAAAACATGGAAGATCCCTTTTCGTCAAATAATGAATGTGGATATATTTTTCTAAAATAATTAAAAAGGAGATGATAATTTATCTACTGGTAGAAATACTGTATGTACCTACGTACTGTATATTAAAAAGATCAGACTTATCGCCACCTGGTGGAAACGGGTAATACTGAACAAAAATCTGCTTGTGGAAATAAAATAGATAAACTAAAAAAATGGAGGTAAACCAGTCTTACGATCATTCATTATAAACTAAAAGCAATTCACGTATAATAAACGCAGAATTTACACGTAGTTTGGCTATTTATTTAGAATAATTAATGTTTCTGACGCCAACGTCGTTAACTAATGTACTACTTCGTTGTAACTGATTTGTATTTAATGACTTAGAACACGAAATAGAATGAAAAACTCGACGTAAAAAAAGAAAAAAGTCCGTGACCCGGAAGTGGCTTCTGACGCGTCATCCGTTCATCGTTGGTTGAACGCGGTGTTTGTTGTCGTTTTATTCATCTGTAAACATTTCATTTCAATAGTGTTTCCATGCTACAATTACACTTATATAAACCGTAATTACGAATATTCGTAAATCAAAAAGCACGTCGTGTTTAGTTTGCATATTGAACACACAGCCGCAAGAAGGTACTGTACTTGCATATTATGAGATCGTATTCATCGCACCTTATATTCTATTCGTTTATGGATTTTAATCAAACGAGTTTCACATTATCAGACATTCAAATTGTCACATAGTGGACATACACACAGGCTAAATAATCCACCAAACATCAGTCCATGTTTGACACCCGAGAAGTTCGAGGCCTAGAAGCCCGTAGTCATTTCCCGGGCTAATTAGCGGAGGAATACGTCATTTACACCTACCTGGAATTTATGAAAGAACGCATCCGGCCACAAAACAAGGTACATGGGATTAATTAATCCCAGCTTTCCTATTAGAGGCACAGCAATGGAGCCAGCAAACCAGTATCGCGTGATGAGAGGGATGTTTTTAAACCAGTCCCCGATATCTGACATGTTTCCATAAGATTGGAGATCCTGTAAATGTTCTGTGTCTTCTCAGCGCACACGGACTGGGAACAGAAGAGAAGCTGTCGACGGAAATTTGACCAAAAAGCAGAAGTCCTGTTTCAGTCGTTTCTATTTTGGCCACTCAATGCGCGTTCTCGCTCCGTTCACAACATGACGTGGCCGCGTAAGGACGCGACTTTGTGACGTTTTCCGGTTGGGTCGACTTAATAAATTAAAATTAAGAGTCCGAATGCAATAACAAATAAAATATATTTTTATTGTGATGATTATGCTAATAATGCCTTAAGAAAAGCAACACATATTATATATAAATGGACAGCGGGTCATACGTCCATAAATAAAATCTGATTGGGACTTTTAATCTTTAGCACTTGAAACCGGAAATACAATAACATAAACCACGTTGAATCAAAGCCGATCAAAGGTATTTTTGGAAACTTTACGTTACTCTAATTTCTGATATAAAATGCTCGTTTTGATGCTAGGAGAATGGTGTGTTAATAGTTATACATTACATCCAGATGTCGCTAAATTCGGTCCGGTCCAACCTTTCGTCTCTGAAGTCATGTCAAGCCGAAATTGGCGCCTACATGGAAGTGATTTCAGAAGTGGCGCGGGGGATGATCAAGCCACAAGGTATATAAAACATCTAAAATAGGTTCATATTAAACAGAAGCTGTTAAAGTTTTGAGCAAACAGTGTCCTTAATCCAGCAACCATGTGCTTATTTGAAAATACACTTTTACCTGGTCCGCAGATGAAGCTGATGTCTCGGACCTGAAGAAACTGGAGGAGATGATGCTAAAAAGTGCAAGGCTTGACCATGAAATTAACATTTTCGTGGAATCTGTCGATGAGTTGACGGAACAAGTTTGTTTTGAATTTAGAATGAGAATCTTAATTTCTATGTGATTTTACTCATCAACCAATCGCCTGTGAACCTCATTAGATCAGACCTGACACTGGAGACATGGTGGGACTGAGAGCTGCGGTGAAGGACCGTTACACAGAGTTGGTGTCTGGGGTTACGGTTGAGGATCTGCAGAAGAACCGCAAGCTGGTGGCCTTCAGAGACATCATACGACCAGGTTCTGTGCTAGAACAGGGATAATCACGAAACAAATCCCAGAAAGGACATCTTGGGTCATTAAACAGTGATGTGTGTTCAGCCGGCCAGACGTCGAGGGAAGAGGCAGAGGAGCTGGACGTGGACATCGCTGTAACCCAGAGTCAGACGAACTTCATCTGTCCCCTGACACAGGTAAACGCTCGTGGTAGTATGGTAGTACATAGTGGATATGTGTTTGGTTCGGTGGTCAATCAGTTTTTCTAGTTTAATGTGATTCTGCTATCCCTGAATTCAGTACATAATCAATTAAATTGTGCAATGTTTGCGATCTTGCAAAAATGTAACAAACACTATATAGCAGAAATGTACATTTGAAATGAAGCACTCGATTTGTGTGTTCAAAACACGTGTGTTTGTTTAGATATATTAGATGCAGAACAGCTTCTGGTTCTGACCTAGCCACATTTCTTCAATTTTCTCTTTTCATTTTAGTTTTTTGTCCCGTCTTTACAGGCTGAGATGGTCAATCCAGTGAAAAACACAAAATGTCAGCATTACTATGACAGAGACGCCGTCCTTGAACTGATCAAGGCCAGACGCAAGAACAAGAAACCCTTCCAGTGCGTTGGAACAGATTATGACATCTTCGCCTTGTCAATTCCTGCATTTATATTGTTTTTTTTTTCTTTTTAATTAGCTGTCCGAGAGTGGGCTGTGAGAACAGGAACATTAAGGAATCGGACCTCGAGCTGGACCCTCTGATGAAGAAAATGATCCAGGCTCAGAAGAAATGAGTCGTAAACGCATTTTACTTCCTCACTACAGCAAACTATATAGGTTTTTATAATATATGGTTAATAAACGTTTCTATTTGTAATATTTAGAACATTGTATATATTTTTTTAATTTACTCCAGTTTCAAACAAATGAATAAAATAATACATTATTACTTTAAGAACCTAATGTTCTTAGCGTATCACCAACAGAATTCCGGTAGTATACAGTTTTTTTTTTTTTTTTTTTT
>CM051501.1:15210242-15220484 GCA_028031935.1 Paedocypris micromegethes | reverse complement strand
TTTTTTTTTTTTTTTTAGAAAAACTATAAAATGCTCCATGTAATAAAATATAAATATGCATCAAGCCAAATGAATCGACATTAAAAAGCTTCTTTAAACCAGCACAAATTCAACAGGTTTATTACAGTATTCACATGAACCTTCTCGGCCCGAGACTGTAACTGATGTACAACAGTGAATTAAAATACAAACTTTGAATAGCACTCCACATGAAAAAATCCATTTGATGCATTCCATTGTTATTTTTCGTACATAAGAACGGTCCGATATGAAACCAGCATCCAAACATGGCTGTAGGACCGCAACAGAAATACAGGAAGAGGACCAGGTGGTCTGAACTCTCGCGGACCAGTTGAGATGACCAATGATGAGACAGAGGGACACGGGCATCAACCAATCCGCAGAAAGAACGCAGAGCTCTCGTACATTTATATTCTTGCATGAGGGAAGATTTCATAATCGTACGTGCTAACAAAAACCACACACAAACGAGTGTTTAACCTTAATGACCAAGAGAAAAGGAGTTTAACAATAGAGCGTCAGTCTCCGTGACTCGACCTTCACGCCGTGAGCATCTGGACACAAACCTTGCATGGCCGTTTACAGCGGTCAGGTTTAGCTTAGCCTCTGCTCGTAAGGTCCTGGCAGATCGGCACCCCGGTCCGTCCTTGTGAAGGTTCAACGTTAATACTGGGAGTCTGAGTGCGTTTAGTCTTGGTCCATGTCCCGTGTCTCTTTGCACCAGTCCAAGCGTGTTTGGAGGTCGTTGTTTCTTGAAGTTCTGGATCATCTGGCCGCTCTATCCGATGGTGACACCAAAGCCACACTGGAACTTGTTCTTGCGGTGGTTCAAAAAGGCGCCTAGAGCTAATGCTAGAGGAAGAGGAAGCAGCTTCTTCTCCAGTGTTGCTCCCACCACCCAGTTGCTATCTAAAGAGCCTGAGGAAGAAGGGAGCAAGAAACTGATCTTGCAGTATCGTACATTAGTGCTATTTCTTGTACTTGTATTTGAAGCCAGTACCTTTAAAAAGGAGGTTTGCTTTGGGCAGATCCAGCTGATAACCGAACGACACACTCGTGTCCTGCATCCGTGTGCTGGCTTCAAACTCCACGCCGATCTGCAGCTACACCACAACGTGACTTTCAAATGGAGAAATTCAACTGCACATTTGGGTCACTGAAATGCCCCCAGGTTTTCAATACACGTTTATATACAGTACTGTATTTTTTGGGACTATAAGGCACAAAAAAACTGATAAATTATTTACAAGGATTTTAATTATGACTACAACAAATAAATATTGACTTTGTTCACATTGAGACTATTGTAGTAAAGTCTGAGCAAATATAACGTTAATTTTAATTCATTATATAATTCTCATTTTACCATACTTCATCATTACTGTCTGACAGGTAATGCATTTCTTAATTTAAAAAAAATGGTCGGCATCCTGAACTTGCAACCAAAAGGTCACAGGTTTGAATTCTGAACAAGGAGGTTCCGCAATTGAAATGTTTTTGATCAAAACACTGACACCAAAACTGAAGACTGACTAATGCTCTAGTGTGTGTGTTCACTTCACTATTTGAAAAGATCACATGCAGAGCATATACTGCTGTGAAACTATGAAGGATTTAAATCCCATTTCAGCAGATTTTTGTATGTGCTATCTGATAGTGTAAAAAAAAACTGTTAGTGTGGTACCTGGTCGTTAGCTTTATGGTAATAAGACGCGTGCGCACCGGCTCCTCCAAGAGTCAAGGTGGCAACATAATTACTCCCTGATGACAGAAAGGCGTCAGTTCAGAACAGCTTGATTTTTAAGTATTAAAATAAGCTAGTACTGTACCTGTGTATCTGCCGACTAATGATGTGACGGTCCCCTCCTCTCCTGGCCTCCTGTGAAACACCAGCTCGCCCCCCAGAACCAACGAGGGCGTCAATGACTGAAGGTAGTGCGCCACGAGAATACCTAACACCAGGCACCGACGGTCAGAACACAAACCACATCCTTGCTCAATGAAAAGATAGAAGCACATTATTACCAGACCCAACCAGAACATCTGGGTTTCCGAGAGTGACGGCAGCGGTGAAGTCATCTCCGCGGTATTCTGCGTCACACTGCCAATTTACAAACTTGTGTTGCTGTGTCTGTAACACACCATAAAATAATTGAAATTATTGAAACAGTGGAGGGTTAAACAATGCTAAAGTAATTTGACGCATCTAGAACATTCAAGTTGTGGTTGGATCTACTCGTAATCTCTAATCCCACTAGAGTTTAAAATATTTGTAGAACCACGATGCCAAGTTTCATATTCAGGTGCCATGTTTGCTGTGAATTTCCCTGCTACCACGTACACAAAAGTTAACTGTGAATATTTAAAATGAGTCTAGTTGCCGTTTGCAAACGGCACAACCATGCTTAGTCCATGTTAAACTTCCTTTCATCTGTGAAGTTTATTGGTGACAGTTCAGCTTTAAACTTCTACATTATTCTTTCATAGCTGAAGGTCACCTGAAGGTCGTCTTCAATTGAAAGATATTCTTAAATTAGTGTACAGCCATAACTTTTTCCCAACTAGACTAAGATCACTAAACAAGTCTGTGAATGAAGAAATAAAAGAGCAACCACAAGAAACACCCACACATGCCAGTTCATGGGCCGCAGGTTGGGCATCACTGTTGCATATTACGCTTCTGTAAATTACACAACAAAAATTCAGTCAAGAAGTACCTGCATGGCTACTTTGGAGCGAATGCGGTTGGTGAGCTGGTGGATGATCTGTGCATTTAGACTTCCTGTGTTGTCCATGTCACCCACCATAACAGGAAAGGACTGCAAAAAGAATTCCCATTTAATTTAAATGTACAAATCAGCTGTACTTGACATTACTGGCACTGGGCGCCAAACCATGTGTTAAGAGCCTCACCTCTGCTGGTCCGGTCTGCTTGCTGCCCACATACGTGGCTCCAAACCTGTAGCCTGAGTCCCCGAGAGTGCTGAGAGTAATGGTGTGACTAACCTAGCAAAACAAGCAAAGATAAACGTCAAACATCACGTTTCACTGTGCTTTATAAAGCAGCATTGAGGCTAAAGGACTAGCATTTTGAGCTCTTATTTGACTCCAGTGAAAAACATTACTAATTACACACAGAAACAAATTAATTTGCAGTGGTTCCCTTTTATAATACCCGATGTTTGTTTAAAAAGTTCAACCATCTTTTCTGTGATTTACTCAGACAATGACACAATATAGATTGTCATAGTAGACCCCACAAGTAAATTCTTAAGTGAAGTAAATTTATATTCTGGCAGTTTGTTTACAACACTCTTCCTTTTGCAAGTTGTTAATAAAAGCTTAGCGACAACTAACCTGGAAATGATTACTCAAGCCTTTGTTAACAACCAACCGTACGCCCTCAGTCTGCACAGGGAAGACCTCTGATAGAGAGAGAAAATACCAGAATAACGCTGCTGTATTAAATAAAGACAGGGGTGTAGGGGACCCACCTTTGCATTTGCGATGACACTCCTCGAAGGTTCCCGGGTTGGCAAGGGAAGAGTCTGGGTCCGGGGTTCCAGCGGCCGGGGAAACGGGGGAAACGGAGGGCATGGTGAAACCAGGAGGAACCGTCATCAGACCGGCTCCGGGGACGCTGCCTCCCCCAGATGCCGGAGGAGGGTTTGGGGAACTGGCAGCCAACACACTGCCCATTCTAAAGCAAATCGAGAAAACCGAGAAACGGCTGAAACCTTCTGGCAACTTCAGTGGGGACTCGCTCACTCAGAGGTCAAACAGTTCAAGTCGACTGATCACATGTAACGCACCTCTGCTGTTAAGAGCAGCTTCCTGTCAGATTCAGGTATAACCCTTATAACCTCTAAAATCCCACCGGGCCGAGTATATGCGCGGGTCTCATGGCACAATTCTGTCATTGAATAGCGCAAACTTGATCGAAACCCAACAATTTGAGAAACACGGTAGTGTCTGAAGCTTGGTTCGCGCCTCTCGCTAAAGAGCAGATACGCTAAGGTTGCAGCTAGCTAGCAGGCTACATGCTATAGTGTAAAGAAAGAGCAGCACAAACAGCGTAACGCGGAAAGAGTGCTTTATTTTAGACTGCATTTACAATTATTTATTACTGCTCGTGTCTGATGAAATAAGACGGTTAGTGAAGTTATTTCTGTGACTATTTACAGGCCTCGTGCTATACTCACGTTTAGCAATGCAGTCCAGTTATTCGGCTGAGGCACCGGTGTAGGATATAAGGAGCAACCTACGTCACAGACTAATTACCCCGCCCATTCTGTCCGCAGAAACCACTGATAGGATACAGCACATCACACATGTGCAGCTATTGGACAATGAATGTGACTTCACCGCGCCAGGAAACACGAAGTTCGTGACGTGTACTCTACGAGTCAAGGGTGAACCAACCACCATAGATATAGCCAAAATACATTCATCTGGTAAATGTGTGAAATATTTGTTTTTCATTTATTACAAAATGTTAAAGCGACATGCATGTATGTGTCAGAACTAATGCAGTACTTCTGAATTTCCTTTGACGTCCAACTTTTGCCAAAGTTCGAGACTCGGGTCGGGTGTGCTCACGTTAATGTGTGCAGTTCGGTGGAGGAATCAAATGCAGACCACAAAAATCCTGACAATATCCTTACAAATTCAAAGACATGCTCAAATTACATTTATATAAATTAGGAAAATACTTCAAAAACAGCAGCACATTTGAAGGCTTTGGACTTTATTTTGAAAGGGTTGACACACGTTGACAGTGACATTTTGAACAAATCATTGGGCTTTCTCTTTGTAGCAAGATGTATAGATTTTAACGTCAACACTTAGATATTGGTTTAATTGTGTAAAAAAAAACCTTCCATACAGGTGCCATTTCACAGCGATTTGCGCGGACTTGTTTTAAGACACTCACGTCTGACTGTCTATTGTATCCAGTTGACAACTTTGTGAAAGGAACCAATGCCTCTAACTGATCACATTTCAAAGCTCCAAACTTCTCTTTTGAAAACAGTCCTAACTTCTACATCATTGGAGGCAAAAATTCAATAGGTGCCGCATGAATACAGGCCATTTTATTGCTCACCCTCAAAACAGACATGATCGATTGTCACGACCAAGAAACTGCTGGGAACATGTAAAAATAAAAGCTTGATCCTGAGGTTCTTATTCAAAACAAAAACAGAGCAAGTAATGGCTTTATTTGCTCAAATCACGTTTTCCAAATCTCCCTCTGCTTAACTTAAGTACATGGCAGATAAAGGCACTTATGTTATAATCCGCGGCAAAGGCCATTCTAACCTGCTTTGAATTTCTCATTCCCTGAACAATTATAAAGCTTTGAGTAAGACAAATTTTATTTAACAAAAACCTTTTGCACGACAAGTCAAAAAAAAAATGAAAGCGCTTGATGGCTTAAATGAGACTATGGCACGGTCCTTCTTCCAAACATTATGAAATTGCTCCTCGCAGAACACAGGAAAACAAAAAAACAAAAAGCTGTTTTGATTTCTAATCACTGATAACAAAAAGCCTGCGCATTTTATCCAAAACAGACTTGTGCTCCAGTTGGAAAGGTGCCAAACTAGTGGAAGTGAATCACCATCATGGCAGTGCCAGACCCCTGAAGTTTACTGCTAAAATAAAAAACTGCTTCGTCAGTAGAAATAGTGCAGAGCGGCGGGCATCCGTCCCTTTAGTCTCCTAAAAGAAAACAAGTTACTAGGACCATGGCCTTCCTCACACTGGAGCATTAAACGACCTTCTCTGATTACACTAGCTCAGTTTCTTCGCAAACATCGTCCTCATCAGGATTCATGGAGTGAAACTCTGCCACATACAGACACTTATCAATGCTGCTGGGAATTGGTTTTATGTCTGTATTTAACTGGTCCTCGATGCCCTTCATATTGAAACGGTCGTCAGATGTGATCAGATTAATCGCCAGACCCAAGTGACCGTAGCGACCTGAAACCAGAGAGAACGAGGGGCTTGCTGGGGTGTTCTCTTGTGCAACTGAATGACAGCAAAAATGCTATTTAAAAATCCACCTGATCGGCCTATGCGGTGCAAGTAGGTCTCAGCTTTTTTGGGGAAGTCAAAGTTGATGACCACGTTCACAGCCTGGATGTCAATTCCTCTTGTGAAAAGATCTGTTAGAATGGAAACATCAAGTAAGTTTATGAAGCCTTCCAGAAACTACCATAAAGACATCGTCTCCGTGTCCACATGGTAGTCCCCGGAGGCTTCACAACTAAAGCCTGTGTGTCTCCACACCTGTGCAGACCAGGTTTCGACACATTCCGTTTCTGAAGTCGTGGAACACACGATTCCTGTGTTCCTGCAAAAATAAACAAGGCTTAAACGCAAGAGGCAGAAAAAAAAAAAATCCCAGTTGACAACAAATAGGTTCCAACTAACCTGTATCATCTTAGCATGAATGTAAAAGCAGGAATAGCCGAGCTGAGTGATCTTTTTTGCCAACAGTTCCACTCTTTGGGTGGAGTTACAGAAGATGATTGACTGGTTGATCTGGAGCTGGAGGAAAAAAAAAACTAGAAAAATTAAGCTGTGATGATTTCATATCTAGGTATGGTTTTATTTTATTGTAAAATTTCCTGTAATATTTGGTTAAGTTTGGTCAGTCCAGTTAATCAAATAAATCAACATTTGCATGGTGGAGCAGGAAGTGACCGAGCAGAATATTGGCATCTCACCCTTGAGAACAGTGTGTTGAGACAGTGCACTTTCTGTCTCTCGGTGACGTAAGCATAGTACTGAGTGATTCCCTTGAGTGTCAGTTCATCCATAAGATTGATCTCGTATGGCTTCTCAAGGTGTTTCGCCTTAAAAATAAAAAGCATTCTCACAGCTTCAAGCAGAACAATAAAACTATTTTCCTTATGCCTGCTTAAAACAGCGCTTTTCAACCAGTGGGGGAACCAGGCGCCGAGTCTGGCCAGACTGGAGGTGTAGTATTTACACCCTCTACACTAGAGGGTAGCATCGCTCTCATTGCTCAAAGCACTGCAATGATCCTTGCTGGTTTGTTGGAAAATACCATCTCTGCAGAGCTCATCTCACCATAAACTTCTGCACTGTGACGGGGAAGGTGGCAGAATACAGTAGAACCTGGCGCTTTTTGGGTAGGAAGCTGATGATTTCCTCAACGAGTACCACAAAGTCTTGAGAAAGCAGCTTATCAGCCTGAGGAAGTCAAATCACAACGTACAATCAGTGAACTGGAAAGACATCAAACTAGAGGTCAACTCCTCACCTCATCCATGACCAACATCCTTGCTCTGTCAACTTTGGCTACATTTTTCTTCATCAAATCAAGGATTCGTCCTGGAGTAGCAACTATAACATGAACTGAAAAACACCAACAAGAAATAACCAAGACTAATTATGGTTAATACAGTGTCTGTTAAAAGATGCCAGGGGAGTTGTGGTCCAGTGGTAGGGGACATGGACTTGTGTCCGAAAGGTTGCAGGTCCGAATTCCCCCTACTACGGGTTCTGCAACTAAGTGTCCTTGGGCAAGACACTGAACCCCACATGCCCCCCGGGCGCCACGGCTTAAGGCTGCCCACTGCTCCGGGTTTGTGTGTGTTCACTTCACTGTGTGTGTGTGTGCACTTTCACGGATGGGTTAAATGCAGAGCACAAATTCAGTATGGTCCCTAGTGGCCATATTGCCGTCACCTCACTTCCTTCCTTCCTTAGCTCTCTACAGGGTGGAGGGGAGATTCGGCCTCACGTGGAGCAGTTGGAAGTGTACGAAAGCTTTTTGGTCATGACCAAAAAAACAAGGTTCATATTATACAGGCTGAAATTAGTTTCTCTTCACAGGACGAGGAGCTCAGACACCCGGAAGAACCTCTGAGCAGAGCTACTTCTCCACATTAAGTCCCCGGAACATCTCCAATGGAAAATGATTCCACTAGGAGAGGGTTCAGAGGACATGCCGTCTAGTCTAGCCTGGAAACACTGGTGTCTCCCGGAAAAGCTGATGAGGGAGAGGTAAGTCTGGGCATCACTGCTCAGCCTGTTGCCCCACAACTCCACCCCAGAGAAGCAGAAGATTGAATCAGAGAAAAAAAAAAGTCTGTTTAAAAACCAATTGAATTACCGGTCTCATCAAGACGCATGATGTCATCTCTCAGGTTGGTGCCACCCGTAGTAGCCATAATCTTAACTCCGCCCAGGTGCTTGCTCAAGTTGATGCTGATCTGGCTCACCTGCAGGGCCAACTCACGCGTTGGTACCAACACTAAAGCTGAACAAAAGACAGGACAGGAAATCAGTGAAACCCCCCACTGATATGATTCTGTTCTGCCATTAATTGAACCTTGAATGTGGTCCATTTTTAGATCAATCTTCTCCAGAAGGGGAATGAGGTAGGCACCGCTTTTCCCTGTGCCATTTTTAGCTCTGGCTAGCATGTCTCTCCCAGACAGGACGATGGGAATACTCTCTTCCTATAGGAATAAAAAAAAACTTCCCATTATTTTAGCCTGTGAAGGAATTATGGCTATTCGCCCATTCCTCTGCCTGGGTCATCTTCTCCCATAAAATTATTAATTTTACTCCATTTGGAAGCTGGTATGACTGTACACTGATATTATAATAACTTTCAACTGAATACGACTTTCATCATGTCTATAAAAGGACAAATCTACAGAAACATCTCCATCACACTTTAATGCTTAGCCGTCACCAGTGAACTTTCCAACAGTCTGAAAATTGCTGCGACGTTTGCGACATACATTTCTGAACGCAAAGAGCAAAACCTGAGTCATGTCTGACAATACACATCATTATCTTCAGTCATCTCTATTCTCTTATTCATCATGTCTGAGAATCAATGACAAATCTCAACCCGAACATTCTGAAAAACAACTGCAGACGTCACACTAACAAAATCAAAGTTAGATTAAAAAGTATAATTTTATTAAATATTTTTTTTTCTCATTTGTTTTCTCACATTTCAGCAACCATTTTAAAAGTAATTTTAAAAATCCAACTTTGTCATATATATTATAGCCTCCAAAAATCAAGTTTGGCCAAAGTTTATTAAAGGTTGGGCAGTAAAGGTTGAGTTCTACATTAATTACCTGAAATTTAATTCTGTTCCTCAAAATCCACTACCTTGCTAGCTGGAATGTTCCGTGATGTCACATGTCAGACACAATCAAATGTTTGTGGAGATTCTACAGTGATCAGTTACTATAAAGTACGTAGCCAGCGTGAGAAAATCTGAAGGTAGAGAGAGATCACAAGGTTCTGCCAGATTTGCAAGTAACCTTCACCTCAACAAGTTAAAAAACGAGGTAAATTAATTTAGCATGAGCCGTGTGTTGTGATTGGGTGACCTGAACAGGTGAAGGCTTCTCCCACCCCATCTCAAAAATGCCCATCAGCAGCTCTCGCTTCACGCAGTAATCTTCAAAATCATTCCCCTTGGTTGCAGTCACATCCTGTCAAAAGCAAAAACTTATATTACAAAAGGTGGGGCAAACAAAAAAACAGACATTGAATGGACTAGGTCTGCACATTTTAGAGATTTTAGCGATTTTTCTGATAGTGAAAAATATTTGCTTTTTTAAATATATAAAAAATAAAATATTTAAAAAAAAATTTTTATATTTATAAAATAAAGATTTCTATAAAGAATCTATTAAAAGATTGCTATTCAATTTTCTATTTTTGCATTTGATACTTTAAGTGCATAAAACTAAAATATGTTGTTACTTTTACAACACAGGGGTTCAAATAAACTGCATACAACGTGATAGAGGTAGTGAGACTGTTTGATTCTTTGTGATTATTAAATACAGTACCTGAAACTATATACCAAAGAAGGCAAAATGCAATAAAAACATTTTGAAATAAATTAGACAACAACAGAACCTGGAAAAACTAAAATATATTTTAATTTGACATTTAATATAAACTATAACAACAATCCAGACATTCTGGGAGTTAAAGACCATGATTAATCCCATTAAATAAATAATTTCAAACGTGTGTGTTTAGACATTTGAAAACTTGATGAAAGACTGAGGAACTTTGTGGTGAGGATGCGTCTGAATGTGACGGACCTAACGCATCAGATACTCTATGTTCTTCAGGTAATATTAATGGTAGTAGTACAAGTAAGAGTAAAGAAAACCACATTAGCAATATGCTTAAAAAAAAAAA
>CM051501.1:15168239-15210224 GCA_028031935.1 Paedocypris micromegethes | reverse complement strand
GCTTAAAAAAAAAAAAAAAAAAGAATTTTTAGTAAAATTCAGTAAGTTTTTCCTTCCGCGCTGCTGTATTTAATCTTGCTATTTGTTTTTTGATGCCCAGATTTAACAAGGTTATTCAGAAAGACGTAAATGCGGGACTCAGTGAGAGCGACAACAACGCTGGAGGAGGAGCACCAAATACTCGCTAAATCCGTGAGCCTGTCGGGATCACGCTTATTCCCGGTGTCATTTATATTGTCTACACTAGTAGTAGTGTTTCTGAATGATCAGCAAGCCAGAAATGGGAGATTCTACAATTGAGGCTGGAAAAAAAACAAAGCCTCCTGAGACTTGGTTTTCGCTGGAGTTAAAACCGCAATATCGATTCGATAAAGGTTAATCGTGCAGCTCTAAAATGCACTCACTGAGAAAAAAAAACCCAAAACCATCAGGAACGTTGTCTCGTTTCACTGTGTATCGCTCTGCTATATGTAGTTTAAATGACAATAAAGCTTCTTTGACTTTGACTTGACTTTGAGGTTATGTGGTGAGTTACTTACAGATGTTCTCACTCGTGTGTCTTTCGGTGGAAGCTGCAGATCCTTCTTCCAGTTATCACCAAACCTAAAAGCAGTTGAACACAGAAGGTCTTTACAGAATATGAAGCGAAATGTACATGTACTCTCAAATCCTGGCGAGTACCTGATGCCAGCACTGCTGTGTGGTATACTGCTTCCTTTCTGAAGAACTGTTGGTGCTTTTTCAGACGGGGTCAAGGAAGCGTGCAGGCTCGACTGGAGGGGCATGGCTTTGGCCTGGCCGTTCTGTTTGGCCATTGGCATTACCAAGGACGGGATCTCTGTTCTCGCTGTGGCCATTGTGAAATGTCCTCCTCCAGTTTATTGTGCAACTTATTGGCTATCGGTCTCACCGCTTTACTCTTTATGCTTAAGTGTAAACGGTGTCTGGTACGTACAGACCTCTTTAAAACCAGAGTGCCTTGCGTACAACAATCTTTTAGAATAAGCTCTCCAAAAAAAGGAGAAAATTTTATTTATAAGAATAAATATCTCAAGGCTTGAACCAATAACCCAAATGAACAGGTACTTAAATCTCAAGACTCGTTGAGATATCAAAAAGTGAACAAAATCTCATTCACTTCAAATCAAATAAACCCTGAAATATTTTTACTTTTTATAACTATTTTTGTGGAAATTGAATAGTACTTTAGTTTTCAATGAAGCAGAATTATTTACATTTGAAATCCACTCTCAGCTCAAGGTTCTTTAAGATCCTTTTCTATAAATGACTCTACTAGCTGGAAAAGACATCCCAATGTTGAGTCCTTCCTTTTCAACCAGCTGAAGAAAAAAATCAGGTGGAAAAAACTTCAGAAATAAAACAATAAAAACTTAATTAATAAATAAATGAATAAATAAAAATAATTATGTCAATAAACACATATGGTGACTATGGTAAATTAAATACTCAATGCAATTATCTTACGTTTGCTTGTACTTTTGCGTCTCCTCTGTGTAATAAAACTTGCTGGAGAAGACACTCAGACGATATTCTTGATAATCCACCTGTCGAAAAAAACACGAGTAATTGCGATTAGCATCTCTTGTTGACGTTTTTAATCAACAAACTAGGCTGTATTCATAGCAGTCGAACTCAAAGCGCCGCTTAGCAACTTCCCATGTTTGTTGGCGTCACCCGTTAAAACCAGAATAAGTAGTACAACTGTTAAAACAGCAAGTTGGATTATTTTTACATCCTAATGTCACAGAAATAAAATCTAATTTATTGATTCTTCATTAGCAAAAACGTTGTTTTAAAAGTTCATGTGGCGAGCTAGCCAACTGACACCACAGGTGCCAAAGAGTCTTCGAAGTGCGAATACTGTTCTGCACTAATCAGCGTATAGAATCCCGATTGCATCAAAATTTAATGAACACCGTGAACTCTGTGTCGAGATCACTGAAGTACAACACATTTAACGTGCTATAAAAAGGCCAGCAGTTATATGGTTAGCTTAACACTATGCTAATAAATGGCAAACATTGCTTTGCGCGTGGGAAACAAAAATTGTAAATCAAAAGTTTCGGCGCTCGTTACCTTCTGGGCGTGAAGGATATGATTCTTTGTAGGCTTTTATGAACTATTCGTATATTACTCGAAATGTCTTTGTTTCCGTGGCTTTTGTCTCTTCCGTCTAGAGTTTTAATATGGCCGTGTGTCGTAAAGATCCAAGAGGACGCAAACACGTGACGCCAAAAAGACCAATCAGGCATTAGAGTTTAAATTCAGTGGGTGGTGCTATTATAAAACAAAGTTGTGCGAGCATTTATCGGACTTTATTACACGTTAAAGTCTTAAAGTTAAAGTTAAAGTATTTTGCTACGATTAAATGCGTGCAATACTGTTATACAAACACTTTATACATACAAAATATTTATGCTTTAGATTAAAAAGTCACATTTTGTCGAGATGATGCCATGGCCTCACGTGCTACTGCTCTGATAAAGAGAAAAAAAAGTGAGGTGATGGCAATATGGCCACTAGAACCATACTGAATGGGTGCTCTGCATGTAATCCATGCAAGTGTATGTACACACACACATATTGAAATGATCACACACAAACAGGGCCGGCCCAAGCCTTCAGGGGGCCCTAGGCAGAATTTGCTTGGGGGCCCCTTGCTAACTGGACAAAGCACATAATAATAATAATAATAATAATAACAACAACAACAATAATCAAGTTGTTGTAATCTGAAGCAGCAGCAACCAGGTGGGTCACATCAGTCGTCTCTCCTGCAGTAGAGTGAAGTCTGAAGATTTTTTTTATGACAAAAGCAGCTTCTGCACCTTTTTTGACCCACAAGATTATCACCTACAGTCCAGAAAAGATGTGTTCAATTCTTCCAGTTAATTCTTCCGCTTGAAATATTATACCTATACAGTTGAGGACAAAATTATTACCTCTACAAAATGGTTATTGTTTTTAAGGATTTGCAAAACTGCTTTTAATCAGAGCAAAACAATAAAGTGTAAACATCTTTATCAGACATTTAACTGTGTAAACAAAACTGATTTGCTTTGTTTTAAAGCAGATTTTTGCAGAAACCTAAAATGCAGAATCGAATTTAGATACTATCCCTAGCGGGTGTATTAACCAACTCATG
The DNA here is from genome assembly GCA_028031935.1 of Paedocypris micromegethes. Lineage (NCBI taxonomy): Eukaryota > Metazoa > Chordata > Actinopteri > Cypriniformes > Paedocypris > Paedocypris micromegethes. Next base: position 15,207,058 of record CM051501.1, on the reverse strand, counting down.
TAATTCCAAGTATTTTTGGCATTTTTTGTCATATTAATTAATAAATGAATATTGTATTGGTTTAATTTAACATTGTATTAATTATTTTGATCGAATTATGACAGTATTCAGTCAAAGAACAATCATAGATTAAGATAACAGTTATTTAGTTGTAAATTGTTCTCAAGCTAACGCGATAAACGCAAGCAAGCAGCATTTTCATTAGGAAAGAGCTCAGAAACAGAACAACAAACTCTTAGCTAAAAAAAAGTGTAATCTCTCTCTCTCTCTTTCTCGCGAACGTCGCAGCTTTAACTGTTGTAAACTAGCGCAAAGGCTTTTCAAAGCACCAGATGGATTGTACCACATTGTTAACTAGAGGAGGGGTGTCGAATGCTCAGAAAAGCGGTGTTTTTGATGCCCGCGGGCTCCTAAAAGCTTTCTAACTTTCGCCCGCTTAACGACGTCCTGCGTATAGAATAATATTTAAAATGAAAATATCTCCGATATAATTAATGTACTCTTGGGGGCCCCCTGGTTCCCGCGGGCAGTGGCGGTTCTAGGCATGCGCGAACGTGGCAGCCGCCCAGGGCGGCATTTTATTCATGTCACGTGGGGGGCGGCACGAGCGCGTCCGCTAAGCGATTTTTTATTAAATATTCGCGGCGCCCCTGTTCGAGTTTACTGAAGGAGTCGTGCATATAAAATGTGCGAGAAGTCGAAAACGGAGGCGGAGAAGCGGCGCACACGGAAATTCACGTTTCTCAAAAATCGAAGCCGGCGGCCGCACTAAACTAAGTCTGCGGCGCGCCCGAGGGGGATAATCTGTTTATTCGAAACTTTAAAGCTATCGGGTGCACAATTTAGAAAAAAGAGACAGGTAAAACAAGTAAAATTTAAAGGTATGCAGCACTCTCTGTGCCCCTGTAATCAATAAAGGACCGTAAATACAGTGTTCCATATACGGTGAAGAAATGTATCCGTGAAACATTGTACTAATGTATTTTTTTAAGTGAGTGAGATTATTTTCAAAATATATTCATCCAAATATATGGGGCATTTTTAAACATGTTCTTAACATATTTTAAAAATAAGTTTTTTGTCTTTATGCGGTATTCTAATAATTTAAATCATTTAAACTCTCTCCATGAGAGAGTCTCGCCCAGGGCGCAAGTCAACGTAGAACACAAACCCGGAGCAGTGGGCACGGGCAGCCTAAGGGGGGTTCAGTGTCTTGCACTGAACCAAGGACACTTAGTCGCAGAACCAGCGGCCTGCTATTGGTGGATTCCAACCTGCAACCTTTTGGACACAATCCATGTCCCCTACCACTGGACCACAACTCCCCACAAAAATAAACATTGATCATACACACTTGTGTTTAAATAAAAGCACATAAGGTTACTGTAATTTATTAAAATGCAGAGTTTTATTAACAAGCGCTGATAAAATATACACTTCGACAAGTTTATGAAAAACATTGGTTAAATAGTCATTGACAGAATGTTTTTCCCCAAAGATAATTCAAAGTAACTAAAAGCTGCCAAAAAGTTTTAACTTTTCACATGTAAAACATCTACTTAAAACCGGACAAGTTTATTTAGTCTAAATGTGCTAAAATATGGTGAAAATGCTAAAAACAAATTGACATCCAAACGTTGTGATTTCTTAACTTAAATGATTAGAATGGTTTCTTAGTTTAAAAAGAGCAGGTAAAATATGAGATTATCGTGTGTATTAATGTATCAAATCGTTTATCGTGTGTATGAGATAATTGTGTATATTATAATATACATACTCAAATGTGTTTTTGCAAACACAATTAATTGAAAATATAAAATTATGCAAAATTATGAAATAGCAAAATTATGAAATGTTTTTTTTCTAAATAATTTTTATGCTTAAGAGACAGGATTCTGTTTCACCACAAATAACAATAACATATCATGATCCCCCAAAAAATGATAATGATGATGAAAAACAGCCGAACTGATCAAGTAACTGCTCGCTCTTCACCGTTTACACTCCCAATTGACGTGTCTGATTGGTTACTGCTGCGACTGGAGGGCCGTGATTGGCAGATAGTGCCATGTGACACTGAGCCATATGTCAATGCCATGGTACCAGGCAGTACAAACATCTGTGCATCTGAGTAAAGCGGGGTTCTTTGGAGTCCAGACGAGCAGTAGATAGGAACTGAAATTACTGTCCCACCCTGAATCGAAGACTGAAATACATTCAACTGGTTGTAGCCCAACTGTGAAACGTATGAAAAATAATTGTGTGCTCCATAGCAAACCCTGTTGTCCAGGGCTGAATTGTGGTTTGCCATAGGCTTCAAACTTTCCATGCTTTCACCTGAAGACAGATGTTCCGAGATGATGTTGTTGGTGAAATGATGCTGAGGCGAGTGTAAGACTGATGGAGTAGGGGAGAGTGAACCGTTGTGATGGATGGGGTTGCCAGGTGACAGGGAGCCTAAACAAGATTGATAGAATTAAGCTGGTCGTTATTTTAGGCTACATGCTAAAATGCTAAAAGCTACATGCTAAGCTGGATGCTCATTTTTGTCCATGGAATTGTTGTCATTTGGACTCACCATTGCTGGGAGAAATGCTTTTCAGGCCACGAGTTCCTTTCCCACGTAAAACATCAGACACCTCAAAAACCAAGCAAAGCTAGAGTGAATCATTGAGTCAATTACCTGGGGAATTCTTTTAAATATACTGTAGGGTTTGGAATTGATCCTGTTTTGGGATTTGGTGTATTAGACCATGCGACTCATATGGACAGAAACAGACACTGATATTACTCCAGAACAAATAAACTTAATATTTAAATTACTTCAATTTCTTGTGTGTGAGTAAATCTGTCTCTCTGAGTCTGTTGACAGTGTGTGTGTTTTGAAGCTGTGCTTGCGTTTTGAGAGTGTGTGGGTGTAAGAGAGAGAAAGTTTGAGTCAATCTGCTGGTGAGTATGTGTGTGTTTTGAGACAATTTGAGTATGTGTGTGTTTTGAGTGTGTGCGTGTGTGTGTGTGTGTGTGTGTGTGTGCAAATATAAATGACAAATCAATATACGTCTGGTATCAGATTAGTACCTTAAGAAATATCACCAGGATTTATTACAACCTGACATGTATTTACAATTAAAATGTATTTACTTGATATGCAGTTGAATGTTACAAACCAAATGACTCAAAACAAAAAGAAAAACGATTTGCTTACCTTCTTGTTTTTCGCCACCATGACGGCAGTGTCATTGTGGTTGTTTTTTAAACTGCTGTCTGCTCCATTTTTCAGCAAGACCCTGGCGATGTCGATGTGACCTCTTCCACATGCACTGTGTAAGGCTGTGTTCCCACTGTACGACTGTGCGTTAATATCACACTCGTTCTGAAAAACGGAAAAGCTTTGGCATAAACAAGAATACAAATAGATGTAAGCAGCAATGACAGGGTTCAAGACTTTTGACATTTAATATACAATCAGGAATAACGCGTAAGATTCTTAACATTTTCCAAAAAATGTTCAAGCCTGTAAAGACAGAATCTCTATTGCAATGAACAATTTCAGCTAGGCTAATTGCGATATTACCGTTTGCACACATTTTCATTATTCATTAAAGTGATAACGGGACACAGATTCATCTAAACCTGTTTGAAAAGAAAACTTTTGAAAACAAACTAAGGGTAGTTCAATTAGGCCCAAGATGATCATGAGCTAATAGAAACTGTATATGTTCTTTTTCTCGTTTTTTTTTATTAGATTCACAGTGCTGTGTCTCCCTGTAAGCATAACTCCGATCAGGACAAAAATGCGAAGGAAAACCAAATAGAGATTCAAGCTCTTCAAGCTTAACTCCCTAACACACCCAACAGGCTACACACACGCACCTCAATAAGCATGTTCACCATATCGATAGAGTTGTTTTCTACAGCATGGATCAGAGGACTGCGGCCACTTTTATCATCCTGTGAAATACACACAGACAACCACGTACTTGTTAAAAAGCAGCACAAATTGCACTGAATAACTGCAAAAAATGAACATGTTCAAGACACAAAGTGAGATCGCTGTACCAACCCCGGCGTTGATTTTAGCTCCGCTGTCCAGTAAAACCCTCGCCAACTTTCTGTCTCCACTCCTCACAGCCAGGTGGAAAGGTGTCAGACCTTCAGTTAAAACAAAACTACATCAGTCTGAATCACAAAACTCATTAATCTTAAATAATAGTACCATACTAAATATGATAAATCACTTAATATTCACCTTTTGGTTTTTTAATAAATAATAAATACTATTACTACGTTAAATAAAAAACGAAAAGTCTGAAATCTCCCTTATATTATCAAACGTTGGCCGGTCCGCGGCGACAAAAAGGTTGAGGACCACTGCTATAGTGTACACATGTTCATAGATTTATTTTGAGTGGATGCATAACTCACCCTCATAGTTCCGAATTTCCAGATGTGGTGAGCGATTATAAGTGTAGTGTTGGAGGATTTCTGAAAGGCAGTTTGCATCACCATGCTCGCAGCAGAGATGCAGAGCCGTCTGTCCGTTTCTGTCCAGAGCTCCTGGGTCAGCACCTGCCTTCATCAGAGCGCTCACCATGCTCAACTGATGAGTGATTACAGCCAAGTGCAGGGGAGTCTGAAGGAAAGAGAGAAGATAGAGAGTACGACAGAAGGCAGACAGAGACAGTGAGAAAAAGAGTGAAAGGGACAGAAAAAAATGGAGGAAGAAAGAAACAGAGAGAAAAAAGGGAGGAAGTACGAGACAGGAGGGCCAGAGAAAAAGACAGGTAGTGAGGGTGAGGAACGGATAGAGACAGAGAGAAGTAGAGAATAAAAGACAGAAAGAGAGATAGACATTGGAAGAAGGAAAGAGAGAGAGAATAAAAGCAGCGAGTCAGAAAATAGAAAAAGAGGGGGAAAAAGAGAGAAATGCAATATAGAGCGAGAGAGAGAGAAAAAAAAGAGAGAGAGAGAGAGAGAGAGAGAAAGAGAGAGAGAGAGAGAGAGAGAGAGACAGAGAAGAACAAGAAAAAGATTCGACAGAGAATCAGGGTAAAAAAAAAATACAGACCGATGGAGAGAGAGAGTAAAAGACATTAACAGAGATAGACAGTTAAGAAAAAAAAACAAGTGCGAAAGAGCATTAGCGAAAAAGAAAGCATAGAGGACAAAGAAGAGAAAGATATAACAATAACTAGTTATTGTCAAATTACAGCAGTTAAGTGGTGGTAAACACAGTATTATTCTTTCCGAATCAGTTGCAGCCAATAAAATGCCTCTGGCATTCTAATCTTTACATTATTGCGTTTAATCAATGATCAAGATGATTATTGGGTTGGTCATTAGTATAAACTGCAGACAAACTCTCCTCACATCACAAAACAGCTGAGAAACGACTGTTTAAGCATTAATGTTCAATAGAAACAATAACAAACAAACATACAACGCGAACACAGCTACATGTATAGCTTTTCATCGCATGATTGTGTGTGTGTGTTACTACAGAACGTTCCAGTAATTAATTTATTTGAAAAAATCTTCCAGAAATTCCACTTGTGTCACAATGCCAGTGGCTTTCCTGTCTTATGAAAACAATTCTGCCATTTCCTGACTCACACATACACACACGCTCACACCCGCGCACACACACACACACACACACACAGTCAGTCACTGAAGTTAAAAGAATAGCACAAGAAAAAGTCAAAGTGTAAGATAAAATGAAAATGAGAAGAATTTCATGAGAAGAAATTTCAAATTTCAATTGAGAAGAAATAGTGAAAGGAAGAGAAACCGAAATAACAATGTAAAAAAAACAACAATGAAAAGGAAAAGACAAACAAAATGATTTCATACTCAAATATTGATTTGTAGAATTAGCTAAGTGAAGGACATAATATTTAGAAGTCTGTGGGTGGAGTCATTACTGAACAGCAGAGAGCGAGAAGGGGGAGGAGCCGGAGAGTGAGCAAAGATGAAAGATAGTTCCAGGAGGGAAATTCCCTTCGCTCTCCCCTGCAGTCTGACCCCAATCACATTCCAGCATGAAAACACAGGGAAAAAAGACAGAGCAAGGGAAAGAACACCCAGAGGGGAAGTCATGACACATTCTGGTAAATTTCTCTGGTAAATAACTCAGCAGAAACCTAGTGCTATTATATTTATGGAGCCTCCAAAAAAATAAAATAAAGAATTACAAAAACATAACCACACACACGCACGCACATGCACACACACGCACACACACACGCACACACATGCACGCGCACGCGCACGCTATTTTTAATTTTTTATTAATTCCAGATACTTTGCATAATACATGAGACATTATTTTAACATTATTCTATAAGAGAGATTAAAAAATAAACGATAAAGTGAAGATTTATTGTTAAAGTATATAATATATGTAAAGAGAGGGAAGACAGACTGGAAAAAGAGGAAGAGAAAGGGAATTAAGAAAAAAGGGAGAGAAAAGATTAAGCGAAAACAAGATAAAGAGAAAAGAAGAGAGGGAGGGCAGAACGTTATTATAAGAAAGATAATAGAATAACAAGACAAGTATTACACTAGAAAAAAACAGAGCGAGAGAGAGGATAAGGTGATAGAGAAATATTAAAAATACAGAGAAGGAAAGAGATAAAAGAATAAAGCGAGAGAATTACAACAGAGAAAGTGATAAGCTTGAGAGATTAGAATATATAAAAAGAGATTACAATAAAGAGAGGAAGAGAGAGGCAGTGCAGAAGGGAAAGCCCCGTAGAGTCGTACCCTGTAAACCTCAGTGAAGGTATGTTGAGAAACAAGCCCGGGTGTGATGGGGTCATGTGACTTATCGGAATAAGGATACTGACGTTTAGTGCACACAGCAGCTGCTCTAAGTGTCCGTGCACACGCGGGCTGGTTTGAAAGAATGCACGTTAATGTAAACTTGCAGATCATGCAAATGACTTCTCAGCTGCGGTCTTGCTTGACTGATACTGCACAACAACTACCGTAAAAACACAGCAGCATGTGATCTCAAACGCCACAGCGAGGGCTGGTCACACAAGCATGTGCTACAGAGGAACTGTAGAGTTGGTGAGCACACACACCCCTGTGTATAAGTGCTATTTAAGTGTATATAGTCTCTTTGGATAAAAGCGTCTGTCATATGACTGTAAAGTGAATAAATGCTGTAGAAACCGTAATTAATAACCAGATTTTTTAAATTTATTTTAGACACTCAAAAACTTGGGAGGTGCTTATGATCACCAATGTGTGAAAATATAAGAGCCCATTTTTCATTTTTCCGTGCATATAAGCTTTTATTGGCTCAATAACAGAAATAAAGAAACGTTAGCCAGGCCGCGACACTTAACAGGGATAGAATAACACTGGAAGAAGTAAGATTAAACTATATACAATCATTATTATTTGAATAAACAGACCATATTGCATCCAATAAATTTGCGCAAACGGCTAACAGCTAGCGCCTTCCTTTTGAACGCAAAAAGACGCAGAAAGAACGCAGAAAGAAAACAGTTCAAGTTAAACCGCTCTGTCTGCAGCACAGAAAAACAATACTGTTCTGATATTTACATCTAACAAAAACTGAGCTCAGCTGCACGGGAGGCTCATGGCAGTCTAAGGCCACAATGGAGGATTATGGAAGGTTTTTAAGACTAGAATAGATTTTTTTTTAATATTATTCAAGTAAAAAAATTCAGAACACTATCTCCCAGAAACTTCAGCTAGTCCCATGAGCCTTTGCACCCCAATCAGCGCAGCTGCAGCCATTTTCAACAAAAGGTTTCAGACTCGTCGCGATGATCAATGTTGCGAAATATTATTTTGCTCTGATATTATTTATGCAGCAGGCCAAGTGTTTTGATTGTACTTTTCCCTGGTTCTGACTCCTTGCCTGTGTCCTTTGTTTTCTTGCTCCAACCTTTTCACCTGTCTATGGACTTTGTTTCTAGCCAGTAGCCTTGATCTGTACTATTTGGTTTGTTTACTCTGTCTGTTCCAATATTAATTATTGTGTTTAGTTTTCTATTTCTGAGTGTCGGCAAGTGTATAGAATGCATAGAATGCAAATAACATAATGGCAGCATATGTGGCCTAACTATTAGAGTTGGACGCCAAAGATGGAAAAAATCTTTAATAATACGTCAAAGCACAAGCAATATAACAACAAGCAATATAAAGCCAGAGAGAGAAACACGTAAATAAAGAAAAAGATAATATGATAAACAGCAAAAGAATGATATTAGTTGGGAGACAGAGAAAGAGGGAAAGAGAGAAAAAGGAAGAGAGAGAGACAAAAGAGGGAGAGACAGAAAAAAAATGGAAAAAAGAAATAAGAGCAAGAGATTGAAAAATGGATAAACGGATCAATCAATGAAGTGACAAATAAAGGTAGAGAAATATAGAGATATTTCTTTATATATAGAGAGAAATAAACATATATCTAGAACAGACTGAGAGAGAGGAGCGAGAGTCCAGTGTTCTCTCTCCTGTTGTATCTCTCTCTCGCTCTCTCTTTCATAATCTCCTCCCTCTTTCTCTCACTATCTCTATACAGAAGGTCACAAGTCCAAATCCTGGAGCCGCATGAATGAGCACAACTATTACCTAAGAAGAACTCATCCTTCTGTTAACTAATTTTTGTCTGAAGGCTTTTAAGTGAATGCAGCGGACTCATTTCTCGAAACATAGAGCTTCAAAGACTCCACTGTTCCGCACTTCACATCTCTGAGGAAAAGCAACAGTACACAGGATATAACACAACACTAAACCTCTACAACCTGAGAGAAAAACACTCCAGGCCGCAGCAGTGACGTGCACGCAGCTTCTGGTAACTGTCAAGTGCCTGTAGACGCGTCAAGTGAAACCTGAACGTGCATCTGAGGTAAAGCTTGAGGTCAAACTAGACATGCAATCACAGTAATCGACGAGAAATGCGGCGCTAAAGACCACGACAGAAGAAGAGCAGGATGTGAAGGACTGGGAAACAGCCAGTGATGACAAACCGCAAGGGTGTCATATTTATTACAAAATGTGGGATCCACCACACATTGTGCTTTTATTTAGCTCCTCCATTAAAATAATTAAATAATTTGATTTAATAACTAAAAAATGCTTTGAGACAAAGACATTTAACTTTTGTTGAAAGCAAATATTACTCAAGTAACTGGCAGCTGATTGAATGGTTTCAATTTGGCAAATTTAAAAAAATCCACAATTTTAGCTGTAAATATTGATATTTTGGAATGGACATGTGCAGCTGTGAAGTACTGTAAAATTCTCAAGTCACACTGAAGAGTGTGTGAGAACCGATTTAGGGGGGTTTGTACCCAGGTCGTTTGGCCCCCGGGGCTTTGGACCCAGACGATTGATCCTTAGGACTATTGGACACTCGGATGGTTAGACCCGTGACAATTAGACCCGAGTTTCGTCATGCGGCTTATTAAGAATCATATCTTCGGCCGTGTGAGCTAGACATTTGGAAGGCGGCTCCTTTGCATTTACTCCAGCGAAGAAGCATAACTTTGCCCCGATTCGAGCGCCTTTGTCCGCCTTTGTCCCGCAAAGAAGCACTTATAACGGTGGATTTACCGGCGCCGCTGCTTATTAAAATTCATATCTTCATGCCCGTGCGAGCTAGAAATTTGACAGGCGTGAGTAAAAACCCATTCGGATCGAAGTTCGTTTTTGCGACGATTTTCATCCACGGGATCGCACGTAATCGGTCCTGATCGGCCCGCGGCTTCAGTTCATGCAGGGTGCGCAGCCGCTTTGCTTAAATAGCTTTCCAAATTGCCGATACTTGTTTATCCCATAAGCGTGTGGAGAAATACACAAAGCATGCTAAAGAACAGTCCAAACAACAAGAGATATATTAACAAATTTTTTCTGTTTCAAATTTACTCATGAGCTTGTCAAATTTTGAAACTCGGGTCTAATTGTCACGGGTCTAACCATCCGAGTGTCCAATAGTCCTAAGGATCAATCGTCCGGGTCCAAAGCCCCGGGGGCCAAACGTCCTGGTTCGAAAAGTCTGGTCACCGTGAGGACCACAGTTCCTTCAGGAGGACGTTTCAGTTCATCAGTCGTGATGAAGACGTCACGTTTAGCACGTCCAGGCCCAGAAATGCAAGTGAAACTGTCTTTGTGGTTTCATAAACAAATGCAAAACAAAAGAATATTATGTTGCGCACATAAAGCTATTTACATAAATATAGAATGATTTCAGTTTAATTTCAGTTAAATTAATCAATTTTTGAATCGCTTTTCCTTTTCTGAGTCATGGGGAGCTGCAACCAATTTCAGCAACTCTGGGCCTGAAGGAAAATTTTCCAGACAAACCAGAGACCTGGGGGAAAGCCACGCAAGCACAAGGAGAACATGCTCTACACAAAAAGTCTCCAATCAGGCTTCAAACTTCAGTATGACTTCGCACTACCCACTGCGCCACCATGCCAACCTTAAATCCATTAATTAAATGTATTTTTACGTCGACTCGACATTTTAGGGTCATAGTAATTGAAATCAATCCCATTCTCCCGAGTCCTGCAGGCAGGACACACACCCTGGAGTAGTGATTGATCAATCACAGAACGGATCACGTAAGCATTCGGTGCATTCGATGCCTGGGAGTATTTTGGACTAAACGATGACAGAAATAATTCCTTGGTTTACTTGTTTCTTTGATGTTCAGTTTTATTCAAATCTCATTTTTATTATATATACTTATAATAGAGTATTATAAGTAATAAGTTCTGATGGCCGTGCTCAGCTTACCTGGCGCAGGTTGTTGAAAATGTTCACGTCTTTGTGGGCTTGTTGAAACATTTCTGTCATCCAAGTAACCAATGCAGCGTTTTCTTTAGCGACAGCGATGTGAAGAGGCCTGCGAGAGACAAACACAAGCACATCCAAAAATTGAGTGCTGGGTTTTTTATATCCTTGTGCAAATATTTCTCTTTCATTTGCTCTCTTTGGTGAATGATCTTTTGTTAATGAGTATTTGCATAGGTTTGGCTGCTGAAGAAGACCTTTTTTTGGTGGTCCACTTGAGAAACAGAATGGTTTCTAAAGACATGACTCAGTCCTGCTGAAAATTCTATGGGAAAAAAGTTTATTTAGCAGTGTCCTATAAACCTTACACAGGAAGGTGAAAGTCAGCTTGAGGGCCGCATGACCGGGGCGCGACATTGACCAGCTCTGGTTTAATATGTGGCTCTCATTCCGACAAATGTGTCAGGGACGAATCATGTGAATAATTCTCTCATATCCCACAGTTTTAGGAATGACAAATGTGACACAAACAGGGGAATTATGTTAGCATGGTTAGTGTTTCACAGAAACCTTCACTCAGGGGAGCAACTTTTGGGAAAGTCAGGAAACAGGACTGCATGTATCGAGAGCATGAGAAAGGGACTCTTCATGAGAAGGTTTAAACCCTTTTTATTTGAAATCTTCCGGTAACAGTTTGGTTTGATGTGACTTCCTGCCCTCGGGGACAATGGCGTTGTTCTTTCTGTTTCAAATTATCATTATATTTGCTGTTTAGGGGCTTTCTGCACTTTTCTGTCTCTTACACCAGAACTTCCCATGATATTAGAAGAAAATGTTGCAAAAGTAAAGCCAAGGTCTGATTTACTACGAGTTTGTTTCGGATGGGTCAAATGCAGAAAACACATTTCACTACATTGTGTACCATGGTGTATAATATACGTATATACGTATATAGTTTTTATTATAGTAGTTAACATAACAATAAATAGTATTGCTACATAATGCAAAGTCACATTATAACAATAAGTCGTCATTGTTTCAGCTGTTTCTCATTTGTACCTCATTTTTATCATTAATTAAGTCTCACCTGTCTCCATGTTCCTTTGTCAGTCAATGTCGTTGCACCTGCGTTGTGTACTTGAGTTCTGTGTGAGTTGTCTTCATCGTTTTGTTAGTAACGTGAAGACAGTCAGTTAAAAAGTCAGTTTTTGTGCCACTACGGTCCCTGGCTCTGCTTCCCTGTATATGGCTCTTATGGCTCACTTAAGGATTGTAACAATTTAACCTCAATTCATGAAGGCTCAAAAAGTCCTGATTCCTGAAGTAATAAGACAATAAGACTAATAATAAGACATTGAGTGTGGGATGACCTAAAATATTCTGAATCATAATATTTTGTCCATCTGTACTTCTCAGTACTTCTCCTCATTGTTATTCTGATGATTCTGCTGCTTACAAGCCTATATTTTAATGATAAATCATTTAACCAATCACAGGGATCAATATTTCTTTTGTTGTTGCCAGGCAGATTCAAAGATGACGCCCAGTGCTTTCATAATCTGTTCTGCAGGCCCTCAAACACTAAATAAATCATGAACAAGCTGTGGAGCTTATTCAGGATCAAGTTTACGTTTAGAGTTGGTGTCATTACAGCCTCTTTTAGGAATCGGCAACGTTTTCAGGCCTGTTGATTGTACAATACTATGTAATAGCTATTGTCGCACACTGGCCGAAGAACAAGAAGAAATAGATTTGGTGGCTGAACAAGATCAGAGAAGCTAGCTACCCTAAATAACCGCCACTTTCAGTTTACAAATTAATTACAGTGTACATATTAGAGGTGGGCATAGAATATTATTTTTTATCTAGCTAACAAATGTATTAATCTCATCATAATCTAAGAATTAGTCTAGATTAATCAAAATTACTTCCAATGTTGTCATTTTTACTTTATAGAATAATTTATAGAAATTACAGCGTAAAATGATAAAGGCATATAACTTATTCGATGATATGGGCCAACAACGCTCCTATTCAGTTCATCGGGACATTTCTTAGCTAAAGAGGAAGAGACAAAATACTTAGTGTGAACGACTGAGTCAAGTTTAGATACGGCACACAGAAGCAAACAGTCGAGTCATGGTTTCTCTGTTCCTTAGTTTTGAATAAGAAAGCAGAACAGAACCGTCACACCTTCTGTGTGCCTTTATTTGCCTATTTTCCAGTAAATGAGCTGTGCCTGTACTCCAGGAAATCCTGTGCTTTTCAGACAATTCAATAATAACATGATACAGTATATGTGTTCTGAATGCACATTAAAAACTGCAGTCTGTTTTTTAACAGTAACAATAAAATGCATCGTGAGACTATAAATGCACTAATGAAGAAAAACATATAATTTTAATCAATTATTCACATGCACCTTCTTGGTCTGTACACAAAACCTTAGACAAAACAAAAAACTAAAATGTATGTTTCCTTGGAGGCTGAAACTTGATAAATCGGATACCAGGTGGATTTTAAGCTACTGTACTACTGAACTCTCTCTCTCTCTCTCTCTCTCTCTCTCTCTCTTTCATCTTCTCATCTTTATTATTCCCTCTCCCCTTTCTCCAACTCACCTCTCTTTCACCTCACTCAATTGTTACAATCTATCATATTTTCTTTCTCTCTTTCTCCAAATTTGTTTTCGACAGACGAAAATCTGGGTTCCTGGAAGTGACTGACAGTTAGTTAGACCGCAGTCCCAGATAAGAGCCTGATGTAGAAACATGTCAGTAGGGTTTCAAGATGTGACTGGAGTCCAATAAGTGGCATCCTGCACACTAACCCTAACCCGGACCGTAAAGCACAAGACTTTCTCTTGCAGAAAACAAATGCTACTACTGAAGTATAGATACTACAGTATTTTTCACTACATTAAGAGTTACAGTAAAGTGTTATACATTTCTTTGTCTCGAGAACAGAGAAACTTTCAACAGCTATGTTTTGTTACACACCAATGATTTCCCTTGTCCAACACTTAAAATATAAAGACAATGAGAACAAATACAAGTATAAATAGACAATGGGGTGAGGACAAAAAAATTCAAAAAGAATCATAAAAATGCAAACAATATGGAGTGTGTTGGAGCAAGAGAGAACGGGAAGAAGAAATAGAGTGAGGTAGAGAGAGAACGAGAAAGGAAGCGAGAGAGACAAAGAGAGAGCAACAGCGAGAGACTAAGAAGGAGGAAGAGAGAGAAAGAGGCGAGGGGTGCAGGAGTACAAAGGCTAGAGAGAGAAAGAGAAGTAGAAAGAAGAGAGAGAGAGAGAGAGAGAGAGAGAGAGAGAGAGAGAGAGAGAGAGAGAGAGAGAGAGAGAGAGAGAGATGAAGAAAATGAGAGGGATAAGGTGGGGAAGAAAAAAAGCTAGAAAGGAAGGTAGAAAGAACAAGAGAAAGATGAAAGGCACACAGAGAAAGATGGGGAGAGAGCAACAGACAGAAGAGGGAGAGAAAGAGAGAGAGTGTGTGTGAGAGAGAGAGAGAGAGAGAGAGAGAGAGAGAGTAGAAGACGGAGTAGGAGTCAGAAAGAAATATAGAGTAGGAGAGATAGAAGGAGAGAGCGTGAGAAAGAGAGATAGGGTATAAGAGAAAGCGAGTAGAAGATTGGTGGAAGGAGAGAGAAATAAATATTGAGTAGGAGTAGGAGTAGGAGTATGAGAGAGAGAGAGAGAGAGAGAGAGAGAGAGAGTTGTTAGTAGAGAGGGAGAGAGAAAGACAAAGGAGAGACAGAGCAAGAGAGACTTAGATGAGAAAAAGCGGTAAAGGAGGAAGTGAAGAGCGGATGTTTGGGTTTTCAGGCCCATTCATTTTAACACAGCGCAGTGAAAATAGATAAATGAGAAAGAGCGACAGAAAGACACCTGAGTAAAACCACATTCACGCAACAGCCTCGTGTTTACACCAGTCTTTCCCGAAAGTGAGGGCCTGAGAAGAAAACAAGCTGAGAGCACGAGACGACCATTGACGTAAGACTGCAGAACAACTCGTCTGCATGAGAAAATCTTCAGCAACACTGTTTTTCTGTAAATTATTTTTCAGAAATGCAGTGTAAAGGCAACTGAAAGTGAAGGAAAGATTCACACGGCAGAAATTACTGATGCTGACTTGGTATAAACTAAACAGAAAAAGAATTTAGCATTTGTATCCATACATCTTGTAAGCCATCTTGAGCTGGAACAAATCTCAGTGATTCTGGGCCTGAAGGCGTGGAAACTGATCCAGATCTGGATCTGTGACCAACCAATCACGGCGCAGAGCAGAGCCATATACAGTTACTTTAGCTCATTCTTTAAGGAAATTTAACTTAAAACTCCAAATCGCCTGAATGCATGTTTTTGGAAACCAGGGTAAAACACAATGGAAACAGACCAGACCGGGCCTTGACCTCTGGTAAACTGACTTTTGTAAAATGCACTGTTTACATCTATATTGACTAATTATATAGTTAAAAAAATGTTGTTTATTTTTATGTTGTAAAATAAACTTCTAAAAATTGATTTTTATATTGTATCGCTGAATTATTATTTTTTTTATTATAAAGTTATTTTATTATATTGTTTTTTATTAATTTACCATAATAATGATATTATTTATATTTGTTTATTTTTACATTACTTAACTACATTGTAATAATACAATTAGTTTATTGATACATTATTATTGCTTGTTTATTTTGTAAAGGACAGTCTTCATCACCATGTATTATGAAGGCTACAGATGGTCATTTACTTGAGCATATGATTATTTTAAAGTTAAATTTTAAATACTGCTGACTAATCATTTTGAGAGAAGGTGTCATTTTAAAACTCACTCCCACAAGAAGTGAAATTTTCAAAAGGAGTGAGGCAGCAAATTTGACAGTATTGGTGTGAATGTTAGAGAGCAAAATCATTCATCTTTGGCAAACGTCTGACCAGCCACAGTCATATATACACCGCTGAAATAACACTCGTGAGTGAAAGCCAGTTTCAATCTTTCTAGATCATTCTTACTCATACCCACTCATATCCTATCCTCCTCCTCAGCCCTATATGGACCTCTCTCTCTCTCTCTCTCTCTCTCTCTCTCAATGAAGAGTTGAAAGGCGAAGGCTCTAGGTCTGTGTGGCCTACAGGGATACAGTGACGGACAAAATGTGTTTTCGAATTCGTTTTCGTGAATTAATTACTAAAAAAATCTTTCTTTCAGAAAAATATGCAAATGCAATTGTACTGTATTGAAAAAAGCATATTAACAGAAAATTTATAACAACTGAGCAAGGCTGTTCGAGTTGCTTGAGTCATTCATTGCTTTCCTCTTTCTGGTCAGTGTGCCACTGGGGTTGGAGCTAACAGCATGCTGGGCGGAGTCATTTGCTTGAGCTGCAACACTGATACACAAAGTAAACCCCGCCCCTTACAAGGCTTAAAATATATTAAAAAAAAAAAAAGGTTATGGTATATAAGTAGAGCACTCTTGTTTATTCAACAATCGATTACATTATCATATTTTGAAAAAGTACAATTATTAATTTTTTAAACAACTGACATTTTTATATTCAATCTGGTGGGCAACGACCGGAAACATTTTGATTTAGATAGATGCAATGTGCCATTATGTACTTAAATAACAAATATGTCAAAATAAAATCAATGCTATTTTAGTCTATGCACAAAGTAAATATTTCTTCATTTCCAAAAAATAACTCACATGGCCCAGTAAAAAACAAATGGCCCCGGGGCCAAACAATTGCCAGGACTGGTTAAAATCTGATATACCACACACCCAAACTTCTGGGTGTGAAGATTGATTTTAAGGTTTTAATTAAATAGCAAATCAGAAAGTATTCCTAAATCTATGGTCTTTTGGCAGAAAAGTGGCCCCCTCAAGAACTTTAAAGAAGACCATTATGTGTTTTTTTAACTACAACACCTAATGTACTTAAAAACATGAAAAGAATTGCAAAATATAAAAATATTAAATGACTTACGTGTCTCCATCTTCATCCTGATGTGTTGCCGCAGCAATCTCAGACCACAGTTGCTGGGCACAGTCTGGTGAAGAAGAGGGAATAATGGGATCATTGGGCAACCCGGGTAGGATCTTCTGGGGCCACTGGACAATCGATACGTTTCCTACAATTCCAAAAGAAAAGGTAACAATTGAACAACAGCTTCATCCTGTTCACCGTTACTGATCAACATCTGGTCAGCAGAGAGGTTTCATGTTGACTATGTGCTGACTCGCTGGATGACCACGACTTGCAGTTCTAATGACTCGACTTCTTTAAAACTACATGATGCACAAAAACCTTTACCAACATAAATGTTTACAAAACAAGAACTACAGAAAGAAGAAAAGAAAAATCTTAGAACTTACTATATTGTCCTGAGGGTAGAACACACTGTGGCTCGATAAGGCGTTGTACATGAACTATCTCGGTTTCTCCTGTACCAGAACGGCTCCTCTCAGAATCTTTCACGACTTTTGGCTCTCTGAATGGTCCCTCTTCTTTTTTAAGTTCATCGCGAGAACAGCGAACAGACGGAACGGGACGCTTCCTTATAGGAAGGTTGGAGAATAAAGCCACCGCCGGTTTTACTACCTGATTGATGCCATTCACGCCGGGAGCAGCAGGTTGAGATTGGTTTGGGTTTGACCACCGCGCAGATCCAGCGTTGTGCTGGATTCTGTGTCGGTCGTTTCCCCCGTGCGGCGGGTCCACCTGTCTTACTGTGGATTGCTTGGAGGATCCTGCCGCCCGCTGTGTGCCGCTCACACGCGCTTTGGTTTTGTTGGTGAGGTCCAGCGGCACATATGGCACAGTGTTTTCGCCCATTGTTATTGTCGTGGGTCCTTCTCTAACTTATCGACATGCTGTAGATGGGGTTCCTTCGAACTTCTCCAGGAGCAAGGTGGACTGTCACCTCAGCTGCTTCAGGTTAAAATACTCATTCCATCTGAAGGCAGTGAGAAACAGCAATTCACACAGTCGCGCAGCAGTGACAGTGCGTCACGTGCAGTGTTACGCGCAAACATGATGATAACTCGCTCGCGCCAGGCTGTTTTCTGTCTCTCTGACCCAGATGGAAGTGAAGAACCGGCGCAGTCTCCTTTTCTCATTCACTCAAATTAGGAAGTGATGTGTGTGACTGTACGGCGGGGTTTCCCCTCTCGCGACACACCGCTCGAGAAACGAAGTGATCAGAGGCGTTTTGCAGATTTAGTGGTAATTACGTTTTTTTTTTCGTCTTGAATATTTCTTCACGATCAAACACTTTTTGATAAAAAAAATATAAAAAAACGGAATCAATTTTTCGTTTTTTAATAAACTGCATCAGTTATCACAATTGTAAATATAATCATTATTATTAATAATAATAATTGTATTATTATTATCATCATTATCATCATCAATAATAACTATAATAGCATAGCGAATCGCGAGCTAGATCCATGTTTCTCTGTCGGGGATCTCCCTCGGCTTTTTTCCGGAAATCTGCCAGGATCAACTTCCCGTCTTCCCTCTTTTAAGCAAATGTAAACTGGGCCATCAGATAATTAAAAATCAGATTAAGGCCTAAATTAACAAGCGATCAATACTCGAACTGCTTCTAGGAGTGTTTCAGAAGCTTTGAAAAACATCTGGAAAGTACCACTGTAGCTTAGATAACAAACGGCTGTTTAATGAAAATCAATTTAAGAAATCACTGCACAGAACTTGCAGAACAGAATAAAGTTAAAAAGAATAAAGAAGGTTCTATGTGGCGGCAACAGCGCTTTCACGCCTGGTTTTGGAGTTACCTGGGCCAGTTTGGGACTTTCCTCCATTGATTGTTTGAACAGGCCAAGAAAAGAACCAACTGGAAATTATTGAAGTTTAAAGTCCCCAAAACACCAAGAAGAGTCCGGTGTGTCTGAACCTGTCGGTTGGGACATACAACACCGCTCAAACATAGATTTACAACGTTTTATTCTCACGAGCTAACTGACTACCAACACGTGCAAAAACACGGATAAAAAATCGTTTATGCACATTGTAAAATATACGGTTTATTAATTTGTCGAGTATTTAAAATCATATCAATTTTAAGCTCAGTTAATGATTAGGTAGGAAGTTTTATACTTAATTAGGTTTCGATATGCTAGAAAAAGAAATTTAACCGTATACAAAGTGAAAAGTTCTAGACTTGTTATAAGCTGTGGAAGGAGCGCCCTCCGCTGGTACAATATTTTTTGCACTGGCAGAAACGGTAACTGATCACTGATCTCATCCACATCTCCACCAACCATTGAATATTTTAAATCACAGAGCGGGACACACATTCACACTCTCACTCACAACTATGGACTCCAATTTCTCTGCTTGTTTCTGGACTGTGTGAGGACACTGGAGACCCGTTGAAGCATGGCCTCAATCAGGCCTTGAACTTGCATATGCGTCCTGTACCGTTTTAAATAGTAATATGTAATATTTATTATATTAATTGATTATGCTTTTGTTTATTATACTAAATTATATTGACCATTGTATAATACTGTACTATGGTATATGTATGTATAATCATCAAGGCCTACTTATGTAAATGCTTCTGTTGCTGGTCTTGCCTCTGTGACAGAATCTCTATCCAGTTATTCGCCAGAAGGCGATGGACTAATGACGAAAGCTACCTTGGCGTCTGCACGATTGGCCAACTCTGCTGCCCTGTCCAAGCTTCCAGAGAAACTGTCCCACTTATCTGAATCTGCACGTGCGGATGTCACTTTTTTGATCCGTAAATATTCTGATTTGTTTGGTGATACACCCACGATGACTAATGTTCTGAGTCACGACATTGAGGTAGGTCCGCATACGGCAATTAAGCAAGGTGCTTATCGTGTGAACCCAGTTAAAAGGAATCAGATGAAGAGTGAAGCAGAGTACCTACACTCCAATGATTTGGCAGTGCATAGTTCTAGCCCGTGGTGTTCACCATGTCTACCAGTACCAAAACAAGATGGAACTGTGAGGTTTTGTATGGATTTTAGGCGGGTTAATGCACTAACCAAAGCGGATTCATTTCCTCTTCCCCGTATGGAAGACTGTGTTGACCGTGTCGGAAACGCAAAGTATATGACCAAGCTAGACTTGTCGAAAGGTTACGGGCAAGTACCTCTCACTGAGAGGGCATCAGAGATTTCAGCATTTGTTACGCCTGATTATTTCCTGCAGTACAAAGTAATGCCTTTTGGCCTTCGTAATGCTGGTGCAACATTTCAGAGACTTATGTCAATTGTGTTGGCTAACTTATCCGGTTGTGAGGCATACCTGGACGATATGGTGTGTTATGCAAACACCTGGGAAAAGCATATGGCTACGTTGGAGGAAGTCTTCAGACGTTTTCGAGAGGCTAACTTAACTTTGAATTTGGCGAAATGTGAATTTGGGTGTGCCACTGTAACTTATTTGGGCAAGGACGTCGGGAGTGGTCAAATCCGACCATTAGAGGTTAAAGTTCGAGCTATTGTGGACTTTCCTGTACCTAAGGTGAGAAGGGAGCTTCGCCGGTTCTTGGGTATGATCGGGTATTACCGCAATTTTTGTAAAAAATTTTCAGACATTGCTAATCCTATGACGAACTTACTCCGCCAGTCAGTCTGTTTAAAATGGGACTCCAACTTACCTTTTACTTACCACTTTACCTGTGACTGTTACACTGACCATAACCCGTTAGTATTCCTTCAACGCATGTCAAATGCAAACCATATGTAGTAAAGCTGACAGAAACCCCGCCCGCAGGCTTGGTGGCCGGCCCATGAAAGGGACCGGTATTTTATTTAAGTAGGGACTAGATAATCTAGGGACACCTGAGTTTGGTTGATTGCCACCACCGGGTCCGTCATGGCGTTGCAAGAGCGACGCTGCTTCAATTCCCCGCGGGCGTGATTTGTGCCTGGGACGCCGGTTGGTTCTTGCACGGCGGTGGTGTGACGCGAGGTATTCGCCATATTCGGTTAGATCCCGCGAGTGCGCGGTTCACGCACGAGCGAATATATTGTCCCTGCGCTCTCGTGGCGGCGCAAGCCTTGCCATACTTGAAGACACGCGGAGGCTTCACGAGAGTGTGCGTCCACACGGCGCTGCTAGTCTGTCCTAGTGTGCCCCGATTCGAGCGCCTTTGTCCGCCTTTGTCCCGCAAAGAAGCACTTATAACGGTGGATTGACCGGCGCCGCGGCTTATTAAAATTCATATCTTTATGCCCGTGCGAGCTAGAAATTTGACAGGCATGAGTAAAAACCCATTCGGATCGAAGTTCGTTTTTGCGACGATTTTCATCCACGGGATCGCACGTAATCGGTCCTGATCGGCCCGCGGCTTCAGTTCATGCAGGGCGCGCAGCCGCTTTGCTTAAATAGCTTTCCAAATTGCCGATACTTGTTTATCCCATAAGCGTGTGGTTAAATACACAAAGCATGCTAAAGAACAGTCCAAACAACAAGGCCGAAGATATGATTCTTAATAAGCCGCGTGACGGTGGACGGGAATGCTTCCGCTGACGCTAACGCTAACGCCGCTTCTGGAAGACGGGCCCCCTTTTTTCAAGAAGCGCACGATGAAGTCACACGTTCTTGGAAAGCTCCCTTTTCTACTCGAGCTCGCACCTCAGGTAACCCAATGCTTACCTTAGTGGATAAGTGTTCGGGCTATTTGAAATCCCCGGCTGTCGAACATGCGGTGGCAGCGCATCTCCGACCCACGCCCTACTGGGGTGATACGAGCCTTCCATCAAAGCCGTGCCGCGTCACCTCCACGCTTGCAGACAAGGCTTACGCTTCTGGGGGCCAGGCGGTGGCGGAGTTGCACTCTCAAGCCGTGTTGATGGTCCTCCTGACGGATGTCCTGATGAGGATCCGGGTGGTCGAGGACGACGCTTCCCTCCTCCGGAAAGCTGTGCAGACGGCGGACCACGTCCTGAACGCATCCAGAAAGGTGGCCTAGGGTATCGGCCGGAATCTCGGGAGCTTGGTGGTCCTTCAAAGACATCTGTGGCTCACTCTGACCGAGATGAAGTGTCGAAGGTCGGTTCGGAAAGGTGGTGGACGCCTTTATCGAGCGTTTTGCCGAAGGGCAGAAGCAATCCATGTAGAGCTGCAACTAACGATTATTTTCTTATCGATTAATCTATCGATTATTTTTTCGATTAGTCGACTAATCTATCGGCTATTTTTTTCGATTATTCTAACGATTATTTTTGGCCCAAACGATTATTTGTCCATAAAAATTAAATAAACATGCTATTTAGTTTTTAATTAACACTTTTTAACTTTAACTTTAACTTTTTAACTATTTTTTCTAAACGCAAAGGCCATATGAAACTATTTAAATGAACCATTTAAATTCAGCCAACAACAAAGTGACTTAACTGAAGCTTATCTTGTACAAAACCGCATAGTACGTTTCAATATCCCTTACAAACATTAAAGTTTGGCCAAATAAAGACATAGTAATTACACAAAATAAATAACGAGGCCGTATGAGTTCTTAACACAAGTGCAAAATAATTCAGTGAGATTGACTCGACTGTAAATATTAAAGTGCAACATAAAATATCAATCCTAAAAAAATGTAATCACACGTGCATGTCTATCTGCTCAGAGGTGACGCTTTTTTTTTCAAATCAAGTTTTCAAATAATTTAACTAAACGCAGATCTTATTAGATTTAATTAACATCAACAACTGAAATTAAAGCACAGTGCGTACATTTCGTATTGACATGAAAAATTAGCAGTTCTCTTCTAATTAAAACAACTATTATTATTTATAATAAGATATGAATAGTGTATCCTGTGTATTTCCTGCATATGCAACGTATCAATGTAAACAACAGATTTGCAGTAATGAAAATCGAACTCCGTTAAACACTGTTGGGAGGGAGAGGAGAAGAGAGAGAGAGAGAGAGAGAGAGAGAGAGAGAGAAGAGAGAGAGAGAGAGAGAGCGAGAGAGAGAAGAGGAGAGAGAGAGAAGAGGAGAGAGAGAGAGAGAGAGACGAGGCGGGAGAGAGAGACAGAGCGGCGGGGAGAGAGAGGGAGGGAGACAGCGAGAGCGACGCGCATACCCGGACACGCGCGCGCGCGACCAAATCTAACCTCGAGCGCGTCTTTCCCTAACTTTCACTAACTAAAACAGCAGCTCTTAAATGCACATTAAACAGACATCGAATAAACATTAAACAGACACAGTTGCGCTCGCGCCTCGCCGGTGTTCAGTTCGGTGCCGGTTACTACGCTTTCTGTGTTCGATTAGCAATGCCTTCGTGTCGTCATTTAAAGTTTATTTTGTTCTATGTCATCCTTCCTGAAGCCAAAATGTGTCCTAACGACAGAGACCTCGATCATCCATTTATGTTTCCCACACTTTTGACCACTTATTTGCTATCGTCTGCTCCGTTAGTTTCCCGCGCCGCCATGTTTGAAAAAAATGAAAGCAAAAAGCGACTACTCGACGCGCGATTTTTGCGTCGACGTATTTACGTAATCGATTACGTCGACGGCGTCGACTACTCGTTGCAGCTCTAAATCCATGGCAATGCCGCAGTTAATGACAGGTCACCATGACAGGTCTTAAAATTCAAATCGGCTAAAGAATTAACGTTTATTCCTTCGCGGCCACTAGTCATAAAACATTACTGACGAGTCACAACAAATCTACTTAGACTAGTCACATTGCTCGATAGACTCACATTGAAAAGTATTTAAAGATATCTCTAAAGGAGTTTCTCCTAATCACAATTGAATTGAATACATCTCGAATTACTTTAGAGATATCTATTAATACATGTTAATCAAATGTCAAATCAAATCACTTTATTATGACATCACCTTGTGAGCCGTGGAGAGTGAAAAGCTTGATGCAAACTCGCACAAGCAACTTAATTGTGGGTGCTTATACTAGCATAAATGTATGCCTACTCATTTGAATCTTCAAATATATTGTTACTAGTGCTAATACATGTGTACTGGTAGTAAAATAATTAAATATATCTCTAAATATTTATGACTAGTTATAATGGAGTTTAAGATATATCCGAATGCATTTAAATAAAGATATCTTAAAATATGTAAAACCTATTTTGACAAGTCAATAACATTTTAAGATATATTTAGTTTGATTTATAAGTATAGTCGATTTATTTTTAAAGATATCTTCAAATGATATAGTTGTATCTGTGAATCTCCAACTTTATAGATATCTGCAAATGTAGTTGTGACTAATCAGACCTCGATTACAGATAAATGCAATTGGTATTCTGACTAGGAGAATACATTTTAGGATATCTTAGAATACTATTTTAAAAAGATAACGCGCCTGGACTATTGCTCAGCAAAAGTAATTTGTATTTGTTGCTTTAATCTTTCAGGACCTGTCATGGTGGGCGACAATGGCGGTGGGCTGCTCCACGATTGGTTCGCTTTGACCAATCAGAACAACGAGTAAAAACCGTGCCATAAAGATTTTTAGGCGCGCAGACTAGAACTGAGCAAGAGCGAATGTAGATTCGAGTCTCAGTTCACACTCCCTTGGTTCAAGCTAAATCAAGTTGCGCTCGCTCGCTTCGAGGTTTCTCGCGCGTGAATCTTTTTGGCACTAAATTGATCCTATAGAGTTGAATCTAACTGCAAGAGGTGGTGGTGTATAGTCTGTAGGAAAGACTAGTAAATCTGAAATTTTAAATCGTTTGCGAACTTGAGTGCATTCTGTTTATTGTTTTGCCACGCTTTTGTTTATTGTTTGTATCTGTTTTTGGGTTTTAGGGTTTGAGTTTAGGGAAGAAACTGTGTTTTTGTTTTTCCACGTTTGTTTGAAATAGGGAATTTAGAGGGTTTTTCCAAAGTTTGTTTTGTTTGTTATTTTCGTGGTGAAACACAGCACTCTTTATTTTTGTGGTGAAAGAGGGAAATAAAATCTCTTAATAATTACCTTTGGCATTCTGATCAGTGCGATCACCCTAGAGGTCGTAACACTTTAATACAAACACAGCAATTTATGACTATTTACGACATACACTTTGTACGAAATTGTGTTTCGTATAATTCAACCACATACTACGTATCGCCTATCTATTGACCATTTTTTCCACTAGAGGCCGACAGAGTGTCGAGTTAACATTTAAATCGTATACAGTACTACAGTACAAATTCTTTTTTGCTTCGAAATGTTGAGAGACACAAAATATTAAATCAAGTGTACAAACACACACACAAATATATATATATATATATATATATATATATATATATATATATATATATATATATATATATATATATATATAAAACATAAACTAGCTTTAACACATTTGAGCTAAGTTTATGCAGGAATATGTATATATGTAATATGCATAAAATAATGTTTAATGATATAGTAATGAAAAGCGTTACTTTTTCTCCTGTTTCTATAGTATTTTTTTAACTTACTTAAAGTGGAGTAAAGGAAGTTGTATATCGGGCCTGTGTAACACGCAATAACTCAAACAGCGTACACACGCCTCATTCAGACAAAGAACACAAACCTGTTTGTCTGCATGATAGCTACCCGGAAACCGATCAAAGCGAAGGAGAAGGAGAGAAAGAACAAGAGAGGAAGAAAAAGAGAGATGCCTGCGTTCGGGTTCCTGTCTTTGGCTAGTGAAATGTGAGAGCCTCTTTAAAATTCAGGGCAAAAACCCTTTCAGACTGAAGAAGCATGATGTGTATGAAAGGATGGAGCTCTGGCTAGACAAGGAGTGTTAGTGGAACACAGACAGTGAAGCAAGTTGGTTTACAGCAAGAAATAATTTTGAAGTTGACGTGGGCTTTTTGTCAGAAGAAAACCAGGACATTCGGATCTTATGGGGATATCGAAACTCTTCTGAAAAACACCATTGCTTTTCAATTGCAATGATGAAAAATGACTGTTCACGACATGGTCTGATTTTTAGAAATGGAAAAGGATAACAGCGGAGCAGTTTTATGGTGAGAAAATTGGAAATATTGATCACAGATGAGACACAATCTTTCTTTTCGCTAATGCTTTCAGAATACTTATAACTGACTTAAAGGATTGACAATTGAATGTTGAGAAGATCATAAATGCTTGAGTGTCATGTGTGTGAGTGAAGTGAATGAAAAAGAGATGTTTTAGACTCCGATTCAGTTCCGTCAGGACATTGATGACGGCTGGGGCTCCACGTGAGGTCAGTATTTGCATCCTCCACACTTTTCGCATCAACCACCCGTGATGGCAACAGCTCGACGTCCTTTGGGGACCAAAGGTCGAATTCTTGAGACTTTGGAGTCGGAACCCCAGAGTCCAAGCAGTGCTGACTGCAGACTTCTGGACAAAGCTCTGAAGAAACTGGCCAAACTCCACAAACTGAGCACTGACAGAAGAGTGGCTTTAAAAAACAGTCCGCCATACCTTCCTGAGATCATCTCAGCCACTGAAGTCCATGTAACGGAAGCGTGGAGTCCCTACAGGGGGTCCGCGAGCATTGTACCCCGCCAGGACGAAGGAGAGTACCTGAGGATCCACATTCGGCACCTGCTGGAGATGACGGAGAGAGTGTTGATGCTCTTCAAGGAAAACCGAGAAAAGATGTTTGAAGAGGCTTCAACCTGCAGGTAAGAGAAGAGAGCATGAAAAGACCATTGTTAATCTTGTCACAGTTACTTTTTTATAGAACTTTATGCAGTTTATCTATAGTACAGATTTGTACTTGTATAACTGTATCTTTGAGAATTTATACTTTTAAAATAACAGTATCCATAGTATAGATACGTATTTACTTCTATAACGATATCTATAGTATTGATATGTACAACCTATAACTTTATTCATAAAGTATCCATGCAACATCTTCATATAAATTTCCATAACATTTCTATACAAAGGTACATTTGCTTTTATAATTGTATTTAATTTAAAAGTTGCTGTACATGAACTTGGCTTTAGAATGTCCAATATATCAAAATGCTCTATAGAATTATA
This sequence comes from Paedocypris micromegethes, assembly GCA_028031935.1. Lineage (NCBI taxonomy): Eukaryota > Metazoa > Chordata > Actinopteri > Cypriniformes > Paedocypris > Paedocypris micromegethes. The sequence goes on along the minus strand of CM051501.1, from coordinate 15,180,248 downwards.
TTTAAAATCAAACAGCGTGATTGGACTCAAGCGCTTTTATAAAGTGTTCCTTTAGAGGCGCGATACGTTCCCATTTGCCGTGAATACTAATGACCAGCCTGGACCAGTTTTCCCCATTATCATGCTAATTGTGGAAACTTTTTGTGAAGAACTTCTCTACTTCACAGACTCAACAACTGTTATTTTCTCAACGCTTTTTCTAATCAAACTTCAACAGAAAAACCAAAACCAAACAACTTATATTCATTTGCAATGTATATATATTCATTCAATCTTTATTACATTTGCATAGTTTAAACTGCATTTAGACAAAAGTTCAAATTAGCTTGAGAACCAAACATCTTAGTATTGCCAACCACAGCTCTAACAAAAAGGCATTGACAAGAATTAAGTAATGTAGGAACGTTGACCTCATGAGGTGTACAGTATGTGAGGAGAAAATGGTGGAACAAATGCAGGAGAAAGTGACGTACAAATGCATCTCTCAATCTTCATCTTGTACCGTTGCTAATTTTAGTTACATTTGCCTGTAGCAGAGTGAGTGGACAGGACATCATAAGCCGTGGAAAACACTAGAACGTGACAGACGGAAACTTCAGACCTCAAAGGTTATTTTTGGCCTGCTTTTTCTATCTTTGCAGATTAAAGCTAGAAGATAGACCAAGGTTTGTGTTTTGCGGCCGAGCTACAGATAAAAGTGGAAGCTGAATTACAACGGAAACTTTCTTTTATCTAAATTTGCGGCTGGTCATTTCTTAGAGCATCTATATGCAAGCAAGACAAAAACAAATGTGCACTAAGTGCTACTAATGCAGAGTCAGAGTCGTCGAGTTTCACGAGATAATGTTATTGAATTTTGTATCGCCATGAGATGCTAATGCTGTTTGGAGAATAAAAAAGGGAAAATTCTACTGCAGCCACAAACACTCAACAGGATGTACTACAGTTCTACTTCCTGCTCCGGCGAGAGAACAATGCAAGTGTGAGACTTTATGTAAGTTAATACTTATCAACATAGTAACAAAATCAAGTCAAGTCATATCATGTACTTAAGTAAACATTTAAAAACAATGAATATAACAAACAAAATAAAATGTAAAGCTTAAAAATAAATAAAAGGTTAAGTTACAAATAAAATAACTAAAAGCAATATAATACAAAAAATCTAAATAAAACAAGTCCTGTGTGCTCCAAGTTTCTGCTTCGTACCAACATATTAGAGATTTTAATTACATTGTCTTGGTCTTTTCAGGAGAACTCTCACAAAGTTGTCTCTCCTGTTCAGTCACATGCTGAACGAGCTGCGGGCCTTGTTTCCGGAGGGGCGGTTTCAGGGTGACACCTACAGGATCACAAAGACAGAGGCCAAAGAGTTCTGGATGAAAGCCTTCGGGCATAGGTAACTGATCAGCATCAACATGTTTACAGAATCAATTTGAAGTATTATATCTAATGTCTCTCTCTCTTTCTCTCTCTCTCTCTCTCTCTCTCTCTCTCTCCCTCTCTCACTCCAAATCAACCTCTCTCTATCCCCTCTTTCTTTTTTCTTTCTTTCGACCATTTTTGCCTCTCCCTCATTCTCTCTCCCACTCTTTCTATATCCATTTACCCATCTATCTATCTATCTATCTATCTATCTATCTATCTATCTATCTATCTATCTATCTATCTATCTATCTAGCCACTCTCTCTCTCTCTCTCTCTCTCTCTCTCTCTTTCTTTCCCTCCCTCTTTCATTCAGGTGTATTGTGCAGTGGAACACATTTAAATTACAGCTAAGGAGAGCACACTTTTTTGAAGGGAAAAAAGAAGAAATAGCATTAAAGTCGACAATTGATCTGACTTGCAATAATCATATTTCCATCTTTGAATTTGATATATTCACCAGACTTTTTCAGGTATGCTTGACAGTAATGATCACTTTACAGTTTTTCTCAGTCGCTTTAGTACAATTCTCAGGTCAGAATTGAAATTCTCAAAACTATTTGTTCAATCTTCTCATCATGATGTCACTCGTGATGTCACATCATATAAGCAGTTTCTCACTTCTTTGAACAAGTTGCAATTGCTTTGGTACATCATGCAATAGTCTTACTCCTCAACACCTAGTCATTAGTTCATTGTATGTAAGTCATTAACTGCAAAATGGTTGCAAATGTCATAATGTTACAAACATATTTCTATACATCTACATTATATGTATTTTTCTAAATCTGTCCTGAATTGGTAACTTGCTCCTAGGGGACTTGACTTCCTCTAACAAAGGTGCATCTCATTGACAATCAATGGGCAAGCATATACTCTATATGGCTGAAACACAACACAATGTTCTATGTCTGACAATGGAAGGACAAGGAATTGGACTGTGATGTGGTTGAGAATTTGTGGCATAACATACAGGAACGACGAGAGGTGTAGGAAGACCACACCAATTCCTACTGCACTGCATGTACTGTTGTACAGAATATTGTCCTATTTTTTTCACTGTTACTGTTTGCAGTGGGTTTTATCTATGTTGGTATGACATGGTCTGTCAACAAATTACAATATAAACAATAAAAGTATAAATGTGAATCTTGTCCAGCCTCAAACAAAAAGGTACATTTCACGATGATACATCAAAGTTATCAAAACTTTAGCTGTAGTTTACATCAGAACCTCCCTCTAAAGTACACAGTTATATTGACAACATGACTAAGTAATTTGACTGTCTTGTTCGTAGACAATGACACAAAGACTTGATATTCTGATAGCACTGACATGTTCAATGACATAAAGACTTGGTTTTGAGAGATGAACTAAAGATTTTGGGCAAGTTACAGGCTTTTGCAAGAAATCCATAGTGTTTTGCTGTTTGTACAAATTGTTTTGAGAAAAGCACAAACAGATTTGCAAACTTCGATTCTGATCTGAGAATTGTAATAAAACGACTGAGAAAAACTTTCAATGTACAGATCACACACTCATGCGCGTACACACACTTTAGATTTGTGTGCTTGCTCTTTGTCTTGGTGAGATCACCAGCTAAGCTTGTAAAGCATCTTCTGCTTCTTCTTTAGCCCTGGTCAAATTTGTTGAGAAATTGGAATCATTTGGCTGTAACTCACGCTGGATACATGGCATTTATCACTTATGACCAGGTCAGGGTGAAACTGGAACACTACCGACATCGACCTGGCAGGTAAAAACTACAATATTCTCAGAAATATTAAATTTTGCAAGTCCTTTAAAATATATTTGATTCTGGTTAATCGGACTTATCTTTTCTTGCCGCTTATTCAAATTGATAATTGATCATTCAAATGTACTGAAATGAATTTTGTTTGCTTATTTGTACCAAAATTGTGACAAAGAATGTAAGAAAAAAAGCAGAAGTAGCCTGTTTAGTTCTGTAAATTCTGTGACAGAGCTAAACATGCCCACCACGCCCTGTTTCTTCAAAACATGGGCTCTTAAAGGAATTGTGCAGACTGATCTGGAATCAGTTTAAATAATATAACTAAGCCCCGGTGCAGATTACACAAAATTAACACATTGTTTTCTAACATGACTTGTTACATTTTGTCCCAAAATGAATAAATTGTTGATGAATGAATGATGATCATGAATGACACATGAGCACTTCAGTGAAAGTAGCTTGCATATTTTAACAGTTGTTCTTGGTTGTGGAGCATTACTGTTACTGTTACTGGAGTATTACTTTAGGGGCCACGTTCAACTCCATGTAGTAAATAGCTCTGAGTAGTGTTCGACTCAGTATCTTCAGTCTTCAACTCCAAGTAGTGCTTGTGCTTGTGTGTGAGTGTGTGTGTGTGTGTGTGTGTGTGTGTGTGTGTGTGTGTGTGTGTGTGTGTTTTTATTTGTTTGTTATATATTCATAACCAACAAACCAAAAGATTGCAGAAATAGTATTATATAGTAAATTATATTATATAGTAAAAAGGTATTTTATCACGTCTGATGTAATTGCGGGGAACACGATTCATGTCGCAAAATGAGACGCAATGTCTTATTAAAATCAAAAATACTCTCACAATTTATAAACCAGAGTCAACTGTGGCCTGTTTGTACAGATCTGAATTCAAATGAGATTTTGTTTGTCTGAAGCTACATCTTTCGTCTGAGTTGTACTCAACTGGGTCAGTGGGCGATTGGCCATGTTACTAGTGATGGCAGCATCGTCCAGACCATCCCACAGAACGTACCGCTCTATCAGGCACTGGTGCAGGGGTTTAAAGAGGGATGGTGAGTCTATTTAAAACTTGTATGTGTTTCATTAGTTTATACAGTACGTATATATGTATTATTACTTTGATTTAACCCTCCTGTTATGTTAATTTCAGAGGAACTTCAATGATGTGTGCGGGTCAATTTGACACGGGGGGCTTTTATTATGCATATAAGTGTCAGAAACCAAAAAGTTCCCCAATACCGTGTGTGTGTGTGTGTGTGTGTGTGTGTGTGTGTAAGAGACAGAGTGTGAGACAGCTGTGTGTCATATCTCATTGTTGCAAAGAAACACATAGTATTTGATCTTTCTGACGCTTTTTAGCTTCCATTTTGTCTAAATGGTCAGATTGACTCGGGCATTATTTTTGTAACAAAAACTTGCAGCGGGCATTACAAATATGTACACTGAATAGATATGTTTATATGTAGACACTAATTAAGATAAGCAGAAGTTTCAAAGTGAAGAAAAGCACTTAAGTTTTTATTTTTTATTTCAATCTTTTAACAGTATTTTTGTAACATAAACATGTAGAGTGGTACTGTAATCATTATATTTATCATAATTACACTAAATAAGCCAAGTAGAAGAAGTTCAAAGTGAGAAAAATACTTTTAAGTATTTTTAAAATATTTTTTTAACTTTGAGAACAGGTCAATCTGACCCGAATAATAAGAGGGTTAGTGTAATTCTGGATCAGTAATGTTTGGTCTCATCAGATGTATGCTTTTCAGCAGCATGGTGGCCTAGTGGATAGTGAGGCCTCACAGCTAGAAGAAGCCGTTCCAGAGTGTGTGGAGTTTGCATGTTCTATCAATGTACTCATTTGGCTTTTTTCCGGGCCTCCAGTTTCTTCCCACAGTGTAAATGTGCAGAAGAATTGGTGTCTGGAAAATAGCCCATAGGTGTGAGTGAGAGTGTGTGTCCTGCTCTGTCATTGGTTGACCACCAATCCAGTATGTGTCCCTACCACATTGGCTCTAGCTCTGCCCCCTCTAGACACAAAAATTGACCCAGCACGTTTTCACTTGTGCCACAACAATCTTCCTTATACATGTCTGCTCGGAGCCAGAAAAGAAAGAATAACACGCACGTGCATACACATATTGGTGTGATTATGAGCAATCATCAAATCTCATAGAAATAATTCTTTTTTTATTAGCTATTTGTACCCAGACGGACGTGACGTGAACCCTGACCTCACCGATCTGTGTAGTCCAGCTCAGAAGGGTCGAGTCAAAGTCACAGAGGTAATACACTTGGGGCCATTGTTTGGGGGCACAGTGGGGTTGTGGGTAGACTGTGACCTCACAGCATGAAGTTCAAGTTCTGAGCATTTGTAGGGCGCTTTTCACAGTTTTACCTGTCTCAACGCGCACGTGTGAAAATGTAAAAGAATTGTTGCTTTTTATTCATTTGATCGTCTGGTTGTTGGTGTTAAGTAAATGGCTATGATTATTACTATGACAAGACAAAGACAAAGACCAGTGAGCAAGCACCTGTGCGACAGTGGCCAGGTAGAAAACCTCTCTAACGAGGAAAAAACCCTGGGAAGAACCCGGCTCACTGGTGCTGTTCCGCGCCGCTTTAATGATGGTTCCGGAAGGTGTTTCCCTCCTCAGTGGGGAAAGAGGCGGCTCCATTTCTCCACGTAAACAGGGTCATCAGGTCTACAGAGGTCCGGGAGATTCCGGTCGTACGGCACTCGGCACTCAAAAGAGGAGTGAAACATAGAAAAAACAAAGCAATTAGAAAAGCTTGAAGTACCATGATTAAAGATTTTGACAGTTTTAGGAGGTGCAGGTGTGATTCGGTTCCGAGCAACACATGAAGGACACGAAGATTCAAATTTGACTCCAAACAAGTTCTTTCTGTGTGGAGTGTGGACAGTCTTTGCATGTTTGCGCCAGTTTTCTATAACAGTCCAGAAACATGCATTCAGGAGAATTCGAGTCTGGAATATTGTTCATAGTAATGAGTGAGAGTGTGAATATGTGTGTGTTCTGCTCTGTGATTGCTCAACCAATCCAGGTTGTACATTCCACCTTCAAGTCCAAAGTTGCTGGGATTGGCTACAACTCCCCGTAACACGGGGTTTGGAATTTGGATGGATGGATGTTTTAGGTTTTGTAAAAGAAAACTACATAACGCATAGCACAGCATGATGTTAAAAGTCTGTTTGTGTATACGCCTTTACAGTTTTTCTCAGTCGCTTTAGTACAATTCTCAGATCTGAATTGATGTTTGCAAATCTGTGTGTGCATTTCACAAAACAATTTGTACAAACAGCAAAACACCATGGAATTCTTGCAAAAGCCTGTAACTAGCTCAAAATCTTTAGTTCATATCTCAAAACTAAGTCTTTATGTCATTGAACATGTCAGTGCTATCAGAATGTCAAGTCCTTGTGTCATTGTCTACGAACAAGACAGTCAAATTACTTAGTCATGTTGTCAATATAAGTGTGCACTTTAGAGTGAGATTCTGATGTAAACTACGGCTAAAGTTTTGATGAAAATTTATCATTGTGAAATGTAAGTTACACCTTTTTGTTTGATTGCAAGAGACTGGAAAAGATTCACATTTGTACTTTTATTGTTTATATTGTAATTTGTTGACAGACCATGTCATACCAACATATAAAAAACCCACCAATAACAGTAACACAAAGGGAAAAAAATATAGGACAATATTCTGTACAACAGTACAGGCAGTAGGAATTAGTGTGGTCTTCTTACACCTCTTGTCGTTCCTGTATGTTACGCCACAAATTCTCATCCACATCACAGTCCAATTCATTGTCCTTCCATTGTCAGACATAGAACATTGTGTTGTGCCTCAGCCATATACAGTATATACAGTACTTGCTCATTGATTGTCAATGAGATGCACCTTTGTTAGAAGTCAGGTCACCTGAGAGCAAGTTACCAATTCAGGACAAAAAAACATATAATGGAGATGTATAGAAATATTTTTGTCACATTATGACAACTTGATCAACCATTTTGCAGTTAATGACTTATACGATTAATTAATGACTAGGCGTTTTGAGGAGTAAGACTTTTGCACAGTGAACTATATTATACATTTTGATCAACATGACATAAACAATTGATAATGTATCAAAGAGCAGAGAATTGTACATAATCATTTGCATGATGTATCAAAGCAATTGCAACTTGTTCAAAGAAGTGAGAAACTGCTTATATGATGTGCACAAGTGACATCATGATGTGATGATTGAACAAATAGTTTTGAGAATTTCAATTCTGATCTGAGAATTGTACTAAAGCGAAGAGAAAAACTGTAAGATGTATCATTTTCATTTCTTTGTGTTCTCTTGTTGATTGACCTTTTCACTTTTCAGGAGCAGTATGAGTTATATTGTGAGATTGGCAGCACTTTTCAACTATGCAAAATTTGCACAGAGCGAGACAAAGACGTATGTATTCAGCCCTGTGGGCATCTGCTGTGTCAGCCCTGCTTAATAAACTGGCAGGTACAGTATATGTGATGACAAACACACACACACACACACACACACACACACACACACACACACACACACACACACACACAGCTTTTTGTTTATTGTATGGATTTGAAATTTAGCAACTTCAATTCTGAAGGTATGAAGGTCAGGGATCTAACCCGTAATATATATATATTTTTAATGAATATACATGAAAGATCAGTCAAATAAAAAAAAAACATATGTACAGAAAAATTGTGTCCAAACTGTATTTCATTGCCTTGTCGTTTAACATTTACCTTGTACTTGAAATCTAATCTAATCAAATCTACATTGAGTTCAATTTAGTGTAGTGGAAGTCCAGCTTCTATAATTAATGGTTAATACAAACTTAACATGTTTGTTTGTTTCAATAATTTTTCTGTTCAATACACAGAAATCTGATGGCCACACATGTCCGTACTGCCGCTGTGACATCCGGGGCACAGAGTTAATCTTAATTGAGACCTATAGGCCAGTGAGAGAGAAAAACATTGACTGCAAGGAGGAAGAGGAGGACGAAGAGGAGGATCACGAGGATGTAGAGTTAGTGATGAAGAAATTGGCTACAATGAAAAAGGTGATAGAAATAAACTATCTATCTCGCTCTCTCTGTCGCAAAATGTCTCTCTTTCTGCCTTGCTCTGACTAATATCTCTTTTGTTTTTTCAATATTGCAGATATCACAAGATGAGTATCAGATTCCCAGATCTTGCGTTGCTCCACCTCCACTTCCTCCAAAGCAAAGATCTCGTTCTCCGTGTCCATCTCCAATCCCTCCCCCACGATCTTTTTCCACCGGCAGTTCAACTTTTACTCAGTCTGCTTTGGTGAGTTGGTTCATCTCCATCTTTATTTTTAAAAACATACAATGATATTTTCATGTTTCTGTTTTTCTTGCTGTTTCTCTTCACAGAAAGCTAAGTACAGATCCTGGTCAGAAACCTCAGCAAATCTAAATAAAGATACGTCAGAACGGTGAGAAAATTCTATTAAGCAAATGCATTTCAGTCATTTATAATTGTACTTTTTTTGTTTAGAAATGAGGAACCCACGAGCCACATGCCCTCATCTTTTTCAAAAATTGGCAGCCACAGTGTGTATAAACCCTTTAAATACACGTACTAAAAGAGCAGTAAATCGTTTAACAAATAGTTTTAGAAACATTAAAATGAAGAATAGTTGTTCCCTTTCATAGTCAGGTCACTTCGACGTCAGTCAGAGACCTGACTATGGGATAACGGATGCGTCAGCCATTCGCGTTCATTCTTACAAACCGGCCAGTGAACAGTCAAGTTCAATGGCTGCATGAATTTGCATGCCACCTTTGACCCGTACCAGCTGTTATAAAAGGGCGGTGGCGTGCCACATGCAATTACCTTTCAGATGATTGAAGCCAGATCGTCGTTTCATCTCTGCAACCAACTCGATAAGGCTCTTCGTTGGAACTCTGCAGTAATCCAAGCTGGTTTTTGCTCCTCCGAAAAGACCCCGGAAGCAGCTGAAAACTCCTTGTTACATCAGCAAAGAGTTTTTATCTGAAAGAGCTCCAAAGCGTTCAACACGTCCTTTTAAGAATGGAGTCACGCTTGTGCAAATCTTCTGATTGCGGTAAGTGGTTGTCGCCGTCGGATGAGCACGAGCGCTGCGTCCGCTGTTTGGGTGCGGCGCATGCGGATGCGGCGCTCGTGTCGAGTTCGTGTTCGGTGTGCGAACGCATGCCATTCGTGACACTGCGGAAGAGACGGGATTTCCTTCGGGAAACCCCGTCTGCAGCCACAGCGCCCTCCCGTGGCGAGGATTGGGACGCCACGGCTTCCCGACCCGCAGAATCCGGTGAGGCGCGCTCGTGGGGAGATAGGGTAGATGATGATCTCGGGTCTCCATCCCGTAGTATCCACTGCCGAATCCAGTCACTAGAACTCTCCGGCGAAGCACGAGATTCTGATGCTTTGCTGGATTCATCCGACGACGAACAATCGCTTGAGTTTCCATCGAAGGATGACTCACTCTCGGCGTTGGAGGACATGGTCGTGGAGCCCGCAGAGACGCCGGCGCGGTCACGTCCCGATAACCCGTTTGTGGTAGTGCTAGCTCGCGCCGCGAAGAAGGTAGGATTAGAAGTGGAGATTCCACCTCAACCGGCACCTTCGCGGCTGGATGATTGGTGCCCGGCACGTCCATCGATTAAGCAATCGGGGACAGGCCTGGTTCCCTTTTTTCCCGAGCTGCACGAGGAGCTAACCAAGACGTGGCAAGCCCCCCTAGTGGCACGCGCACGCACTGGTAGCGACTCCTTCCTCGCTTCCCTCACAGGTGGTCTTTCCCGGGGCTATTTGGACTTTCCCTCCACGGAACGAGCTATCGCGACCATTTTGTGTCCGAAAACGGCCGCTTCCTGGAGGGACCGTCCAAAGCTTCCAGGCAGGTCGGCGAAGTTCCTATACGCGCTGAAAGATTTTAATCTTTCTTGGAGGCTTAATAATAATTATAAATCAGTCAGGCATTCCATCATGGCCGAGATTGCAGGTCTCTGTCGAAGGGAGTTGTCCGGAAGCTGGATCCAGGGAGCAATGATTGAGCCGACACCGCGTTAGAGGTTTAACACGTGTTTATTGTGCCGTTCAATGCATTACTCTATCACAGTCAGGAAATGCGGATCCTTTATACCCTAAATGACGTCAGATATCTCGCGTGACTATCAGCAGGAAACGAGATTTGTCAGAGGACTGACTTACACACGTGGTCTCTATTCAATAACAAAAGATAGGCGTTGCTATGGTAATATGTAATCAGGTCTCTATTCGACCTCCAGAGGTCTCCGAACGAGGAGAGTAAGAAGAGCAGTCTTAAACACTAACTTTGAGTTTTATAGCCTAAGTATTATCTTCAAATATATAATAAAATATTATCTATGGTCAATCATAAATTAATATAAGTTCCGAGTTTGAGTTCTGAGTTATTTTAAGAAGCTTCTCACAGTTTTAACTGTCTCAAAGCACACAAGTAAATCTTTAAATTAATTATCACTTTTATTCATTTGATTGTCTGGTTATTGGTGTTAATTAAATCACTTTGATAATAACAAAGAGTATTAATATAAATATTACAAATAGTCAAGTAAATGTGAGGATTTCTTAGTTTAAACGTTTCTTAACCTTTCACAAAGATTTTAGCTCCAGTGTCCTTGCTTTTGATAAGACTTAGACAGAGACTGGAGACATAGCAGTTTACCGGAATTGGGATTTACGTCAACATCAAATTATCTTGCCTTATAATATTCCCCCACAGATCCATAGGGAACAATAAGTCAAAACAACTTTTAGATTATTATTATTATCTAGATTTTAGTTACTAATCTATTTCTCTTGGAGACACAAGTATAAAACAATTCAACAGCCTTCAGCCTTGGCCTGGCTGTGGTGACGCAGGCTAAATATAATAAGATCGCAATATTAATATTGGAAATAAGATTTAAGTTATTAAATATTAAAAATATTCTAACAATTCCACTCTTTTTAAAGCGAAATAAAATGAAGCGATAAAATTAATCAATTAAATCTTATTATTAAGCATATGTATTTGGATGTTATCGTTTACTAAATGTTTTGGAATCGGGCCAAAAACCTCGAGATTAGTGAGGGAAAAAAGGCACCAATTCATTCTTAAATAAAATAAAATAATCACCAATAAATATTGTATTGAAATCTGTATAAAAACATTATTGAGATCTGATTAAAAAAAACCTCTCTAACGAGGAGAAAAAAATCTCAGATCAGTCAGAGTCTGGGTGTTTTTTACACCAGGTTACATAAACTGATTGTACTCAGTTTAAACAACACTTTCAGCTTGGAGGTCAGCAATTCAACATGGCTGGAACCAGCAGAATTGTCAACCAGGGGGTCGTCCCCTCTCTTCTCCGGCCGGGGGTACCTAAATTCAGCATAAACAACAATCCACAAACACAACATGACAATAGCTATGGAGGTATTAATCTTAAGTGGGTGGCTGGACGCCTTCGATCTGGTGGTAAAATTCAGTTGATGAGATTAGTCAAAATAACAACATAACTCACACCTGTTATTTAGGTCACTTTATCTTTCTGACTTACAGTTCCGTGCTCTACTTAAATCTTTACTCTTTTCAAACTTTGGCTTTTAAAGTATGCTTCTTTGGAATCATTCTGGAATACCTTGCTAGTTAAAAATTTGTTATTTAGTTCAAATTTAGCTTTCTTTTAATGCATGTCATCAAACCATCTTGGAAAAAA
>CM051501.1:15070013-15168214 GCA_028031935.1 Paedocypris micromegethes | reverse complement strand
CCGACGATCGAGCTACCACTGTCGAAGTCCATCCACAGGTGGACACAGAAGTGGGGCTACCACCTATGGTGCTAGCCAGCTTTACAGTAAAAGACAGATGCACCCACACACACACTCCCTTCACTCCTACCGAGGGTCGAGTTGTCTGCTAACACCGGATATTCCCTGCGCGGTAGAAGACCGGAGCTGCGAAGGGCCCCGGCCCGACGGAGCTCCAGGTCGGGGGTCACGCTCTCTGTCATGACTCACCAAATCGGTCGAGGAGCAGGCTTCGGCCAGCATCTCCCGACGTGGTGAGAGGTCGGTTGTCAGGCGGCCCTCGGCAACCTGCTGACTCAGACGGGACGCGGAGCTCTCTCGCCTCACGGCCAGGAGTCACCTGCCCCAAGCTCTCCCCAGACCCCACGGCTTCGTTGATCCCCCTCAGACGGTACTTGATGGAATGGTGCGCCCTTCCTCGTCCGTCCCCTTGGGTGATCCGAACCGTGAGACTCGGCTACGCTCTGCAGTTCGCCCGCCGGCCTCCGGTATTCCGAGGCGTCCTCACCACTCATGTGGGCTTGAGAGACGCTCTTGTATTAAGGGCAGAGGTCTCCTCGCTGCTAGCGAAGGGCGCCATCGAGGTGGTGCCCCCAGCCGAGACGAGGAGCGGGCTTTACCACCCGTAATTCGTGGTCCCCAAGAAGACCGGCGGTATGCGGCCCATTTTGGATCTGAGGTCCCTGAACGTCTACCTTCACAGGTTTTCGTTCAGGATGCTGACCCAGAGGGACCCTGAGGGCAGTTCAACCCAGGATTGGTTCGCCGCTATCGACCTTCAAGACGTGTACTTTCATGTCTCGATCTTGCCCCGGCACAAGTCTTTCCGCGGGATCAGTTGATCGCACAGAGAGACGCAGTGCTCAGGCACTTGAGCTGGCTGGGGTTACGCGTCAACCGAAAGAAGAGCACTCTGACCCCGGGTCAGCAGATCTCCTTTCTCGGGCTCGACCTGGACTCCGTTCTGATGTGCGGCAGGCTATCCTCTCGGAGAGCCGCCAATATCCGGAGTCAACTGGAAGTGCTCACCCCCGGCTTCCGGGTGCGGTGCAAACACTTCCAGAGGATCCTAGGCCACATGTCGTCTGCCTCCGCGGTGACTCCGCTAGGCAAGTTACACATGCGGCCCCTTCAGTTTTGGATCCGGGGCAAGGTCCCAAAACGAGTCTGGCGGTTGGGGAGATACCGGGTCCTAGTCACACCCGAGTTTTTCCGCCTGCTCCACCCTTGGTCAGAGACGAGCTTCCTACGGGCAGGTGTCCCATTAGGAACCGTTGTGATATCCGCGGATGCATCCAACACGGGGTGGGGAGCAGTGTGCAACGGCCGGGGAGTTTCCGACCGTTGGTCGGGTCCTCGCCTCCAGTGGCACGTCAACATGCTCGAGCTACTAGCCGTGCACCTCGGGTTGAAACACTTGCTCAGGCAAGTCCGAGGGAAGCATGTGCTGGTCAGGTCAGACAGCGTAGTTGCAGTAGCTTACATCAACCGTCAAGGCGGATTGGGCTCGCACCGTTTGAACAAGCTCGCACGTTGCCTCTGGCTGTGGTGTCTGCTGAGGCTCAGGTCTCTGGTGGCAGTCCACATTCCAGGCATCCTCAACACAGCCGCGGATGCACTGTCGAGGCAGGGTCCCGCCCCGGCGAATGGAGGCTGAACCCTCAAGTGGTGACAGAGGTGTGGGAGGAATTCGGTCTGGCACAGATAGATCTCTTTGCTTCAGACGAATCGACCCACTGTCCACTCTGGTTTTCGCTAACCGAGGCGCCACTCGGTGTAGACGCGTTTGCCCACCCATGGCCTCACCACATGAGGAAGTACGCCTTCCCGCCAGTTACCCTGATTCCCCAGCTACTGGGTCGAGTCAGGAAGGAGGGTCATCAGGTTCTCTTGGTCGCCCCTTATTGGCCCGACAAGACCTGGACGTCAGATCTCATGGATCTGGTCACGTCCCCTCCGAGGCAGATACCTTTGAGAGCGGACCTCCTCTCGCAAGCACAGGGCTCGCTCTGGCACCCGCGGCCAGACCTCTGGAACCTCCATGTCTGGCCGCTGGACGGGTCACCTCGTTAGACGATCTGCCACAGTCGGTACAGGACACTATCGCTCAGGCTCGTGCACCGTCCACAAGACGGCTGTACGGCCTGAAGTGGCAGACCTTCGTCACCTGGTGCCGCCAGAAAAACGGAAACCCACTGAGTTGCCCCGTCGGTACGGTTCTCTCGTTTCTTCAGCAGAAACTTGAGAAAAGCGTGGCCCCTTCCACTCTGAGAGTCTATGTGGCCGCGATATCCGCCTCACATGACCTCATCGAGGGGAAGACGGTAGGCCGGCACGACCTGACGACTAGGTTTCTAAGAGGTGCAAGAAGGGTTCGCCCTTCTAGACCTCCCCCGACCCCGGTGTGGGATTTGAGCTTGGTGTTGGCGACCCTCCGCTCTCCCCCCCTTCGAGCCGCTGGAGACTACGAGTCTCAGGCTGCTCACACTGAAGGCCTCGCTTCTACTAGCGCTGGCCTCAGTGAAACGGGTCGGGGACCTAGAGGCGTTCTCTGCAGATCCTCAGTGCCTGACCTTTGGGCCTGGAGACTCGCACCTAGTGCTGAGACCCAGGCCTGGTTACGTGCCAAAAGTGCCCGCTACCCCCTTCAGGGATCAGGTAGTGACGTTGCAAGACCTGGCCGGTCACCCACTGTGCCCAGTACGCGCTATACGCACCTACCTACAACGCACAGAGAGTTTCAGAAGCTCGCAACAGCTCTTTGTCTGCTATGGTGGTCGGCAGAAAGGGAATGCCGTCACCAAGCAGAGACTCTCGCACTGGATCGTTGACGCGATTAAGTTTGCGTATCACGACCGTAAGTTGCCTTGCCCGCTGAACGTGAGAGCCCACTCCACCAGGAGCGTGGCCTCGTCGATCGCAGTGGCAAGGGGAGTCTCTCTAGCAGACATATGTAGAGCTGCCGGCTGGGCTACACCCAACACCTTTATTCGGTTCTACAAACTGGATAAAGCGTCAGTATCCACGCAGGTACTTTCCGCAGTGGAGGGCAATACCGACACGGTGTAGGCCTGCAGGAGCCAACCCCAGTTTTGGGGCCAGCCTCCTATCTTAGTGTTTCCTCTACCCTCGAGTTAGGCTAGGAACACGCCCAGTCCGCTCAGCACACTAGGGGTCACGGCCTACGTAGGGCCGAGACCCCTGGAGCCCCGGCCTCTGTTTCCAATCCACGGCCAAATAGGCGCAAGTGGGGGTTCCCTGGTGCCACCGAGTCCAGACTAGTAGACCTAGTTCTGGCTGTTTTCTGCCTCAGGCGATACTCTTCGAGTTATTACGCCTGGTTTCCCGAGGGGATGAGGTCGAGTAGTAGGGCCAAGCTCTCCTCCCTCTCCCAAGCGACAGACACTGGGCTTCTTTGACGAGTGGCGCTTGAGCGCCATCTCTACGCAACACGTCTCACTACGTGAGAAGTGTTCTCCGTCAACCCTGGCGAGGGTCCCCCACGCACGGGTCGAGAGCCAACAAGTTCCCTTGTTGCCCCGGTGGAGGTGAGTGCTACTACCCTTCGGGCTAGGCCCACCTCTAGATGCTGTGGAAGATCCACTAAAGGTTCCTCGGCTAAACAGCCGGAGGGGTCTTTTCGGTAGGATACTGCCCTGGATGTGGTCCGTTGTATTATCCCATAGTCAGGTCTCTGACTGACGTCGAAGTGACCTGACTATGAAAGGGAACGTCTTGGTTACTTGCATAACCTCTGTTCCCTGAATAAGTCAGGGAACGAGACGTCACTTTCCGCCGCCACATTCAGGGTATGCCGCTGGAAGTCTGCGTTGGCCCGACCGGCTTCAATCAGCGAAAGGTAATTGCATGTGGCACGCCACCGCCCTTTTATACCAACTGGTAAGGGTCAAAGGTGGCATGCAAATTCATGCAGCCATTGAACTTGACTGTTCACTGGCCGGTTTGTAAGAATGAACGCGAATGGCTGACGCATCCGTTATCCCATAGTCAGGTCTCTGACTGACGTCTCGTTCCCTGACTTATTCAGGGAACAGAGGTTACGCAAGTAACCAAGACGTTTGTCATGTTATATTAACCCCTACTGGCGAATAATGTCATAAAATACAGTGTGTATATGAAAAATGGGTTATTCAGAAAATATTTAGATATTGTTTTTTTTTTTTATTTCTCAGGTGAAGTTCCTTGGGAAGGTCCTTCAGAATCGATAAAACGCCGAAACAAGAAAAGAATGGACAAAGAATTGGACAAATGTGAAAGTTGAACACTTGTAAAAACACGATCATGGAGGCACTGAATAGACTGCAGAATGAGAAATAGTAGTTTGAAAAAAAAAAAAAAAACTACCAGATTGTGTGAAATTCAATTAGCACAATAATTGTGACCAAGCATATAAATGAAGCATTGCAATATGAGTTTGCCATATATTTCCACTGAGGAAACAGAAAACAGTTGTACACCTTTACAATTCTACCTCAAGTGCAAATTTTTTTATGTCACAAACCTAGAATTTTTTACATTTTAGAAAATAATCCTGTGAATTTATACCTGATTTTTAATATAATATGTCAGATGTTCCCCCCTCCATTTTAAAATGTTTAGTTCATCAATTAAAGTAGCAATTACTAAATTTGCTGTTTTATGTCAAGTATAAATACAAACACACAAATACGCTACAATACACTTGTGTGTTTTGTGTGTGTGTTTGTGTGCACATATATATTTATTTTACCAGTTCAAATTTTAATTATAACTATAAGAAAAAACAAGACGTAAGAAAGTGTCTTAAATCTGACTTAATTTGGCCTGTAAAAAGATTGTGAAATTGAAGTGTTTATTTTATTTTGCAATAACTTAAGACATTCAAATTCATGTTTTTTTAAATATCAGTGTAAAATGTAAAAATCACTTACATTTTGTCCCGGTACCATCTTCTTTGTTTTGGGTATTACTCTACATCAGGGGTGCCATTTAACAAATTTTTGGTTCGCAATCTACCTATAGTGAATGACCTAGTCGAAGCGATCAACCGCCTATAAAAACACAAATTATATACGTAAATATTTTTATTTCCCAAGACTGGATAAATAGAGAGTATTGCGTCAGGAAGGGCTTTTCTTATTTTGAAACTTGACAAAAATAACTATTCGAGTCGTGCACAGAAAAAATAGACAGACATTTTCAAACTATTCAATTTTTGGAAATTGGGTTCGAATCAATGACGCCAGGACATTGTTCGTACTACATGCAACATAAATTCCGCATGCATAGTTACATTTCTCTACATTGGGCGTGTTTTAAGGTGACGCATTGTTTACAAACTCGGTGCTGTATTTTTTACGTTGTTAAAGCAGATTTGTGACAATTCGTTGGAAAACGATAACTGCACACAATTACAGAAAGTGCAGAGAAAGCTGTTTTTGCGTGGAAAAATAACTTTCAAGTTCGCTGCGTGCGTAATGGAAAATGGGTGAGTTTTTGTTTAGGGTAGCATAATGTTACTAGTGTTAACTCATTTAAAGGCTCAATAAATGTTATTAAAATCGAATTAAGACTTGCAACTATTATATCTGAGTTTTTGACAATTTAACTATTAAAATATTACCGTGTGTATAGTTGTTGTTCTTTCATTCTAATATGTAATAGTTGTTGTCCTTATAATCAAGGTGATAACTTAATATGTTACTTTCAACAAGTTGTTATCATACTGTTTAAATACTACTACATACAAACACAACATTTTTGATAAAACGTCCTAGATTGTACATTCCAGATAAAATTCAAAAGAATCTTGACAAGCTCTCTGAAGTCTTTGGGTCTGAAAGTCCTGGGAAAGTTCTGCGTCAGCTTAAGACTCTTGTGCGAGTGTTTGATGGGTTTGTGATGGATGTTGCCGTAACTGGAGAATCAGGGGCAGGGAAATCCTCTGTCATCAATGCTGTGTTTGGACTTAGTCCGGATGATCCCGGAGCAGTTCTGACTGGAGCTGTGGAAACGACAAAACAAGCCACTCTTTAACAGCATTCAAATCTTCCAGACGTCAGATTCTGGGATCTTCCAAGGATGGAAACTCCTTCTTTTAAATCAAAGAATTATGTCAAGTCAATGAACTTTGACCTGTATGATATGTTCATGGTGATTATATCAGAGGGTGACAGAAAACAATGTGCTTTTGGTTTCTGAAATCCAGGAACAAAAGAAGCCATTTTATGTCATCAGAACAAAACTCGATGATGATGTTCACTCCCAAAGAAGAAAACGCAATTTCGCTTAATGGCAGTTGATTCCAGTTAATCGGACACAAGACTGGGTCATTTTGTACGATGACTGGTCTGTTTGACTGGAATTGACTACTCAACAGAAAGTTGTCATGTTGTCATGCTGTTGTTTTTAAAGTAATCAAATTAATCAATTTCATTATATGTTGCTTTTCTTTTTGCTGAAGAACTGATACCTACAATGATCTGACCATTTAAGGTGAAAACCTCACTAGGTTGGAAGATATGTGCCAACATGGAGAGTTGGGAAGGGAGAAAGTCTGCGCTGTTCTGGAAGCTCTCGGCCATTTTCTGGTCAACGTGGCTGTTTTGGGAGAGACCGGGTCTGGGACTTCCACATTGGTAAGATCCAGAGGTGCACCTAACGAAGAGTAGAAATTACCTAATGTAGAGTACCTAATGTAGAGACCTAACGAAAGTAGAAATTTGGCTTACTTTTACTTTTCTAGAGTATTCATTTTTCCGGTTACTTTCTACTTCTACTTCTTATTTTTTAAAGCAAATATCGGTACTTTCTATCCGTTACTTCCTCAAAACCAGCCGCGTTACCGGTTAGTTTTATTTCCGTGTTGAATCGATATAAAAAAAAACATCCGGACAAATCACGCCGGTAAATGATTGTGGTTGGATGAGACGTATAAACAAGTATCATCCCGACACCCTATTGGTTTGCGTAAGGTCCATCATCACACCTGCGCATCGCGCTTTGTCGGCGAAAGAATGACGCAGAGGAGAAGCGGCTTTATGAATTCGATTAGTGTCAATATGGTTAGAGCACAAACTGCGTGCGCGGCGCGCTTGCGCACACACCATATGGCAAGCGGAATTAACATTTATCCCCTCGCGGCGACTCGTCGTAAAACATTTCTGACAAGTCACAATTCATTTCAAGATATCTTCAAATGTATTTTGACTAGTCACATAAAGTCGTTTAAATCAGATAGTGTCCAGTTCAACTGATGTTTGAACAATGTGACAAAGGCAAATAATTATGATAAAAAGTTTACAAAATGGCATATGGAATTCCAAGACTTTCACCCTTATGCATTGTAGTTTATATTACATTTTAACTACAAACTTACAGTCGTACATTTCTCAGACGTCCCAGTTCAGACACACTACTACATTATTAATGGAAACTGTTTTAGTGACAAAAATTAATAGAATATTATCTAAATTACCTGGAAAACAGTATTGAAAATGCACAATCATCACACATGTATAATTAAAAAACACGTAAATATCGTAACACATTTTACATTTGCTAAAAACTAGATAAAAAATGGGATGACAAACAGTAAGATAAAAAAAGATAGCAACATAATTAGATTAGATTCAACTTTATTGTCATTGGCAAGTACAGTACAAGACAACAAAATAAAGTTAGGACTAACAGGAAATAAATAATAATTAATTTGATGTGTTTTTAAAGTGCTGCATGGGGATATAAATTGTATAGGCACATATAAACACACATATGATAGATATGATAAGGTAGAGAGCCATGATGAATAGAAACATGGTATAGGGAGGTATATGCAGTGTATGTCACAATTGTGTGCAGTCAGGTAATTAGTAGACATGAGCACATTGACACGTTCAGCACAAGGTGCCATGAGCAGGTATTGAATTGAATTGAAAAAGCCTTTATCAGTCCCACAACGGATGTCCATTCCCTAGATGTGTATGATGGAACGTTGAGTAGTGCGATAGGTTTGTAAACAATTTTGGGTGCAAAAAGCAACGGAAAAGTCTAGTGCGAGGGCAGTGTTCCTGAGGGTCACAGCTCTGAGGAAGAACCTGTTCCTCACGTCTGCTGCTTCTGGTCCTGATGCTGCTAAAGCGTTTGCCCGATGACAGGTGAGAGAACAGTCGGTGGTCAGGGTGAGAAGAATCTTTGGAGATGCTGAGCTCTCGGCGCTCACAGCACTTCCTCTGGACGTCCTCGATGGCAGGAAGTGAAGAGGCAGTGAGCGGTTTGATGTACCACACTGTAACCCTGATGGTTAGGATGCTCTCTCTATTGTCCAGTGGTGTAATAAAACACAGCTAAAGAATAAAGAAAAGAAATTGTTAGGTACAGCAATTATTTTCGCATTTTCTCATTAAAACGCACTTACAGAATATCATAGAAATCACTAAATATAGCATATTTTCCCTATCCGTCAATTCACTATTACATACTGTGTTGTATATCATTAGAGGCCTAGTTTATATTATACTCACACAATAGCATATTTTGTTATTTACAAAAAACAGCACAAATAACTAATACACTGAAGCATTTTTTCGTAAGACTAGTGTTGTCATGCTATCATTTCGTGCTTCAGATTAGCAGCATTAGAACTTACAAGTCAACCGTTTTGAAATCCAGATAACTTACACGCTACACATTTGTATATTACATTACCTAAATCTGTTCACTTTGGAGTAGGAAATCTTTCATTTTTAAAAGATTCTTTCTTGAGTCCCGTTTTCTTTTCGTGAAAAAAACGCGGTAGCATTTTAGCACGTGCAAGTTACGGTGACTTAATTTATCTAAAAATGCGTAAAGTCAATAAGTGAATTATTAATTACACGGTCAGACAAAGGATTTGTAATAACTTGTAAAAACGCGGTGAAAATGACATCGCATTTTGCAGAAAAAACACTTACCAGATTCGTTCGTGCAGGCGTTCATCTGAAGAGAATTTGAATCACAACGGGCAAAAAATGGGCGGGTTTGCTCATTTGAATATTATTTGTAGATATCTTTAAATGTATTTCTCCTAGTCAAAATACCAATTGAAGATATCTCTAATCGAATTCTGACTAGTCACAATTGCATTTGCAGATATCTCTAAAGTTGGAGATATCTACAATGGTCACATTCGAGATATCTACAATTCTTTTAGAGATATCTCTAAATAAATTTTGAGTAGGACTAATTATATTTGAAGATATCTTTAAATATAAATCGACT
This sequence comes from Paedocypris micromegethes, assembly GCA_028031935.1. Taxonomy (NCBI): domain Eukaryota; kingdom Metazoa; phylum Chordata; class Actinopteri; order Cypriniformes; genus Paedocypris; species Paedocypris micromegethes. The sequence goes on along the minus strand of CM051501.1, from coordinate 15,158,917 downwards.
AGTCACAAATCAAATTAAAGATATCTTCATTTTTTAATGACTAGTCAAAAATATGTTTTAGATATCTAAAATGTATTTCAAGATATCTTTAATAAAACGCATTTCGAGATATCTTCAATTATATTATGACTAGTCATAAATATTTGCAGATATCTTTAAATATTTTACTACTAGTAGAAGTGTAATTGAAGATATCTCTAATACAAATTAGCACTAGTAACAATATATTTGAAGATATCTCTAATTATAATTGTAGATATCTCTAAAGTAATTCAAGATATCTTCAAATCAATTGTGACTAGGAGAAATTCATTTAGAGATATCCGCAAATATTTTTCAATGGAAGTCAATGGGGCAATGTGACTAGTCGAAATACATTTGAAGATATCTTCAATTGAATTGTGACTAGTCAGAATGTATTTAGAGATATCTCGAATGCCATTTATGACTAGTCACAATTGAATTGAAGATATCTCTAATTCGATTTGTGACTAGTCAAAATACATTTGAAGATATCTTGAAATGAATTGTGACTAGTCAGAAATGTTTTACGACGAGTCGCCGCGAGGGGATAAATGTTAATTCCGCTTGCCATAGCACCATTAGAACAGACGCGAAAATGCGGGTAAAACGGCAAACGAATGTTCAACATGTGTGAGGCGCAGTGACCGTGTGTAAATCTCAAGTTCTGAGCGTTTGTAAGACGCTTTTCACAGTTTAAATGGTCTCAAAGCGCACAAAAGCTCGCGTGAACACTGATAAACATTTCAGTTAGTATCTTTGTGAGACTTTAAGAGATATTATTTATCATATACTAGATATATACGGAGATAATGTAATGTTGAATCTAGATTTTCGAACATAAGAGTATGTAAGTAGGTCATTATTTCATAACGTATTTGAAAATAATCTATTTTGTTACAAGTTTTTACAGATTTATCAACCTGTGTGATTTAGTGATCTTGAGGCCACGCAGATTACACAGAAGCTTTGTAATAAAATGCATTAATTTTCAATGTAATTACAACAATTTAATAGAACTTAGTTCTATAATGCTATTTTTCTCGCATTACTTTTACTTTTATACTTAAAAGTAGTTTCATCAGTATCAGTAACGCTACTTTTACTTTAGTAGAATATTGGGCATTTTACTTTTACTTTCACAGAAGTACTTTTTGACTCTAGTATTTACTTCTAATGAAGTAACAAAAGTGACTACTTTTGACAGCACTGGTAAGATCTCTTACTGGGTTTCTGACAGAGGAGCGAAATCCCACAGTCGGTCTAGAATATCCAGATATCAGATTCTGGGATTGTTCGGGTGTAGAGGCAATAACAGATATTCTGAACAGCTTTTTGGGAGAAATATCATCATTTAAAACTAGCCAAAGCTGTTCGGGAACTAGGAAAATACCTTCTAGTCAAGACAAAGGTTGACCAGCAACTACAGGCTCAGCATGATTTGTTTTGTACAGAGAATGAAATTCTGGATGCACTGCGGGTACAGTATAGCCAAGAGCTTCACACTGGGAAACTCGGAAAACAACAAGTTTTTTTAACAACAAAAAAACAGAAAAGCGCTGAACTTTGTTGGTTTGGAGAGTGCGCTGACCAGTGACCTCGACACCATCAGGTCAAGTGCCTTTGTGCATTATGTTACTAGAACAGTCAAACAATAAACATTAACAGATTTATCGTATATGAAAATTTTTTTTATTTTTTTGTATTTTTTAAGAGAAAATTAATTTAAACCATTGAATACATACTTTGCAATATTTTGACAATGGAATTTATTATTTTTTTTTATTATGGTTTGCTTTTTTCCTTCTAAAACTGCATAGGCTTCTTTCCATGTAACGGCAAAGTTTTTCCGCTGTATTTCCTTACATGCAAGATTAGACACATTTTTAATATTGACTTTGTGATTGTGTTTGATCAGATAAAATCACAATAGCAAGCATACGTACTGTTACACTTAACACATTTTGTCAATTGAATTAGAAATAACATTTGTTTGAAAAATTAATCTAAAAAATAACATTTTGTGTGGACCTATAAAACACACTAGGTGGCGCTCAAAGTCTGTTACACTGCTACAACTGTGCCACAGCTTGAATCCCACCTAAAGCCAAACCACTAACAGGGCTTTTATTCTCCAGTTTTTTTTATAGATGTTTTGTGTCTAATGATAAGTGTTTTAGTTTGGATGTATAAAGTCGCCATGCAGTGTCTCCTGTTTTCTAATAACAAATGGATACGTTTGTGGCTAACGAGTTTTTAAAAAAAAAAAAAACAATAAATTAAATCGCAAAAAACAGGAAGGATTTATTATGTGTGTTTTGGTCTAATAAACATTTGTCAGACCTGCAGCCTTCAGCACGTCTCTGGCTGTGTCGGCTAAATCAGTGAGTCCTTCTCTGAGAAGTCTCAGCGTTCCACCGAAAGACATTTTAGCTGTTTTCTTACTCCCGACAACAGGAACCATACTCCAAGCAAACTTCACCGCTGCTTCTTTGCTGGTCAGGGCTGACAGAACCTTACTGCTTAGCTGTTTCTGGCCCAGAGCGACGACAAGCGGCGACTTCCTCACTGATTTCAGGGATGGATTGTTGACCCGGACTGATAGTTTATCTAGCGATGCGTCATCCAGACCAAACGCATAATAACACTTTGTGAAGAAGCTGAGTAAAATAGCAGCGTCGCATGCTATTGAAAGTCCGGGAACCGGAGCCACAGAGACAGAACCTGACGCGACGGCTGCCGACCACGTCTGCTTCATGAAAACCTCCACTTTGTCTTCCAGGGCTTTGGCAGAGTAGATGGGCAAGGACAACACGAGAGCGTCTCTCTTGTGAGCAGGAAGTTGTGCCTCCAGCGTGTCAATCAGACTCTGGAAGTCATATTTACTCATTTGAAAGGAGGAAATCAGAAAGACCTGGGAAACGTCCATTGGCCTAAGGTTTTTGTGGCAGTCCTCACGGATCTGTGAGAGCAACTTCTGCTCGTCAAAGTTTCGCTTCTGCGACTCGGCCTGAACATCATTGTCGATCTTGGAGCGGAGGAAGTAGAACAGCTTTTTGCGCTCTCTGATGGCTTTTGCGAGCATAATGTCATTCTCTTTGAATCTCTGCGATGAAATGATGATGAAGAAATCAAAGGTTTCTAGTTTGATCTCTTTTAAATAATTTTTTGCTCTAAATTTTGCACTTCCTGTCCCGGGCAAGTCCCACAACCTGACGTTTGGCATTGTGGGATGCGGGTACATTGTTGGCATCATGGTTGTTTCTGTCACTCCGGTGGGAGCCGCATCATCCTCGTCGGGTTGAAGACCTCTGATTGCATTGATGAAGGTGGATTTTCCCGCTCCAGTTGATCCAGTGACGCCGATATGGAGAGTCACGTTGTCCAGAGTTGTGGTGATAACATCCGGTAATTCATAGACATGTTCTTCTTCAGGCGGCTTCACGCTTTCTGTACTCTCAGTAATTTCTGACTTTATAGGCAGGTGTTGTTTGATTTCACTCTGATCCAGCCCTTCAGAAATGCGTTCAGGTTTCTTGGCTTCTTGACATGGCGCACTTACAAAAATGTGTTCATTCAGTGTCTTTAACATCTGGCATGTTTTGGCATTATGGTGTTTATCTCCAGGCCTTTCAGTACTCGGTCCATCCACAGTTCCCTCTGATTTTAGAGACATGTTTTTGGCAGTTTCACTCTGATCCAGTTCTTCAGAATTACTCCTCAGTTTCTTTTCTTCACATGGTTCATCCTTGAACATGTGTTGATTCAGTGTTTCATGTGGTTCTTCAGGTTGACATTTTACTTTTTGCTGTGTTTTGGCATTACAGTGTTCCTCTTCACTTTTTTTTGTCTCTGTTTCTTCTGAGACGATTTCTGTGGTTTTGCTTTGATCTAGATTGTCAGGAATATTTTCAGGTTCCTTGGCTTCCTGACATGGTTCATCCAGGCAGATGTCCTGGTTATGTGCCTCCTGTTGCTCTTCAAACAGAGATTTGGCATCACAGAGTTGAGTTGAAGGTGGTTCTTCTGTATTCCTCACTTTGACACTTTTAGAAGTTTCATTTTGTTTTGCTCTATCATGCAAACATTCGTTCCCTGGTTGTGATACTTGTTCTTTTTTTTTTCTTGTCTGAGTTTCAAGCTTTTTGACTGGTTCTCTCTCTTCATCTGCAGTAACAGGTTCAGTTGTGTTGTGCTTCTTCTCCAAACACTTTTCTGCCAACAGGCCATCAGATGTTATCACTATATTTTCAGGGATTTTCAATGAGTGTTTTTCCTTGTCTTTCTCCCTTTTCGCTTTCTGTATTTCTCTTTCCTTCAAATGCCTTAGTTTTGATTCAATACGGTTAGGTAGATTAGATTCTTTGTCTTTCCCTGGTTGTTCCACACATTCTGTTTGTTGTGAGTCTCTTGATGGCATTGACTCCATCCCTTCTGTATTTTTCTGCTGCTCCCTATGCAAAATTTCCTCAAGAAATGCTTCAACTAATCCATCAGCCACTTTAATCTGACTACATTCAGTGTAGATTTGAAGAAATGGATCCATAAAAACGTTGACTTCTTCTGACATGATGTTTCTAATTGAGAGAAAAGGCAGGCAATTATTTTTTTTTTGGTATACCGTTTTTATAATTTTATTTTGGTTTATAAATTGCAAAATGCAAAATGAATTGCAAAAAAAAAAATCTATCTATCTATCTATCCATCCATCCATCCATCCATCCATCCATCCATCCATCCATCCATCCATCCATCCATCCATCCATCCATATATATATATATATATATATATATATATATATATATATATATATATATATATATATATATATATATATATACAGTGGTGTGGAAAAACTATTTGCCCCCTTTCTGACTTTTTATTCTTTTGCATGTTTGTCACACAAAATGTTACTGATCATCGAACACATTTTAATATTAGTCTCAAAGATAACACAATTAAACACAAAATGCAGTTTTAAATCAATGGTTCTATTATTTAGTGAGAAAAAAATCCAAACCCACATAGCCCTGTGTGAAAAAGTGATTGCCCCCCTGGTCAAAAAATAACTTAACTGTGGTTTATCACACCTGAGTTAAATTTCTGTAGCCACCCCCAGGCCTGATTACTGCCACACCTGTTTCACTTTTGGGCCAGCAGCCCAAAATTACCCCAAGAGCGCAGAGACAACTCATACGAGAGGTCACAAAAGATCCCAGGGCAACGTCCAAAAAACTGCTGGCCTCACTTACCTCAATTAAGGTCATTGTTCACGACTCCACCATAAGAAAGAGACTGGGCAAAAACGGCCTGCATGGCAGAGTTCCAAGACGCAAACCACTATTAAGCAAAAAGAACATTATGGCTCGTCTTAATTTTGCTAAAAAAAAAACATCTCGATGACTGCCAAGACTTTTGGGAAAATATCTTGTGGATTGACGAGACAAAAGTTGAACTATTTGGAAGGTGCGTGTCCCGTTACATCTGGCATAAAAAGTAACACAGCATTTCATAAAAAGAACATCATACCAACAGTAAAATATAGTGGTGGTAGTGTGATGGTCTGGGGTTGTTTTGCTGCTTCAGGACCTGTAAGGCTTGCTGTGATAGATGGAAGCATGAATTCTAATGTCTACCAAAAAATCCTGAAGGAGAATGTCCGGCCATCTGTTTGACAACTCAAGCTAAAGCGATCTTTGGTGCTGCAGCAGGACAATGACCCAAAACACACCAGCAAATCAACCTCTGAATGGCTGAAAAAAAAAATGAAGACTTTGGAGTGGCCTAGTCAAAGTCCTGACCTGAATGAGTCAGCATCTGAATTGAGATGCTGTGGCATGACCTTAAGGCGGTTCATGCTAGAAAATCCTCAAATAAAGCTGGATTACAACAATTCTGCAAAGATGAGTGGGCCAAAATTCCTCCAGAGCGCTGGAAAGAGTTGTTGCAAGTTATGGCAAACGTTTGATTGCAGTTAAGGGTGGCCCAACCAGTTATTAGGTGCAGGGGCAATTACTTTATCACACAGGGCTATGTGGGTTTGGATTTTTTTTTTCTCATTAAACAATAGAACCATTCATTTAAAAACTGCATTTTGTGTTCACTTATGTTATCTTCGACTAATATTAAAATGTGTTCGATGATCAGTAACATTTTGTGTGACAAACATGCAAAAGAATAAAAAGTCAGGAAGGGAGCAAATAGTTTTTCACACCACTGTTGTGATTTTCACAAAACACTTTTTTTTAAAGTAGTATTCTTTATGTTTATGTTAATGTTAACAAACATACAACAAACAAAAGGAGATATTAATTTTCAAAGGGTGTTTATGGGGGGATCGGGAGGGAGCGCGCGCGGAAAATATATATTATATTTATATACATATTTTTATATTTATATGTACATATTTTTATACACATATATATACACTGTATATATGTACAGTATATATTATATATATATACGTATGTGTATATATATATATATTAGAAAACGCTTTCACAAACTTAAATTTTTTGTCCATACAGTGTTAGTTGGTATACTGTAAGTACGTACAGTATTACTGATACTTGCACTTCTGAAATGTGCACAAGCATACAGTAGATGTAGCTGTTTAATTAATAACGTGACTTAAATATAAAAACATACACAACATTTCATGTATTAAATTAGTATTATCTTTGAAGTTGTTGTTTTTATATTTTCTATACTGTTTTTCTTGATTGAACCATGTTTAATTTTTCTTGTTGCTTTCTTGTTGTTGCTGACATCTAGTGGTGTTGTGCTGATTTCACAAAATGTATTTGATTTTAAACCGTGGATTAAACTAAGCACTAAACAAATGCGCTGAACTTGAACTAAGCGTTTAAATCCTGAAACGCAAAAATCCGAAAATACAGCAAAAGTTGTAGTAACACTTGCTGTAGATTTATTACTTGCTTATTCGTTTAATCTTGCTAATATTACAAAAAAAAAAAAAAAATACACAACGATTTAAATAAGGAATAGCTCAGTCCGAATAGAAAGAATTGATCATCATCATCATAATGTAAAAATAAACAGTGCATTTAATTATTCTGTTGCATTTATAACGAAACACTCACCTCTCGTGCAGACATGAGTGTCACAAGTGAACAAAACGGAAATGGAGAGTGGAAGGCTCAATCCTTTACCAGAGTGGGCGTGGCATGTGGGCGGGGTCTACGACTGGTTGGATGATTTTGAAAACACCGATTTTGTTAAAAGCAATGCAATTTAACGTTTTTTTTTTTTTTAAACATAAATTGGAAAAAAAAAATCACCTATTTACATTAAATAAATCACTTTGTGTTAGAAAAGATGAAAGAAAAATTATCTATACTGTACAATCATTTTGGACGCAACACTAGACTTAACACTGCATATGTTTTTTCTTTAATAAATGATCAATTGTACTGTCAACAAAAGAACTGTTGTGTGACGTGCCATTAAATGAATGCAGTCTAACAGGAAGATTTTTGTTTAACTATAAGTAACCAGAAATAAGTCTTCACCATTTTTTCCATATACAGTAACTCATAAATCAAAAACCCTACAGCTGCCTCCTAAACGACACAATGATGAATGAATATTTAATCAAGGTCAATTTATTTCAAGATTTTGTAGTAGAAGAAAGTATTACAACATTTTAGTAAAGTAAAATGAGTGAGTTTGTCAATATGGCGAACCATATCGAAATTGATGCTCTAAACCCATCGAGTGAAGTGCACATACATACGGTGAAGTGAACACACACAAACCCGGAGCAGTGGGCAGCCTAAGGAGTGGCACCCGTGGGTCATTTGGGGTTCAATATCTTGCCCAAGAACACTCACGGACACAAGTTCATTACCACTGGGTCACAACTCCCCTAATTTTGCATACACATTCAAATATTGACTTATTCAAACACTTTTAAAAAACATCCTGGATTATGCCAACCAATCACAGAGAAAGATATCTGATCATCATACACAATCACTGTTTTTAACATCACACTCTACTTGCTTACTGAGAATGTTGAAGAGCAACATTTTGCTGCCGCTCTTTTACGGTAAAAATATGATTGATGCTTTCATGGAACAAAACATTCCTTGTCTGCCCTAGTTTTCCCATAAGCATTAAACATGCTCTGCCCTTAAGCATTAAAGACTACATTTATTTCTTGCCTCCTCTCCTCTGTTTTATTTTTTTCTTGGATCAGAGTTTTGTGCATTACCTGTAATGGTGGCATCATTAGGACACAATGTGTTCATCGAAATAGGATTTATACAGAATATTCGGTGCAGGCTTTATCTACAAAACAATTTAGACTTCAGAAAATTCCAGATTCTTGTTTGGAATGTTCTCTGTCCTGTTCTGAAATTGGTTTCAGACATGCATTCTCACTGCACTGTAAAGATGCATCAGTATTTTTTGTTTCATCATGTGTATATTGTTTATTGTTTATACATCTTTATCAAAGCGGAAAGATGCATTTGTGTACTTTTCTCTGAAGAGTGGACCTTGTGATTGGATGACCACTGTTCAGGGGGAGTGTCATGCCTGCAACCAAAGAGACATTGAGATTGGAACAGGTCAATGCTCAAGATTTGTCCTAGCTGATGTCAACTATATTGTGTAAGACGGGCAACTAACAAACTGGGGAACATGTCACAGTTCCAAACTGGGGAACAGAGTCATGTCAAAGAAAAATATGGAATTTTCTGAAGTCAAAATTATATTGTAGATAACAATCTGTAGCGGTCAAACTCCAGCCTGTTCCGGGGTGCCGCTGAGAGGCTGATTCAGGGCAATGAGGTCATCAAAAACGCGGACTTTGGAATAAGTTTATTTGTAGAAGATGATGCTGGCAGATTGGTATGTCCAAGTTATTATTATATGCAATTGTGCGTTTGTGCGGTTAAAGAAGAGTACCGCACCCTGTTCACCCCCTCTCTCCATCACCATTAACGTGCACACCTGTGACACTTATCAGTCTTCCACTGTCATGTGACCCACCACCATCACGTGACCCAATGCCCGCTACACAATCAAAGCCTGTACAGAATATTAACAGTACATTAAAAATAATGCACCCAACATTGAAGATAAGACAGAAATATAACAGTGATGTGGCGAGAAATACAGTATGAATGTAGTATTCAATGCTTGTTCAAAAAGCAGAGCATGTTTAATGCTTATGGGAACCCCAGGCAAGAAAACGTCTATGGTTATTTGCGTAACCTCTGTTCCCTGAATAGGTCAGGGAATGAGACGTCAGTCAGTTACCTGGCTATGGGATATTGAATGGCGAGCCATTTGCATTTCACTCTAACAACCGGCCAATGAACTGTCAAGTTCAATGGCTGCATGAATTGCCATGCCACCTTTGACCTGTGCCAGCTGGTATAAAAGGAGGTGCGTGCTCCATGCATATTACCTTTCACTGATTGAAGCCGGTCGGGCCAACGCAGACTTCCAGCGGCATACCCTGAATGTGGCTGTGGAAAGTGACGTCTCGTTCCCTGACCTATTCAGGGAACAGAGGTTACGCAAGTAACCATAGACGTTCTCTTTCATAGTCAGGTCACTTCGACGTCAGTCAGTTACCTGACTATGGGATAATACAACAGGCCACATTCAGGGCAGCATCCTACCGAAAAGACCCCTCCGGCGCACTTAGCCGAGGAGCATTTAGTGGATCTTCCAAAGCATCTAGAGGTGGGCAAAGCATTCCCCAAAGCATTCCCAAGGGAACGCCTGTCCGCCGGAAGCTCGTCTCTGACCAGGGGTGGAACAGGTGGAGACATTCGGGTGTGACTAAGACCCGGTATCTCCCTAGCCGCCAGGCTCGTTTGGGACTCTGTCCCGGATCCAGAACTGTAGGGGCCGCATGTGTCACTTGCCTAACGTGGTCACCGTGGAGGCGGATGCCATGTGGCCCTGGAAGTGTTAGCACTGACCCTGGCACTGGGGAGTGAACTTCCAGTTGACTCCGGATGTTGGCGGCTCTACGTGAGGACAGCCTGCCGCGCATCAGAACGGAGTCTAGGTCGAGCCTGAGAAAGGAGATCTGCTGACACGGGTCAGAGTAGTCTTCTTTCGATTGACGCGAAGCCCCAGCCGGCCTAAGTGCCTGAGCACTTGGCTGTTGGCTAAAAAAAGCCAGTCGTCCAGGTAGTTCAGGATCCTGAAGCAGCGCACTCTCAGGAAGAGAGGGCAGCCTGCGCTATCTTCATAAAGACTCGCGGCAACATGGAGAGGCCGAAGGGCAGGACCTTGTACTGATACGCTCGGCCCTTGAATGCAAAGCGCAGAAAGGCTTGTGCCGAGGCAGAATCGAAGCGTGAAAGTACGCGTCTTGAAGGTCGATAGCAACGGACCAGTCCTGAGGTTGAACTGCCCTCAGAATGTCTCTCTGAGTAAGCATTCTGAACGAGTCCCTGTGAAGGTATCATAGCAGATCATTCAGATTCAGAATGGGCCGCATACCACCGGTCTTCTTGGGAACCACGAAGTACGTGTGGTAAACCCGCTTCTCATCTCGGCCGGAAGCACCACCTCGATGGCGCCCTTCGCTAGCAGCGAGGAGACCTCTGCCCTTAATACGAGTGCGTCTCTCGACCCCACACGAGTTGTGAGGACGCCTCGGAACACCGGAGGCCGGCGGGCGAACTGCGGGGCATAGCCGAGTCTCACAGTTCGGATCACCCATGGAGACGGACGAGGGAGGGCGCACCACTCTCTCAAGTACCGCCTGAGGGGCATCAACAAAGCCGTGGGGTCCCCGAGACCGGGGTCTGGGGGGGCCGGCGCTCTGGGGTGTGACCCAGGGAGAACTTGGGATTGCTGACTCCGTGAGGCGACGCCGTGAGGCGAGAAAGCTCTGCAGAATCCCGTCTGAGCTTACAGGCTGCCGGGGGCCGCCTGGAAACCGGCCTCTCACCAGGTCAGGAGGTGCTATCCGGAGCCTGCGCCTCGACCGGCCTGGTGGGAGGGGGCTCTCTCTTCCCCGCCACGGGGAAGGAGCCCTTCGGAGTTCCGGCCCTCTACCGCGCAGGGAGTATCCAGTGTTAGCGGATGTCTCAACCCGCGAGGGAACAGAGGAGGCCTCTGTTCTCCGGTAGGAGTGAAGGGAGTGTGGGTGTATCTGCCTTTTACAGTAAAGTCGGCTAACACCATAAGTGGTAGCCTCACTTCTGCATCCACCTGTGGATGGATTTCGACAGTGGTAGCTCGATTGTCGGAGCTCAACCGTACTCTCTGCTCCCTCCACTCCGAACACATCAGGATCGCAAGGGAGGCCATTTGGCGTCCCTTGCTGATCAGGATTCGGAGCGCGCCGCCCTCTTGCGGCAAGATCTGCTCCTCTGCTGCGGCGGTGTAGGTGGCGGAGGTTGAGGGACCTCAGCCGCAGTCACTGGGCGTCGCCGGCATCTTCCAGCTGGAGCTGCTTTCACCATGGGCCTAGAAAAGACATGCGAGTTAGCTTAATCTGCAGCTGGAGGGTGGAGAACTGTTTGCACAGCTGATCCACCGTATCGCCGAAGAGGCCCGACCGAGAGATGGGCGCAATCAGGAACTGGTTACTGTCAGTGCGCGGCATGTCTGCTAGGTCGAGCCATTGGTGGCGCTCCTGAACCACCCCAGTTGCCATCGACGCCCCCGTCGTGCGCGCCGTGACCTTCGCCGCCCGTAGGATGAGGTTGGTAGTCACACGCACTTCCTGAACTAAGTCGGGGGGCGCTATCGGAACGTGTTTGCGCCAGCCTCTCTGCAGGCGTCACAACCATATCCTCTAACACAGAGAGCGAGTTATCCTTCGATGGTAACTCAAGCGACCTTTCGTCGTCGGATGAATACAGTAAAGCATCAGAAACTCATGCTTCGCCGGAGAGTTCTAATGACCGGATTCGATAGTGGATACTACGCGATGGAGACCCGAGATCATCGTCTACCCTATCTCCCCACTAGCGCGCTTCACCAGCACCAGCGGGTCGGGATGCCGCGGCGTCCCGATCCTCGCCTAGGGAAGGCGCTGTGGCTGCGGACGGGGGTTTCCCGGAGGAAATCTTGTCTCTTACGCAGTGTCACGATCGGCATGCGCTCGCACACCGAACACGAACTCGACACGAGCGCCGCATCCGCGTCCGCCGCACCAAAACAGCAAACGCAGAGCTTGTGCTCATCCGACGGCGACAGCCACTTACCGTAATCAGAAGATAATAATATTAATAATAATTCAACCTTTATTAGTCCCTCAGTGGGGAAATTTTTTCTCTGCATTTAACCCATCCGACACGAACTCGGAGCAGATTTGCACAAGCGTGACTTCATCCTTAAAAGGACGTGTCAAACGCTTAGCAGCTCTCCTGGGTCGACAATATAAATGGCCCGGTAGCCCGGACGCACTTTTAAAACCAACCAGGCCACCAGATCGGTCCAACTGCTTGATAAAAAAATTCCAATTTCTCATTATTTAGCTGCATTTCTGTTTAATCGTTTCGCTCGCTAACTTCCGCGAATTGTATAAATCGTTATGTGATCCCGACAGTCTTAGACTAATATGCAGCGAGTTTTTGGTGCTCCGCCTCCAAACGCCGTGCTCGGTGCTCACTCCTGCGGAAGTGCCGAGTCCCGCAGATGTGCGTGCACACGCGGCAGCGGCATTTATAGCATACACAAGCAGAAAGTTCCACGCGAATAATAATAATAATAATAATAATAATTCAACCTTTATTAGTCCCTCAGTGGGGAAATTTTTTCTCTGCATCTTGGCATCAAGAATGAAAAACGAGATTAAATAAAGCAGCGCGGGTGAAAAAAGGCGGCAACTGCTTAGCGATCATTTGTTAAAAGAAAAGTTTGTTAAATCACGAAATGCTAACGCGGCTTTCTTTACGCTTTTCATGACTGTGCAATAACGACATACTTTATTATTAAACCATAATACAATGGCCAAACTACTATCATGAATATTACACGAAGAACAAGTATCTGACGCGTGATGTCCGTCACATTCAGCCTCATCACAGTGATCCTTTTGTCCAAGATTTCTGTCACAGATCCCGGCTGAAAGCCGGTCAGGACTTTTGTGTTGAAGTGTCACAGACTTTTATGTTGAAGTTCACCGTGTCGCCGCCATCTTGTTTTAGTTTATCCACATGGTTTCACTATCTATTATAACTCAGGTGTTTTCCGTTTCTGATTATTGGTTATCTCATGTATTTAAGTTCGTCCAGTCCTTGTCTTGTTGTCGGTTCGTTGCAGTGTGTCCTGTCACCATAGAGTCTCGTTCACGTTCATGTTCTTGTTCTTGTACATGGTTGAATTAAACCTTGGGAGAAAAACTTAACCCTTGATGCTCCTGTCTGATCTAATCCTCGAAGCGCAAGTGGATCCACCCTGCCTTGCCTGGTGACAGTAGTGCTAAACTGTGAGAGAACGAACCGACCAAGATGGATTCAGCCTTCCTGGAGGAACAATCTGACCAGAAAATGAAACCAACCAGTCTGGAGAAGCTGCAGGAGAGCCTGCATCGTTATTCAGAAGAATCACGACAGCATGCCGCCAGCACGCAGTCTCTCCTTGAACAGCTCACAGCACGAGTCGCCGCCACTCACGCACGCACCGAAAAGATGCTCGCCGGGCTTGTGACCCCAAAGCGAATATGTGCAGCGGTCGCCACGTCATGCCCGCTCCAGCCACGTCATGCCTCGCTCCAGCCACGTCATGCCTCGCTCCAGCCGGTATGGGGATGTCAGACAAGGCCTGTGCTCACCAGGAGCGGATGGATGCTTTGTCTGCGCTAATCGCCGCCACCAACGCACGCACCGATAAGTGGCTCGCCAGGCTTGTGATGCCAAAGCGAGTATGTCCAGCTCCAGCCGAGCCACGTCACGCTCCAGCTCCAGCCGAGCCACGTCACGCTCCAGCTCCAGCCGAGCCACGTCACGTTCACGCTCCAGCCGAGCCACGTCACGTTCACGCTCCAGCCGTCGTCGAGCCACGTCACGCTCCAGCCGTCGTCGAGCCACGTCACGCTCCAGCCGTCGTCGAGCCATGTCACGCTCCAGCTGTTGTCCAGCCACGCCCAGTCGCCGTCAAGCCACGTCATGCTCTGGTCACGCCACGCCCAGCTCGCGTCAAGCCACGCCTTGCTCCGGTCAAGCCACGCCATGCTCCAGTCAAGCCACGCCCTCCGGACCCTCGCTGCGGCCCGTCCGGCCGTCCTCCGGACCTTCGCTGTGGACCTCCAGAGATCTTGGGTGTCTGGAATACGCCCTTAGAGGGAGGGGTACTGTCACAGATCCCGGCTGAAAGCCGGTCAGAACTTTTGTGTTGAAGTGTCACAGACTTTTATGTTGAAGTTCACCGTGTTGCCGCCATCTTGTTTTAGTTTATCCACATGGTTTCACTATCTATTATAACTCAGCTGTTTTCCGTTTATGATTATTGGTTATCTCATGTATTTAAGTCGTCCAGTCCTTGTCTTGTTGTCGGTTCGTTGCAGTGTGTCCTGTCACCATAGAGTCTCATTCACGTTCACGTTCATGTTCTTGTTCTTGTACATGGTTGAATTAAACCTTGGGAGAAAAAACTTAACCCTTGATGCTCCTGTCTGATCTAATCCTCGAAGCGCAAGTGGATCCACCCTGCCTTGCCTGGTGACAGTAGTGCTAAACTGTGAGAATTTCAAACGTCTAAACACACGTTTGAAATAATTTTTTTGATGATCTTTAATAAAACTATCCAGACATTTTGGGAGTTAGTTTAAATTAAATGATAAATTGAAATATATATTTGTATTTCCAGTTATTTAAAAACACCACTTATATTTATTATGCCACTTTGATAAGTCACTGCTGTGATGCTGCTCTATTTATATGTAACATCATTTGCACTTGGACTATAAACTTTCTATTATTATTGATGTTTTTCAACTGATACTGATTCATTCTGAACAGAGCAAACCAGAGCAGCGGAGTTTTCAAGTGAAAACTGTACAATTTTAACAAATTTTAACAAATGTTTAATGACATGAAAGTTGCTTTGGTTAGAAGCATCTAACTGACCGTTTGAAGTAAAAAAAAAAAAAAAAAAAAGTGCGGGTATTGGCCCAAGACACAGAAATGTTTTCCAATGGGCGCCACTGAGTTTCAGGAAAGAAGACAAAAAATCACAAGAGGAATTGAGGGAAAGCAAAAGAAAATACGAAAAGAAAAGGCAGAGAATTGCACTTGTTCTGTTTTTGTTTAGTTTACTGCACTTTGCACTAAACCTACATTAAACAAATGATTTTCATGTTGTTCAAGCAAACAGTTATTTATTTCTTTTGTGATTATTGGGATCAATACACAACGCGTCAACCTGGGCCAGTGGTTTTGATATTCGGGCCAGTGAACCTCAAAAGTTACTGGCCAGTGGAAAATTTCCCTTATTGTCTACCCCTGCTCTCTCAGATAAAACTCGCCGACGTAACAGGGAGTTTCAGCCGCTTCCGGGTCTTTTCGGAAGAGAGAAGCCAGCCTGGAGTACTACAAGGTTCCAACGAAGAACCTTTATCGAGTTTGGTCGAAGAGATGAAGACGTTGCAGAACGCTTCAGTTAGCAGAAAGGTAATATGCATGGAGCACGCACCTCCTTTTATACCAGCTGGTACGTGATGCGTGTTGCACTGAATGGGAAGTTGCTGTAATTTCACTGTACACTTATATGACTCACATCGTATATCTGCACTGTGACAATAAAGGCTATTCTCTTCTATTCTATTCTACAGGTAAAAGGTGGCATGCAAATTCATGCAGCCATTGAACTTGACAGTTCATTGGCCGGTTGTTAGAGTGAAACGCAAATGGCTCGCCATCCGATATCCCATAGTCAGGTAACTGACTGACGTCGAAGTGACCTGACTATGAAAGGGAAATAATGTTTTTGTTCCATGAATACACTAATTGTAATATTGTAAGGTAAAGGTGCAGCAGGAAAATTTTGCTCTTCAACACAATCTCACTCACTCACTTTACTTTACTTTTTACTTTACTTATTTGAATGATCAAGTCTGTTGCTACAAAACAATCTACGGACGGACTACTGAAAGTCCTCCTGAGACAGCATTGGAAGCTTGTGAAGGCGAATACTCTCAGAGTGTGAAGAGGACACACACTCACAGTTTCTTCACTAGGCCATTAAGGGAGAATGGGTGTTGAAGAACTGACCCTTTCAGTATCCTTCATCTGGTCACAAACCACTTTCTTTCAGCACAAGGGCCTGGTACATCCGGAGTGTTGAAAAGCAGTAGTGTCCTTAGAGACTTAGCAGTCAGAGATGGATGGGTCACCCTCCATGGGTTGTACAGAATCTGTGGATCCTCCAAAAAGCAACTAGATGTTTACCTATGGCAAAACTAGCTTGTGTTGGTTTTCCGTGTGTCCATCTGCCTCACTCGTGTTTCTGCCCATTGATGCCAGCATTGATGACTGATTCAACGGACGAATCTATGAAAACATCTGAATGGGAAATTATGGTCGGGCACACCATAGACCTCTATTGCACGTGAGTCAGTATCGACGTCAAGGACGTAAAGGCAAATCATCTACCATTAAATCACCCCAAGACTGTTCCGCGTCTACCTTGTGCTTGAGGAGTAAGCTTTGGTATGTTATAGGGAGCAGACCAACTGTCAAAGAATGCCTGTCTTCTGTCACAAGCACAGAATCCACAAGCGACGCTCCCAAACAGCGTCAATGAGAGGAATGTAGCATGATTTGAACAAGTAAATCCTAAGTCACGTATGCAAATTCATGCAGCCAATTTGAATCATCTTATTGGTGTGTAATTTAGTACAGGATCGAATCAGGTCCTGTAAGTGGATCCTATACAGTCGCCTTGACCATTGTCGGAGTGAACTGACAGAAAGTGAACCTCATACTGACTCCTAACTAAAGCAAGGGATACATTACAAACAATATATCATGACATTATTTTTGGAAGCAGCCAAACTGTGATAAGTCATTCTAAAATGTAAAAAATCTCATTTCATGTAAAAAAAAAATAAATAAAAAAGCAAACTTTCAAAATCTATGTTTTATTTGCTGTAACAAAATACAGACACAATAAATGTTTATTCAAAATAATACTAATGTATAGTTGAAGTAAAACATTTTTTTTACATAATTTAAAATGATTTTGTTCATTTTAAATACACAGAATCTGAAAAGCAAAATGATAATCCTAATTTTACCCCACATTATGAGCAATGCACTTTCTCTTACCAAAGATTTTCTCTTACCAAATTAATTTAGTTGCCTAAAAACATCAATATATATAATCAATATAAAACTTGTGCTTCATACATACACTCTAAGCGCTGCTTATATCAAGTGCTACACAAGTATCAGATTGTTGATTTGACAGAAAATTCTTTGGATAGCTCATTCTGAGCAGACAGCACACATAGTCTGGTTGTATAATTATATCAGTGCTATCTGTACAGGCTTTATTTTGGCATTATTGTTAAGAACTGATAATACATAATTGCTTGCATGTTTAATAATTGCCAATAAAACAGTCTATTGTATAATATTATGTAGCTGAAGCCTTGCTTGTTTCATTGTCATTTTAGCTGAAAATGGTGTATTCTAAGTAATGCTGCATTTCCCAAGCCACTTTTAGTAAAACTAAGCAAGCTCTGCAACGACTAGAATGTTTTTAGTGTCCTCGGCCATCTCATCTAGTCCCTTGTTAAGCAGGTAGTGAATGGTTGCCACAGCCACTCCTCCGGCTGGCAGCGCTCCTCCTGGCAGAAGGGCCAAAACGGTTCCCAGTGTCTCGGCAATAGCAATGGCCGGTTTGGACAACATTTCCATTACAACAGAATCTGTGGCTTCATCTTTGAAGCGTGATGTCTTTGCCGCTATCAGCTCCTCTACTGGTTTGTTCACCCTTTCAGATAGTGATTCTAAAGCTTTGGTAGTTAATCCAAAGCCTTTGTAAACTTTCTCAAAGAAATCTTTTATGATTTTGTAATCACACAATAAGGCAAGTCCTGGAAGGGGAAGAATTGCCACAGAACCGGCTGCAAAAGCATTTAGCCAAATTATTTTCTTGAAGTATGTTTTCTTCTTTGTCAGGTTTTCAATAGAATAAACTGGAAGAGAGAGCATGAGAGCATTTTTTTTGTTTTCAGGAAGTTCTTTTTCAAGTGTGGAAATCAGTTTCTGGAAGTCATATTTTTCTATTGCAAATGAAGACAGTAGAAATACTTCAGGGTCTCCAACGTTCTTCAGGTTTTTTTTGCAGTCCCCTCGTATTTTGTTGAGCAATCTCTCCTTGTCAAAGTCTTTCTTCTTTGCTTCCGCATTAATATCATTGTCAATTTTACTGCGAATAAAATAGAACAGCTTCTTGTTTTTGCGAATTGCTTTGGCAAGATCAATATCCGCTTCTTTGAATCTTTCTGAGGTCACGATGAGGAAGAAATCGTAGGTGTTTAACTCGACGTCTTTCAGGTAGGTTTTGGCTTTGAACTTGACACTGCCGATTCCAGGCAGATCCCAGATCTTCACGTTTGGCATTGTAGGGTGTGGATACATTTTTCGCTCCATGGTGGTCTCAACTGCTCCTGTGGGAGAAGCTCCATCGTCATCGTTCCGCAGACCTCTCAGTGCATTGACAAAGGAAGACTTTCCTGCTCCTGTCATCCCAGTCACAGCTATGTTGAGCGTCACATTCTCAAAGTCTTCACGCTTGTTTTTCACTTTCTGATCAAATTCTTTGAAATTGGGGCTATCAATTACTCTCTGTGCATCTTCTGGATCAACAGTGTCATTTCTTGTGAATTCTGAGAATATGTCCGGAGGAACTATGTAGACATTTTGTGATTCTGTCAGAATGTTTGTTTTTTTAACATCAGAATCATTGATTTGATCTACAGAATCATCTGAACATTGCACAGGGACAATTTTATCACCGTCTTCCATCTTGTCAAGCATTTGTCTCGGCCTGATTATTGGACGGTTGATGGTTTTCTCTGGTTCCTCATTGAAAGGATGTGATTTCACCTCCTTGATGTTGTCTTCAATGCTTGGATTCACAACCTCTGACATTGTACTTCTAAA
This sequence comes from Paedocypris micromegethes, assembly GCA_028031935.1. Lineage (NCBI taxonomy): Eukaryota > Metazoa > Chordata > Actinopteri > Cypriniformes > Paedocypris > Paedocypris micromegethes. Next base: position 15,139,777 of record CM051501.1, on the reverse strand, counting down.
TTGTAACAAAATACATACATAACAACATTATTAAACAACTTTACACAATCTTTTCTCATAATAATCAATTAATCAGTTTGTCTCATCCCACTTTTTGATTTCCTGGATTCTCTGCACAGCTCCAGGAAGCTTCAACAACGTCCACTGCAACATTGAATTGTGCTGCAGGATAGAATAGTAATGAGTTTAAAGCAGTAACATATTACCCTCTATTTTGCCTTAACTAATTAGAACTAATTTTAAACGAGACATAATCCTTCAGCAATACTACTTATAATATTTAGTAATAAGTATACTTTTGCAAGAAATTAAACAAGCAATTAAATAAAAACCCTAAAATTTAACAACTGAAAAATTTAGGCAGTTATTGCTACATTTGATGAAATGTAGCAAAACAAAAATGTATTTTTGTTAAGTTCATGTTCTGAGCATTTGTAAGTTTTAACTGTCTCAAAGTGCAGTGTGAATATGTTAGATGTAAGAATGTGTAATTGTTGCTTTTTATTCATTAGTAGTTTGTGATGAGAAAATGGCTATGATTATCACTGACTATGACAATGACCAGTGAGCAAGCACATGTTTTGAACAAATAGATTTTAATTTATACTAAGACAATATTTTTTCATAAAACTATTCTCTACGTAAAGCATTTCTTTAATTTGCAAGTCTTTAATTTGTGAACAATGACATTTATCGAAATAACATTTATTGTCGTACCTTTGGGGAGCGAGTGTGAACACGGTCATCACAGCGTCAGATGTGAAGCAGCAAACGTCTGAGTCGGGCTTCCTGCGGTTTCAGTGTTTTGAGCTGTTGGGAGTGTCTTGTGCTAAATAACTTCCTCGGCAAGACAGGCTTTTTCTTTTTTGAATAATTTTCTTTATTTTAGGTACTGGTGCTTTAAACTCAGTGGTACTTTCATCTATTGATCATCAACATTTTGTCCTTGGTTTTACTTTATTTTACCAGTATTTTACTATTAGTATAAAAGGTATATCCGTTTTGAAAAATATATGAATAATATCTTGCTCTTGATTCTAAATCATGTTTAATACTTGTATGGGTTATGGTTAAACTTATGATTGAAATATACTGTAAATATACTGAATTGTCAATAGGTGACCGTGCTACCCCTGAACAAATAAATCAGTAACTTGCTGAAATGCATTGCCTTTGTTTTTCATTTCAAACAGTGAAATGTATTCACAATAAAGAGAATTTGGGGATTTAAAGCATCAGTGTTGAGCAACACTAAAAACAATCCCGTTGAAAAATTCCCCCTGTTCATGAAAACACTTCTTGTAAAAACATAAGCTGTTTTACTGTTACATGTGTATCACAGACATCTGAACCAACTCGTTTTCTCCATGAAAAAATTTTGCAAATATTTTTTCATGGAAACTAAGTGTTAGCTCATACTTTTACAAATTAAATTACAGAGATAAGTAAGAACAAACTGAAATATTTTATTAAAAAATTGAATAATCTCTGAATGATTCAAAATAAAATAACATCAAAGATATAAGTAAGTTCATGCAGTAAACGTAGTAAATGCAAAATAAATGAGTTCACCCTAAACTGTAACGTCTTGGTTACTTGCGTAACCTCTGTTCCCTGAATAAGTCAGGGAACGAGACGTCAGTCAGAGACTTGATGTCACGACGACTGTCACTCGGACAGAGCTGGAGGGAAGGACCCACGTGCACAGCACAGAACCACAGGGGAGCACTCCAAGGGTTAACAGTTGCAAAAGGGGGTTTATTTTTAGAAGGCGTGGTCGAACAGGCCGGGTCATACACGGGTAATCCACTTAGCAAAATAAAACTAGAATCAAAAAAACTAGAACAGAAACAAGACTGGACAAGACGAGATCACGAGGCTAGAGTGACAGGGATTAGACATCTGACAAACTGGCAAAGGACAGCGTGCACGAGTGAGAAATATATACAAGACATAATGATGACAACGAGCGGCAGCTGGACAGGGTGACGAGACAACTAGCGTGAAATGAGTGAATAAATGAAAACACCTGGAGACAATAAACACGATCGGGAAGCACGCGGCGATGACTGTGCAAACAATAACAAAAGACACATGGGGGAAACCAGGAAGTAAACAGAGCATAAACGTGACGACAATACAAAATAAAGGTCACAAAAAAGGTTAACGTGAAACACAAATCCAATCCATGACACTTGACTATGGGATAACGGATGCGTCAGCCATTCGCGTTCATTCTTACGAACCGGCCAATGAACGGTCAAGTTCAGTGGCTGCATGAATTTGCATGCCACCTTTGACCCGTACCAGCTGGTATAAAAGGGCGGTGCCGTGCCACATGCCCTTTAGCTGATTGAAGCCGGTCGGGCCAACGCAGACTTCCAGTGGCATACCCTGAATGTGGCTGCGGAAAGTGACGTCTCGTTCCCTGACTTATTCAGGGAACAGAGGTTACGCAAGTAACCAAGATGTTCCCTTTCATAGTCAAGTCACTTCGACCTGACTATGGGATAATACAACGAGCCACATCCAGGGCAGTATTCTACCGAAAAGACCCCTCCAGCTGTTTAGCCGAGGAACCTTTAGTGGATCTTCCACAGCATCTAGAGGTGGGCCTAGCCCGAAGGGTAGTAGCACTCACCTCCACCGGGGCAACCAAGGAACTTGTTGGCTCTTGACCCGTGCGTGGGGGACCCTCGCCAGGGTTGACGGAGAACACTTCTCACATAGTGCGACGTGTTGCGTAGAGATGGCCCTTAAGCGCCACTCGTCAAGGAAGCCCAGTGTCTGTCGAAAAACAGAGTAAAGCTTGGGAGAGGGAGGAGAGCTTAGCCCTACTACTCGACCTCATCCCTTCGGGAAACCCAGGCGTAATAACTCGGAGAGTATCGGACTGGGAGAGTAGGACTGGGCGTGTTCCTAGCCTAACTCGAGGGTAGAGGAAACACTAAGATAGGAGGCTGGCCCCAACACTAGGGTTGGCTCCTGCAGGCCTACACCGTGTCGGTATTGCCCTCCACTGCGGAAAGTACCTGCGTGGATACCGACGCTTTATCCAGTTCGTAGAACAGAATAAAGGTGTTGGGTGTAGCCCAGCCGGCAGCTCTACATATGTCTGCTAGAGAGACTCCCCTTGCCATTGCGATCGACGAGGCCACGCTCCTAGTGGAGCGGGCTTTCACGTTCAGCGGGCAAGGCAACTTATGGTTGTGATACGCGAATTTAATCGCGTCAACGATCCAGTGCGAGAGTCTCTGCTTGGTAACGGCATTCCCTTTCTGTCGACCACCATAGCAGACAAAGAGCTGTTGCGAGCTTCTGAAGCTCTCTGTGCGCCGTAAGTAGGTGCGTATAGCACGCACTGGGCACAGTGGGTGACCGGCCAGGTCTTGCTCCCCAGCGGGGAGTGCCTGCAACGTCACTACCTGATCCCTGAAGGGGGTAGTGGGCACGTAACCAGGCCTGGGTCTCCGCACTAGGTGCGAGTCTCCAGGGCCAAAGGTCAGGCACTGAGGATCTGCAGAGAACGCCTCTAGGTCCCCGACCCGTTTCACTGAGGCCAGCGCTAGTAGAAGTGAGGCCTTCAGTGTGAGCAGCCTGAGACTCGTAGTCTCTAGCGGCTCGAAGGGGGGAGAGCGGAGGATCGCCAACACCAAGCTCAAATCCCACACCGGGGTCGGGGGAGGTCTGGAAGGGCGGACCCTTCTTGCACCTCTTAGAAACCTAGTCGTCAGGTCATGCCGGCCTACCGTCTTCCCCTCGATGAGGTCATGTGAGGCGGATATTGCGGCCACATAGACTCTCAGAGTGGAAGGGGCCACGCTTTCCTCAAGTTTCTGCTGGAGAAACGAGAGAACCGTACCGACGGAGCAACTCAGTGGGTTTTCGTTTTTCTGGGGGCACCAGGTGACAAAGGTCTGCCACTGTCTTGTGGACGGTGCACGAGCCTGAGCGATAGTGTCCTGTACCAACTGTGGCAAATCGTCTAACGAGGTGACCCGTCCAGCGGCCAGACATGGAGGTTCCGGTCTAGCCGCGGGTGCCAGAGCGAGCCCTGTGCTTGCGTGAGGAGGTCCGCTCTCAAAGGTAACTGCCTCGGAGGGGACGTGGCCAGATCCATGAGATCTGACGTCCAGGTCTTGTCGGGCCAATAAGGGGCGATCAAGAGAACCTGATGACCCTCCTTCCTGACTCGACCCAGTAGCTGGGGAATCAGGGTAACTGGCGGGAAGGCATACTTCCTCATGTGATGACGGTGGGCAAACGCGTCTCCGCCAGGCTCGTTTTGGGACCTTGCCCCGGATCCAAAACTGAAGGGGCCGCATGTGTAACTTGCCTAGCGGAGTCACCGCGGAGGCAGACGCCATGTGGCCTAGGACTGATGTGGCCCTGCCGCACATCAGAACGGAGTCCAGGTCGAGCCCGAGAAAGGAGATCTGCTGACACGGGGTCAGAGTGCTCTTCTTTCAGGTTGACGTGTAACCCCAGCCGGCTTAAGTGCCTGAGCACTGCATCCCTCTGCGTGATCAACTGACTCCGCGATCTGGCTAGTAGGAGCCAGTCGTCTAGGTAATTCAGCACGAGGGAGGCTGGAGAAACCAAACATCAGCAGGTTCTCCATAAACCAAAAATTTGAAACGAGTATAGATAAATACATTTGAAGTTATTGTACAGACTGCAAATATTGACAACAGTTTACTGTCTGGCCCATCCGTAAACTCCACTGGACCTATAGATTGAATAACAATGTGAGAAAATGTACTTTAGCTCTAAATACTGCACCACAGTAAACTGTAAGCAAATATATGTTTCACTACATCACTGTACTGAAATATTGTAATGGAGGGTCTGTCTAACTGTTTGTAGAAGAATTGAAGCCAGACACACAAGGTATGGTGATATGGTCCATTGAGAACAATGCCTTTTCGGTAAACTGAGAAAAATTCAGCAGAAGATCATTTAAGGACCATGAACATTTTGAGAATATCAACAGTGTTAGTCTCTCTGTTGTCTATTGTGTCCTCAAGCACAACAGACTGCACATAAACATTGCATGTAAACAAGTGTGTGCCACGTGTAATGCACACAATTTTAGTTTTGTCTTTTTGTGCCAAATGTGCACATTTTCAACGTTTTGCAAACTGCATTTATCTTACGGTGAACAACAAACTTTTTGTCAGAACCACGGACTACAATTCCCTTGGTCCCCTGTTCCCATGTTTCCGGTCGTGTGTGTAGTCATGTGGTTCATCTGTCTCACCTGTTGTTTATTGTACCTTGTTTGTATTAAGTATTTAAGTCTCACCTGTCTCGTTGTCCCGTGTCGGTCAATGTCGTCACACCTGCGTGTTCTTGTGTCATGTTTCCGAGTTGTCCCAAGTTCTTTGTGAATTTTCATCAGTGTTTTGTTAGTAACACCCGTTCTATGTTCAACACGATCTCTGGCTCCAACTGTTCCGTCCCGAAGATCGTGACACTTTTATTTCTCCTGCTTCACATTCTGAGCGTTGTTTTGCATTTTTCTGCGTAGTGTTTGCTAAGTTCAGTTTTGAACTTAGATTAAACTGTTTTGTGGTGAAAATTCGGTTTTGCAAGAATAGTCTGATATTTTGTGAATGTAGCTTGAAAATTGGGGTTTGTGTTTAGAGTTTAGAGAAAAAGAGAAAAAATGTGTCTTAGTAATTGAGAAAAACAGTAATTACTTTTTATTTCTTCCAGTGTTATTTAGCCACTGCGCAGTGTTCAGGTAAATTCATTATATACTTTACTGTTGTTTAGTAGATGCTTGTAGCAAAATTAGGCCCCTGTTTTTAATGAAAAGATCTCTCTGCCCCCCCCCCCTCGCGTGTGGTTTGGAGAAGAGAAATGCAGTCTATTGACTGCTTCTGTAAAATGGCTCTAATTTTTGTTTTTATTGTCAAATTAGGGACTAATTTGCACTTACTATAAAACCTGTAATAGAATGACATGGCCTTCTGTTTTTCTATTGGAAAATCTATTAGAATCTTCTATTAGAAATGGCCTTCTACTAGAAGATGTTTTACTTTACACTTTACACAACTTTAAAAAAAATTTCAGCTAAAATGAAATAAAATAAAAAGAAGAAAACACAAACAAACAAACCGCTAGTGGAAAATCACTGATATCACACGTTGTCACGTCTCACGCTGACGGTGACGAGCGTGAGTGACGTAGACTCTTGACACAAAGGGTGACGGTGAAACAAGGGGGTTTTTGAAGACGAGAAGACGAGGCTCGGAAAGGGACTCATGAATCCGAAGAGTCTGAGATCACGTGCTGACTGGAACAGTCCTTGGAAATGTTGTCTCTATGAAAACTACTGGATCACTCGGATACAGGTAGGTCACGGAGGGTCTGGAAGTTCACACGAGGAAGTGATGACGACAACAGACGAAGACAGACAAACTGAGGAGAACTAAGTAGGGCAGGTGATTAATGAACAACATGAGACAGGTGTGCGCGACAAACGAGGAAACAAAACAAGGGGCGGAGTCCGGACAAGCAGGGCAGGCAGAGGTGTGACACGTGTGGCTCTTTTTTTCCTGGAGTGACAATTTGTGTGAGTTAAAAAAATACAGCGTAATTGAGCGTTATGCTCAACCCACATCCATCATGGATCAATCTCAACTTTTCATTTTTATTAGAGAATGTTTACTCAAGTTGAAAGTTTGGGTCATTTTTGACATTTAATCCTGATTCTAAAAATTCAAGAACAAATATTCGCTTTTATGACTAACGTAGTTTATTCTAATAAACATTTGTCAGACCTGCAGCCTTCAGCACGTCTCTGGCTGTGTCAGCTAAATCAAGTCCGTTTTGGAGAAGACTCCGAGTTCCGCTGAAAGACATTTTAGCTGTTTTCTTACTCCCGACAACAGGAACCATACTCCTGCTTCTTTGCTGGTCAGGGCTGACAGAACCTTACTGCTTAGCTGTTTCTGGCCCAGAGTGACGACTAGCGGCGACTTCCTCACTGATTTCAGGGATGGATTGTTGACCCGGACTGATAGTTTATCTAGTGATGCCTCATCCAGACCAAACGAGTAATAACACTTTGTGAAGAAGCTGAGTAAAATAGCAGCGTCGCATGCTATTGAAAGTCCGGGAACCGGAGCCACAGAGACAGAACCTGACGCGACGGCTGCCGACCACGTCTGCTTCATGAAAACCTCCACTTTGTCTTCCAGGGCTTTGGCGGAGTAGATGGGCAAGGACAACATGAGAGCGTCTCTCTTGAGAGCAGGAAGTTGTGCCTCCAGCGTGTCAATCAGACTCTGGAAGTCATATTTACTCATTTGAAAGGAGGAAATCAGAAAGACCTGGGAAACGTCCATTGGCCTGAGGTTTTTGTGGCAGTCCTCACGGATCTGTGAGAGCAACTTCTGCTCGTCAAAGTTTCGCTTCTGCGACTCGGCCTGAACATCATTTTCGATCTTGGAGCGGAGGAAGTAGAACAGCTTTTTGCGCTCTCTGATGGCTTTTGCGAGCATAATGTCGTTCTCTTTGAATCTCTGCGATGAAATGATGATGAAGAAATCAAAGGTTTCTTGTTTGATCTCTTTTAAATAATTTTTTGCTCTGAATTTTGCACTTCCTGTCCCGGGCAAGTCCCACAACCTGACGTTTGGCATTGTGGGATGCGGGTACATTGTTGGCATCATGGTTGTTTCCGTCACTCCGGTGGGAGCCGCATCATCCTCGTCGGGTTGAAGACCTCTGATTGCATTGATGAAGGTGGATTTTCCCACTCCGGTTGATCCAGTGACGCCGATATGGAGAGTCACGTTGTCCAGGTTATGCTTTTGAGTATGTTCTTCTTTTTCAGGTGACTTCACACTTTCTTTACTAGTAATTTGTGAGTGACTTAATAGGCAAGTGCTGTTTGGTTTCACTCTGATCCAGATGTTCAGAATTACGCTGAGGTTTCTTGGCTTCCTGACATGGTTCTATCTTGAAGATAAGTTTATTCTCTGTCTCCTGTGATTCTTTGGGCTCAGATTTGGCATTAGTGAGTTTTTTTAGAATTTCTCACTTTGACACTTCTCAAATGTTTTTTTTTTTTTTTTGTTCTTTCACGCAAGCATTCTTTCTTTGCTTGCAATCCTTGTTCTTCTTTCTTTCTCGTCTGAGTTTCGTGTTTTGTGTCTGGTTCTCTCTTGTCTGCAGTAACCAGTTCGGTTGTGTTGTGCTTCTTCTCCAAACACTTTTCTTCCAACAGGCTGTCAGATGTTTTTAGCTCAAATGTTTCTACAGGTTTTTTAGGAATTTTAAATAAATGTTTTCCCTTGTCTTTCTCTTTTTTTCTCATTCTGTAACTCTCTTTCTTTACAATGTCTGAGTTTTGTTTCAATTGGGTCTTTTGTTGAAAGACTTGATTGTTTGGTTTTCCCTCGTTGTTCCATACATTGGCTTTTTCTCGAGTGTCTTGATTTCATTAAATCTGTAACTTCTGTTTTCCTCTGTTGCTCTCTCTGCAAAGTTCCTCAAGAAATGCTTCAACTAGTCCATCAGCCACTTTAATCTTATCACAATCAGTGTAAATTTGTAGAAAAGGATCCATATAAACATTTACTTCTTCCATGATTTGCCTTGAAGAACAAAGAAAATTGTTATTTTCATGATTTATAATACACTACATGAAATGTATTATTTGTCCAAATATATTTTCATATTTAATTTTTTTTTCTTTTTTGAGAATACTTTCCTACTTACATCAATAGTTGCTATGAATACGTATAGTATCTGCATTTATATTTACAAACATGTCAGTAGAGGTCGCTGTTCAGTCTCTAATCTAATGTGAGTGCCTCTGCTGTCAGTAGAGGTCGCAATTTAGTCTCTAATCTGTTGTAATTGTATGGGATCAATTTCGTGCCAAAAAGATTCGCGCGCGTGAAACCTCGAAGCGAGCGAGCGCAACTCGATTTAGCTTGAAACTAGCGCGCACAACCTGTGAAGTGAGAGCGCGCTGCTTGAACTGAGCGCGCGCGTGCTTGAATCTTGCTCAGTTCTCGTCTGCGCGCCTACAAATCTTTATGGCACAATTTTTACTCGTTGTTCTGATTGGTCAAAGCGAACCAATCGTGGAGCAGCCCACCGCCATTGTCCCGCCCACCGTGACAGGTCTTAAAATTCAAATCGGCTAAATAATTAACATTTATTCTTTCGCGGCCACTAGTCATAAAACATTTCTGACGAGTCTCAACAAATCTACTTAGACTAGTCACATTGCTCGATAGACTCACGTTGAAAAGTGTTTGAAGATATCTCTAAAGAAGTTTCTCCTAGTCACAATTGAATTGAAGACATCTCAAATTACTTTAGAGATATCTACTATTACATATGTCAAATCAAATCACTTTATTATGACATAATATTAGCTTTATTTTGCTTAATTGTGGGTAACAATTTGCTTAACAATTAGCTTAATTGTGGGTGCTTATACTAGCGTAAATGTATGCCTACTCATTTTAATCTTCAAATATATTGTTACTAGTGATAATACATGTGTACAAGTAGTAAAATAATTAAATATATCTCTAAATATTTATGACTAGTCATAAATATATATCCGAATGCATTTAAATAAAGATATCTAAAAATATGTAAAACCTATTTTGACAAGTCAATAACATTTTAAGATAAATTTAATTTGATTTATAACTATAGTTGATTTATTTTTAAAGATATCTTCAAATGAGTTGTATCTGTGAATGCTGTTCACCCCTCCTTCGCAGGGGTCGCTGTTTAGTCTAATTCATCATGATCGCCTCTGCTGTCAGTAGAGGTCGCTGTTTAGTCACTAATTGTACATAAACAGCGGAACAATCTGAAAATGACGGAATTATTTCTTTCTTACATAACTTTTCTCAAAACTTTAAATGTTTGTTCACTTTTTATTTTTGAAGTAGTCCGATTATTTTTTTACGCAGTATGATTTTTTACGCAATACCCTATTGTGAGTGTATGGTAGTTTTGATGTACACTCTAATAAGTATGTTAAATGCAGCTGCTTCTTTGTTTGCTAAATGTTACTAATTTTACAAGTGATAAATACAATCTATTTTAAATAAAAACTATACATTTTAATAACAGTTTTGTTGAAAACTTGTAATTACTTCTACCATTTTTAGAAAACATTAAGTCCGTATGACTTGATTCAATCTGGGGCTTGTTTTACAAATGTTATTATATAATATATAACTTTATATAATACATATAATACATAATTTACTAATCAGATTAATAATTTCATTTTATATCTACTTATATATCTGCAAATTTAAGTGATTGAGACGGACTTTTTGTTCTTTTTATTTACTTTGTTCTACCAGTTTTCAAACATTGAGGTTAAATTCTGTTTCTGTCTTGGAAAAAAATAGTCCACTAAATGTTTTATTTGCAGCAGCAAAATACAGGCATAGTGAAATGTATTTGTGCATAAGAAACGTTTATGCAAGCAAAGTTCTCTATTTAAACACTTATTCTGCTGATGTGCTACCCAAGTTCCAGAATCCTGTTTATATAGGCAGAATCAAATGATCAGTCCAAAAAAAAAAAATTGAACAATTTGTACAGACATTATGCCTGATTGATTAGATCAGTACTCCAGTTACTGCAGCAGGTATAGCATTACCTAAAAACTAAGCAAGTTCTGAGCTGGCTAGAATCCTTTTTGTGTCCTCGGCCATCTCATCTAGTCCCTTGTTAAGCAGGTAGTGAATGGTTGCCACTGTTGTTCCTCCGGCTGGCAGCGCTCCTCCTGGCAGAAGGGCCAAAACGGTTCCCAGTGTCTTGGCAATAACAATGGCACAACAGCTTCAGTAACTCCATCTTTGAAGTTTGATTTATTTGCCGCTATCAGCTCCTCTACTGGTTTGTTCACTCTTTCTGATAGTGATTCTAAGGCTGTGGTTGATAATCCAAAGCCGTTGTAAACGTTGTTAAAGAAATCTTTTATGATTTTGTAATCACACAATAAGGCAACTCCTGGAATGGGAAGAGTTGCTCCAACACCAGCTGCAAAAGCATTTAGCCAAATAATTTTCTTGAAGTATGTTTTCTTCTTTGTCAGAGCATCGGTAGAATAAACTGGTAGTGACTGAATGAGAGCAAACTTTTTGTTGTCAGGAAGTTCTTTTTCATATGTGGAAATAAGTTTCTGGAAGTCATATTTTTCTAATGAAAATGAAGACACTAGAAATACTTCAGGTCTTCCGACTTTCTGCAGGTTTGCTTTGCAGTCCTCTCGTATTTTGTTGAGCAATTTCTTCTTGTCAAAGTCTTTCTTATTTGCTTCGGCATAAATGTCATTGTCAATTTTAGTACGAATGAAATAAAACAGCTTCTTGCTTTTGCAGATTGTTTTGGCTATATGAGGTCACGATGAGGAAGAAATCGTAGGTGTTGAACTTGACGTCTTTCAGGTAGGATTTGGCTTTGAACTTGACACTGCAGATTCCAGGCAGATCCCAGATCTTCACGTTTGGCATTGTTGGATGTGGATACATCCCAGTCACGGCTATGTTGAGCGTCACATTCTCAAAGTCTTGAAGTCTGTGTTTTAATTTCTTTGCCGTTTCTTTGATATTGGGGCTAGTGATGACATTCTCTATAGTTTCTAGATCAACATTTTCAGAAGCGTCAAAGACTGCAGAAATGCTTTTTGGTTTCATTGGTTGTGATTTCATGAAAAACCTCATGAGGAACCATGTAGACATTCTGTGTTCTGTTCAGAATCTCTGGTTTGTTTATTTCTGATTCAATGATTGAGATATGAGAAGAATCTTCTGAACAAAGTACTGGAATATTTTTCTCTCTCTTTTCGATTGTGTCAAGCACTCTTCTGCGGCTATTTAACAAACAGTTGGATGTTTTCGTTGGTTTCTTCTGTTCACTGAATCCATGTGAATCACAGTAGTGACATCCATGCTGTAAAGTAACAAAAACATCAACAGTGTCAAAGTGTAACGTTACATAGTTACTTTACATTTACTTTTCTTATAATCAGTTAATGAAATTGTCTCATCCAACCTCTGGATTTCCTGGATTCTCTGTTCAGCTCCAGGAAGCTTCAACAATGTCCACTGCAACATTGACTGGAACTGCTGAATGGATTGTGCGATAATTTTAAATTACAATAATTAAATTCAGTTCAATTAGTTAGATGAATCATTAAAGCCTATTAATAAATTAAAAATGGAATTTTTGAGATTAATGTAGTAGAAGTCTAGACAAAACAATATATAAAAAAACATATGTTTTGTATTGTTGATTAAGTGTCAATTTACACACGTTACAGAGTCGTACCTTTGAGGAGTGAGTGTGAACACGGTCATCACAGCGCCAGATGTGAAGCAGAAGACGTCTGAGTGGAGTTTCCTGCAGATTCAGTGTTTTGAGCTGTTGGGAGTGTCTTGTGTCCTCTACACAACTCCATCTGCTCTGACTGGCTTTTAACTTTAATAATGTTTTGGGTTGTTTTTAGTTTTTTTTTAACGTAATTTTGTACGTTTTTTTGATTGGTAGTCTGTTGTTATTTTACCTTTGGTTCAACTTTAAGAAATTTACAGTGCTGTCAAGTTGTCACGTTCATTTCTACGTTCAAGTATATATACTAGAGGCAAAAATGACTTCTGTGGAGGTAAAAGTATCAACTCAACCTTTCAACTAAAGTAAAAGTACTGGTTCCTTTTCATAGCCTGACTATGGCATATCGGATGGCTAGCCATTCGCGTTCACTCTTAACAACTGGCCAATGAACGGTCAAGTTCAATGGCTGCATGAATTTGCATGCCACCTTTGACCTGTACCACCTGGTATAAAAGGCAGGTGCGTGCTCCATGCAATACCTTTCTGATGATTGAAGCGTTCGGCGGTTTCATCTCTTTAACCAACTCGATAGGGCTCTTCGTTGGAACCTGCAGTACTCCTGGCTGGATTCGATCTCCCGAAAAGACCCGGAAGCAGACGAAGCTCCCAGTTACGTCGATGAGAGTCTTTTCTGAGAGCTCCTAAATGGTAGATACGTTCTCTTCGTTCGCTTCGCTTCGCTCCACACCACGGCAGGTTGAGACGCAGGGGCTGAATCTAGAGGTATTTCCATCTCGATTTCTACGCATGCGTGAGCTCCAGCGGAGTCCCGATGGCGGGCGCATTACCGGATCTGCTCGGCGGTTAGCGGCCATCAGTGTTGGCATCGGTGAAAGCCGCACACTGAAGACACTGGTGTGCTCTGAGGTAAGAGCGCATGCTTTTGTGTGTGGTTATGTTTACTCGGTCCGCGCGTGCATTAGGACTTAGTGAGTAGTCCGTTGACGTCACGTTAGCGTTAGTTAACAGTTTAGGTTAACGGTTAGTTTAGCAGTTCAGCTAAACACTGGCGGCCCCAATGTTGATCCCAAGAATTCATAAGTAGCTGTTGAGAACGTTGCGCTTGTCAGTGTGCACACGTTTTCTCCAGTGAAAGTTCTTAGCTTCCCAAAGGCTTAGTTCTCCAGTTGTAAGTATCTGCCGCTATGGTGGACAAAACTAATACTGGTGGGACCGTAGTTAACCGGCCGGGGTGAGTAGAGTGAGTTGGAAATCATCTCCCACCCACTTACCGGTCAGAGCGCCACCACACTTCACGCTGTGACCTTATCTTCTTACAGGCAAGCTGTCGAAGAAGTGGTAAAGGAAGTGCGCCCCAGCTAGGTTAGCTGGTGAGGCCCGATGTCGACTGTGGTGCCAGCTGCACACTTAGCTATTAGTCTTTTCTAGGCTATGGCGAAAGCATCCAGCGGGAAGACGCCGGCGACGCCCAGTGACTGCAATGACTACAGAGGAGCAGATCTCGCCGCAAGTGGAGGGAGCAGAGCAGGGAGTATGGTTGAGCTCCGACGATCGAGCTACCACTGTCAAGTCCATCTACAGGTGGACACAGAAGTGGGGCTACTACCTTTGGTGTTAGCCAACTTAACTGTAAAAGACAGATGCACCTCACGCTCAGACTCTCTCCACTCCTATCGAGAACACCGGATACTCCCTGCACGGTAGAAGACCGGAACTGACTCAGAGGGACTCCGAAGGGCTCCGGCTCGAAGGGGGTCACGCTCTCCTGTCTCCTCTGTGACCAGGTTGGTCGAGATGCAGGCTCCGGCCGGCACCTCCCGGCCTGGTGAGAGGCCAGTTTTCAGGTGGCCCTCGGCAGCCTGTAAGCTCAGACGAGATGCAGAACTTTCTCGCCTCATGGCTAGGAGTCACCTGCCCCAAGTTCTCCCTAGAGGAGACTCCTGTCAGAGCGCCAGCCTCCCCAGACCCCGGTCTCGGGGACCCCACGGCTTCATTGATCCCCCTCAGATGGTACTTGAAGGAATGGTGTGCCCTTCCTCGTCCGTCCTCTTGGGTGATCCGAACTGTGAGACCTTATGCGGCGCTTTGTGGATCTGAGGTCCCTGAACGGTTACCTTCACAGTTTCTCGTTCAGGATACTGACTCAGAGGGACATTCTGAGGGCAGTTCCGCCCCAGGATTGGTTCGCCGCTATCGACCTTCAAGACGCGTACTTTCATGTCTCGATTCTGCCCCGCCACAAGCCCTTTCTGCGCTTTGCTTTCGAGGGCCGAGAGTATCAGTACAAGGTCCTGCCCTTCGGCCTCTCTCTGTCGCCGCGAGTCTTTACGAAGATAGCGCAGGCTGCCCTCTCTTCCCTGAGAGTGCGCGGCTTCAGGATCCTGAACTACCTGGACGATTGGCTTCTGTTAGCCAGATCGCGGAGTCAGTTGATCGCACAGAGAAACGCAGTGCACAGGCACTTAGGTCGGCTGGGGTTACGCGTCATCAGAAAAAAGAGTACTCTGACCCTGTGTCAGCAGATCTCCTTTCTCGGGCTCGACCTAGACTCCGTCCTGATGCGCGGCAGGTTGTCCTCCCGGAGAGCCGCCAACATCCGAAGTTTTCGCCCCCCCCGGGGTTCGAGTACAGTGCAAACACTTCCAGAGGATCCTAGGCCACATGGCGTCTGCCTCCGCGGTGACTCCGCTAGGCAAGTTACACATGTGGCCCCTTCAGTTCGGGATCCGGGACAAGGTCCCAAAACGAGCCTGGCGTCTAGGGAGATATCGGGTATTAGGTCACAACCGAATGTCTCCACCTGTTCCACCCTGTTCAACTCACAAATATAACATAGTTTCTACAAGGCATGTGCTGTGTGCAATAAGTGTGCAATATGTATGTTTAGGTATTGTGATGACCGTGTGCGGCGCGTCTCCCGAATCTCCCGAGCCGGCGCTCCCAAATCCAGCATGGTACACAACAGACTGTTCCAGAGTTGTGTTTATTGTGTCTCTGTTAAGGGGAGAGGCTTTGGACTGGGCATGCAAGAACTTTAGCCTCACAGAGCTACAGACAATAACATTCAGCACCTTCATTGATTCGTTTATTAGACGTTTTGGCTGTCCATGGAATATACACAAATGTCCTACCACTCTGTCCTGCCAAGTGTCCCCTGTTCCCAGCACACCCAGTGTCGCCGAGCGTGAGCATGTTGCCGAGCGTGAGCATGTCGCAGAGCCTCCGCTGATCCCGCCGCCGCCGAGCTTTTGGGAGGAGGAAACTCTCACGCCGCCGCCGAGCTTTTGGGAGGAGGAAACTCTCACGCCGCCGCCGAGCTTTTGGGAGGAGGTACAGCTACTGCCTCAGCCACCGAGCTTCTTTGAGAAGGAACAGCTCCTGCCTCAGCCACCAAGCTTCTCTGAGGAGGAACAGCTCCTGCCGCCGCCGCCGAGCTTTTGGGAGGAGGAAACTCTCACGCCGCCGCTGAGCTTCTCTGAGGAGGAACAGCTCCTGCCGCCGCCGCCAGGCTTTTCTGAGGAGGAACTGGTTCGGCCTCAGCCACCAAGATTCTCTGAAGACGTTCCAGAGGGTCTCGAGTCTGCTGAGGCTGTGGACGTTCCAGAGGGTCTCGAGTCTGCTGAGGCTGTGGACGTTCCAGAGGGTCTCATGTCTGCTGAGGCTGTGGACGTTCCAGAGGGTCTCGAGTCTGCTGCTGCTGCTGATGAACCAGTGTCTGCCGGTGCTGATGAACCAGTGTCTGCTGCTTCTGCCGCCGACGAACCTGTGTCTGCCGCTTCTGCCGCCGACGAGCCTGTGTCTGCCGCTTCTGCCGCCGACGAACCTGTGTGTGCCGCTTCAGAAGCTCCAGAGTCTTCGCCTCTGCCTTCGCCTGCTCCAGAGTCTTCGCCTCTGCCTTAGCCTGCTCCAGAGTCTTCCCCTCTGCCTTAGCCTGCTCCAGAGTCTTCGCCTCTGCCTTAGCTTGCTCCAGAGTCTTCGCCTCTGCCTTCACCTGCTCCAGTCTTCGCCTCTGCCTTCGCCTGCTCCAGAGTCTTCGCCTCTGCCTTCGCCTGCTTCAGAGTCTTCGCCTCTGCCCTCGCTTCTCCCACCCTGGCCCCCTGATACTTCGGAGGGACTCAAAGGACTCAGGGAGTGGAGGCCAGGGTTGGAGGATGTTCCGTATGCGCGTCGGGAGCCACGCATAGGGGGAGGGCTCTGTGATGACCGTGTGCGGCGCGTCTCCCGAGTCTCCCGAGCCGGCGCGCGTGCTGTTGCAGCTGGCGCGTGCACAAACTCTCTCTGCGCGGCGTGCGGGAGCGCGCGTAAAGTGAATTCACCTGTCGCCAATCACGAGGACTTGCAAGCCGTTAGATCGGGGCGAAGCTTTGCCTACGCATGCCGTTGCCACGTTCCTTGCCTTTGCCTTCTGTGTATTCTAGTTACTTCTGTGTTTATTGACCTCCTGCCTGTGACCTCGTTGTGATCCTGCTTCTGCCTGCCCTCGACCCTGTGCCTGTCTTATGACCCTGATTTTGCCGAACGGACTTCATCATTAAACATCTAAACTGCATACGAGACTCGACCTGCTTTCTAGCAACCACCATTCATGACAGGTGTAACATGTCCTCAGTGTTGGGAGTAACGTGTTACAAAAGTAACATATTACACTAATATATTACTTTTTGCTGTAACGCGGTAGTGTAACTTATTACTTTTAGTATTTTCAGTAATATATTACTCGTTACATGTAAGTAACGCTTGCGTTACATCAAATCTTTCACTTTCAAGACAGTAAATCAAACATTTAACATTTCATGTTCGCAAATAGACGCGTAAGTCATTCGTTCCGCCTTTCGCTGGTGGAGCGTTGTATTTTGTAACGCTCTGAGTTCGAGGTGCGCAGCGATTGGCTGTGCTCTGAGCTAGCGGCTGACAGCTGTGGCTCTGATTAGCGGCTGTGCACGGGCCAGAGTCGCGCACTCGCGGCACATTTGAACATTTAATAAACAATAGCGGAAGGTAGATTCGCGAGATGGTCTTATGCGCATTGTTTCAGTTTTGTAAAAAACAAGAACATTGTGGTGAAATGCAACCGCTGAATTGTCGGCATCAAAAAACAGCTATTTAAAAAAACACGTCGAACTGCCATTAGATCGCTCGACCTGGGAAGAGAAAGAAAACAGCAACGACAGTGTTCTCTGCACTTTATGGCCAGAAAGCAGGACAGTATTGTGTGGTGAGTCAATCAAAAATGAATAAAACGCACTGAAGTTTACATACTCCTGTTGTGTCTGGAATCAGATATACCCAAGTTATTCACTGATGTTGGAGGAAAATCGTTTTGTCTACCATACTTTTAACACTTTTTAAAGTTAATTATTAGGGCTGAAAAACGTCTTTTCCCCAGACATCCGGATTTTATAAATTCACGATAATGTCCGGTTTTCCCTCTTCTTCAAACGACTATAATACACGTGTACGCAGGTTCACAACCCGCTTTAAATTATATGAGAAAGTAATATTTGAGAATGAAATTGCGCGTGTCGTTTTGAAACAATGGGTCGACTTTTTTCTTGTATTATTATTTTTTTTTAAAACAATCACATTTTTAAAAACATTTTTCATTATTCAAAAAATTCTGACTAAAATAGTTAGCTATTTAGGTTTTTACTGATTTTTTTGCGTGATTTTTTTTTTTAAGTGATTATTTTAACTAAGTTATAGTTTAGCAACATTGAAGCACGTTAAAGCATGTTCATTAGTCTCCGAGAAGCCTGTCTAAATTTGTCTTGAGGCCGCGCTGATTGTCCTCTTTTTTAGAAAACCCTACAATTATAGATTATGTACATTGTTATTTGTAGCTTGGAGAGGCCACAGTCATTACGCTACGCAACTCTATGTCTTCCACTGGTTGTAACATAAATTACTGTACAAGTAAAAAGTACATTTTGTTATTTTAGGACGTTAATTTCTACTTCTGTAGTTATTTTGGTAAAAGTAACTTAAAAGTAATACAAAAGTAATGTAATATATTACATTTCTGAGAAAGTAATATTGTAATGTAACTTATTACTTTTTACAAACAGTAATAAGTAATATGTAACACATTACAATTTCTAAGTAACTTGCACACAGACGTGTGCCACAGCTGCTGCTTCTTAAAGTGTGTTTTTGATAAACACACACACACACACACACACACACATTATGTAAGTTTGTTTTCGACATAAATCAATAAAAAATAAGTATTTCTGGCTTGAGGAACAACAGTGCCACTGTGAATTTTCCTTTTACGAAATGTTTCCTGCTACATTTCTACTGACAATTTTTTTTCTTGGGTAACCTTTTAAGTCTCTTTTAAAAACATCCACAAAGTTGGGTACAGTAAACACTTGTGCATGTGATTAACGGACGTAAGATCAGACATAAATCTCACTCTGGTGATGGTCATAAAGATGACGAAGAGAGGGAGAGCTAACCTTCTAAGAATTAGAACTGATCATTAATGAAAAACTATTAAAGACTTATAAATAACTACAGTAAACTAAAGTGTGAGAAAACACATTAGTAAACTGAAGTGCGAGGGTCTGTAACCCTCAGAGACTACGCTGCATACACATTAGAGGTTTTTTAAGTCCTTGATTTTGGCCTTTAATTTAAATGAAGCATCTGGGTTTTTCTCAGCATAAGGAATAAATAAAGGTTCTAATAGGCTAACAACAAGATATAAATAGTAATACATTTAAAGCATTTACAGGCTAAAATATATATAAACGTAAAATAAATCATATAAACGTTTCCTACAGAGAGCTATACATTTTTTTCTATTGGTTTTCATCAGAATTTTAGCTATTAAAATTCTTGTTTGACAGAAACAGTCGGCAAAATGAACAGATGGAAAAGGGGTGTGAAGACACCAGCTGCTAAAAATCTGCTTCCTGGAAAATCAGATGTCAAGGTTATGAAGCCTAAAAATGCTTTTCAGCAGTAAACCTGCAGACAAACCAAACACGTGAATGTCGCCATTGCAAACGTGATTCTGTGCTTCCATCTGTCCCTCAAGTATACCTGATATTTTCCATGGTCATCGAAAATGTAGAGAATGATTCAGATTAGGGGAAAACGGTAAATAACCATAATCTTATCAGACTTGAGATATGTATTTCACAATCAATTGGTTACTTGCGGACCCCCGGGGCGTGGATCTGTGGCTGAATTCATCTTAAATACTGCATGTGAGGACGGAGACCATCATCGAACAGGTTCAATCTGCAGTCATGAGGTCTTTGGTGTTCCTGGTGCTCCTCGGAGCTGCTTGTGAGTATTTGATCTCTTTTAAAAGACTTTCAGAACACATGAACATCAAATCGTATACTTTTTGCAGTTGCTCTGGACGATGACAAGATTGTTGGAGGATACGAGTGCCAGCCCAACTCTCAGCCGTGGCAGGCGTCTCTGAACGCCGGATACCACTTCTGCGGTGGCTCTCTGGTCAGTCAGTACTGGGTTGTGTCAGCTGCTCACTGCTACAAATCGTAAGTGACCCCTGAAAAGAGGAGTTTCCGTGAAGGTGTTGGTTGACCCATGTTTTGGGTGTTTCTGCTCAGACGTATTGAGGTTCGTTTGGGAGAGCACAACATCGTAGTCAACGAGGGAACTGAGCAGTTCATCACCTCTGATGTGATCATCCGCCACCCCAACTATGACTCCTGGACTATTGATAGTGACATCATGCTGATCAAGCTTAGCAAGCCAGCTACCCTCAATCAGTTTGTTCAGCCTGTGGCCCTCCCCACTGGCTGCGCTGCCGATGGCACCATGTGCAGAGTCTCCGGCTGGGGAAACACCATGAGTTGTGAGTAGCTTGAATTTGTCAATATTACCAATTAAAGTGTGACTGTGAGTCTAACACTAGTGATTGTAGGCAATTCGGGACCTATGACTCAAACAATAGGGTTTGTATGTCATAAATAGCAATAGTATTCTATATATGATAGAATATGACACTTATTTTCAATATGAGAGCAAGAGCAGCGTTTAAAACATTTACATACTCTACAATGTCGCCAAAGTTGTCAATATTACTATTGAAAGTTCTTACTTGATTCATGTTTCCAAATAGTTTTGTTCATTGATTATCTTCCTGATAGCTGCTGATTCCAACAAGCTTCAGTGTGTGGAGGTCCCCATCGTCGCCGACCGTGACTGTAAGAATGCTTACCCTGGGATGATCACCAGCACCATGTTCTGTGCTGGATACTTGGAGGGAGGAAAAGACTCTTGCCAGGTAGAAACGTCATTACTAATGGAACATTTATGTTAATGTAGCGATGGTGTGAATCACATAAATCAGAGGGACATTATAAAAGCCGTGTTTCTTCTCGCTAGGGTGACTCTGGTGGTCCCGTGGTGTGCAATGGCATGCTGCAGGGTGTTGTGTCGTGGGGTTATGGCTGCGCTGAGAGGGATCATCCTGGTGTTTATGCTAAGGTAGGTGTCTTTCAGACTTTACTAAAAAAAAATCTGTATACATTATAATGTATACAGACTGTAAGGAATCTAAATAATAATTTCTTTTGTTTTTCTCAAGGTCTGCCAGTTCAGCCAGTGGCTGTCTGACACTATGAACAGAAACTAAAGCTGATCTAAAAGTCACATGTCACCTCCAACTCCGCAATCCATCAGCATCTCTTAGATTTGGAGTGAAAACCTGTGTTAAAATAAAAGCATTTCAAATGTATATCCTTAGCTTCCTTGTCTCTGTTTTGACCTAAATATCTTTGAACGGGCAAATGTCGTCCGCAACAATAAGAAAATATTTATTGGATTTAAAATTAAAGTAGTTTAAAATTGGACACCAATTCAGAGTGTGTATCCTGCCCCAGGCCCATATGAACTTGCTATGAATAATGACACCTCAATCTGAAATGTTAGTTTTTTATTGCTGTATCACTGCAGATCTGGAGTTACCTATAGAAATTAAGAAATAAATATAAAATGAAGGATTATTAAGAAATAAAAAAATAAAGCACAAGGACCGTTTTTAAACATCCAAAATAAGTTAAAGATTTCCAATACTTCTCAGTTATGGAGTATCTTCTATAACTGATTTTGGCCAATTGTGGAAGCAAATTATAAACTAATTTAGTAAATTAACGGGATCGATGGAGCATATAGTCACATGTTCAGTACATACTAGCAGCAGGTGTTCCGCTCACTGAGACTGCCGAGTTACGCACCCTGACGTCACAATGCCCCTACGAACAACCGCCAAAATTCACAAAATAAACCATTAAAACTACAGTAAAATAAAATCATTGCAGAAGTGCTCAATTTAAAGGATTCATATAGTAAAATCCGTTACGCACACATTATATTACTTATACTGTATATGATTTGTATCCACATATATACATTTTATCAGCATATATTTATCTTATATATAATTGTATGTATTTATGTGTGCGTGTACTCTAAATAAGCAGTTTTGCGTGAAGCGTTCAGATCGGAACCATTCATGGGGTTCAGTCTTTTCTCCGGACAATAGAATCAGGTGCACCAGCTCACGGTGTCGCTGCTTTTACCAGAACGTTATATAGTATTTCAGATGAAGTGTTTACTAAATTGACAAAAGCAGTAAGCCAATCGTCTGGAGCCGCGTATATTTCACCGTTTGTAGCCAAACGAGTGTGTTTTTGGAACACCGTCCTTCACGGCTTCCTGAAATGCGGCTAACCTTGCGGTCGTTGATTTCCCATGGCCGGGTCGCTCGTCGAATGGGACTCGGACCGGAGTCCAGAATCAACATGCTGCGGAACATCCTGACCGGTCTGGTGAGGCACGAGAGGATAGAGACGACGAGAGCCCGAGCAGACGAGGTTCGGTTTTACGCTGAAAAGGTGAACATTAAAGAACGACGAAATAACTTTTTTTTGTGTCTTTCTGGAATTAACCACATTTCTATCCATGTAGGTTGTACTTTATTGAATCGTACATTTGTTAAAAAGTTAATCAAGCCTGTTAATATCATTGTAGCCTGTTGAGCATCGACTTCTTTTGTCGTTATGAGATATTACCAGGTCGTTGCTGGAACGTACGGTAGTTTCACGTTATCACGAAAAGGACGTCAATACGAAACATAGAAAGTCGTTATTATGACTTTATCAATTTCACAATAAGTAATTTGAAATAACACGCAATTATGTCGTCATTTTACTGTTATTTTGAGGTGTCACATCATTATTACGACTTCGTTTCTCATTGTTTAAAGTTAGCTTGTAATTGTTGCAAAAGTCGTAAAAATTACGTGCCATTTTGAGGTGCCACATCATTTTTCCAACTTGGTTTCTCTTCGTTACAAAATAATAAAGTACAGTACATCAATTTTCTGACTTCTTTTTGTTATGCGATAATATGTAAGCTTTTCGAATAACATCCCTATTAGATTTACTGGATCAAATATTTATCTGGCAGATGTGCTTGTCTAGAGCATCTTTGAAATGTTTCTAACATACTAAAATAATAAAACCAAATCTTGCATGAATAATTGTGGTAAATAAAAGTATGTATTGTTATATTTGTTCATTTTCTTGTTTCAGTTGATTGATTATGCTAAACAAGGAGACACAAATGAGCGGTCGATGAAGATGGCTGATTTCTGGCTCACGGTGAGTACAGTAATTCTCTTCAGACCAATCTGTTCATGAAGAGCATTTACTGAAGCACTGCTTTCACTTCTGAAGGAGAAGGATTTGATCCCAAAACTGTTCAAAGTTCTGGCGGAGAGGTTTTCCGGCCAGTCTGGAGGCTACACACGCATGGCCCGTCTCCCGAACAGAGAGAACCTGGACCGCGCTCCCATGGCGGTTCTGGAATATAAAGGAAACCCGTTTCCTCCTCTGTATCCCGTCAAGCACGTCAGTGAACTCAATCTTCTGAACCAGCTTTTGAAAGGATACAGAGAAGAAAAAGCCCAAAGTGTTATGCAGAAGAAGGACTTGTGATGATTCAACTTGTGTAAAAAGTCTTTGTTTAATTGAAATTAATGAAAAGCATAAATATAAACGTATGCGATACAGGATTTTGCTTGCGTGAGTTTGTGGTTCGCTGACAAGGAACTTAAGGTGAAATTCAGGAAAGGTGAGACGTTCTTGCCTTTGATTAAATTCAATGCAACTTTTGTGCTCACTGAATTGAAACATAATAATTTGGTTTGCTTTTTTATAATTATTATTGCATACCTATTTAGTAGATGCATATATACAAACAGTAGAGACATATACACTGATCTTGTATTTATGATATAATCACACAGAATGTTATAAAATCTATTAGTGGACAAAACGTTTTACACAAATTATTATAAGAGAACATATACATACATTCAGGATTTACTCAAAAAAACGAGACAGCAGCTTCATATAAAAATGTCTGGCAGTTCACCAGTTAAAAGAACTGGAGTGTGTGTGTGTGTGTGTGGCATAGGCATAAGGCGTAAAAAAGATCAAAGTCTTTATTGTAAAATTAATCATTTTAATTTGGCAAAAAGCATAGGTACTGCCAATTATTTTGACACCATTAAAACAGCAGGACATATGGAGTGACCATTGCAACAGAAATGTGCTTTGCATGATCTCCGTGTGCTTCCTAGTGTGCTGTGCTAATATTCATCGTACATTCATAGGATTGCTCTAAACATCTTCTGCTTAATAAAACATCCACAGCGTAATAGCTTGACAGCGTTTCATGGCTTAAGGCCCGTTTTCCACAAGGCCGAATGAACCTTAAGGATCGATCACGCATCCAGTGACAGACACTTATCCGGTACACAAACACAACAGCAGGACTTTTCAGCTTATATGGACATCTAACCTAAGCCACAATATCAGTAATGGGGAAAATTAACCTTGCCATGGAGATTTTGTAGGTAAGTCACCCTTGTAGTTTGATGGTTAAGGGCGACTAAAGGACACAAGGGCTTGTAAACATTTAAGTGCTCCATGCTGCTAATACAATAATTGTGTCTGGCAGAGTATTATTTTTCACTGGACAGATAATAAACCGTTTTCCACAATTCTGTGGATGAGATATTTGTTCTACTGAGTGACAGAATAAAAGTCCCAATCATCTGAAGTAACAGCTACTGAAATCAGGACTTATAGAATGATATTTCAGATAAAATGAAAAAAATAAAATAAAAACAAATAGTGAAATTACAATGGCAAATATATTGCATTTGTTTTGATATGCACAAAATGACAAAACTTGAATGCAAACACAAATTTAGTTTTGATTCACGCAGACAAGGAATTTACTACGAGGTTAATTAAACTAAATAAATTAGAGAAATAAAACATCCACGGTTCATTCTTTTCCAATTCAATCACAGTAGTCCCTCCCACTGATGCTAATTTGCAGGTTCTGTCCCCTGAAATTGAACTCGGGATTAGTTTTGTCTATTTCTGTGCGTTGAAGCACCCTTGCAAATTGAGTTGTCAATCCGAAGTTGCATGTGCATTTTTGTCTTATTGCGTTTAACTTATATTGCAACCATAATTATAAAATAAGTGAAAAAGCATAGCAAATACAGTTTGACAACTTTTTTTCTAAATTTGTTTGAGAATATTGCTCCATATGTACTAAAGCTCGAGTGGAACGTCTTTGCTTGAGCTCACAGTTTTTTTTTCTAGTTGTCTGTCTGTTTCCGGCATTGTGTGAAATCAGGCAATGTATAGAATGCATAAAACAGGGATGGCAGATTTCAACACACTTTTCAAGGATTCTGTACATTGCCAGAAAGGAGATCTGGCTTAGTGAGCTCATTCCTGCGTAAAGTTTCATTTAAAAAAAAAAAAATCGTTCGGCAAATGTTAATCTCGGAATAATCCGGTTTGTTCGGTCATGTAGATTCACAGAACTAGAAGTATGTTGAAATAATGTGTTTTAGTTTTTTTTAGCGTGTCCCCAAGTTTGTTGTTTCTTTTTTTGTTAGCAAAGGACTTTATTGTACATACATTTCACACTTGGGGAAACAATGCCTAGACGTTTCACACATTGCCGGTAACTTTGATAACGGTTTTCTTAACAGACGAGTCTATAGGAACCATCAAAGCCGTGTTGAGCTGCAGGAATTAAATAGTCATTACATCACACACGCTGTATGCTGCATACAAAATTAAGATTTTTTTATACAATTCACACTTAATATTACACAAAGTCTATCAAGATGTAGACAAAATACAAACATGCACGTGTACAAATACATCCTCTTAGTTACACAGTTGCCTTGTTGCAGATTAACGTCCGTTTAAAAAGTTTTGAGCTGTATTCAATGTGAATAAAAATATAAAATCCTAATCTATTCCCACGTCATACACAAAATATGTAAATCAATTCTCCAAAAAGAAAATACATACAAAATGTGCCACATCACCTGGTGATTGGAGGGGGATGGAATCTTGGTTCTGTGCCTTTAAAGTGGTGGGGAAATGCAAACATTAACGGCACTGTAACAAAGCAGTGAAAAAATATGTGGAGTGAAGTAACTGTACATTTACTGTACAACTTGCTATTGTGTTTGAGATTAAGCTTTAAGTATCTGCACTGTAGATTCTCCCATGTCCCCCATCAGTGTGATTCTTCCAGTGACTATTCTCACTAAAATATGTATTGCTTGTTTCTTCAGGATTGAGTAACTCACCTCCTGTTTTTCCTAAAATAATTGTATTTTTGATCATTTCCTAGGAATGGCTTTTCTGCATTTGCTTTAAACTGAGCTGCTACGGACATTCCAAAGTAGACCCTGGTGCTGCTGTACAGGGTCCGCACTAGGCGTTGGATCCCGCCCCAGTGGCTCCTTGCATACTAAAATACTCTGTGAAGTGGGAAGTTAATCTCGGAGGAGTAGGAGAATGGCCCGAGCTGCGTGGTGGTACGGGTGGAGGAAGAGGAGAGAATGCAGATGACGGGTCTGCAGTAGTGGTGATAATCTTACGCTCACTGTTCCTCGCCACTTCCGGCCCCTTCCGTCCCACCATCTCTTCTATGGTTTTCACGGGGTCCTTGAAAGGGCATCAAGAGCAAACGCATTAGGGGAACACCTTATGACGGGTGACGGGTTCATCTGTCAGGACACGTACCGAGTGGATGGAGAAGAGCTCTGTGAAGTTTGGCTGCGAGTCTCCCAGAAACGAGCTGTTCCCGTACGCATGATGAGGGAAGCTCTCTGCCGCCTTTCCTTTGGGACTGGATAGAAGGATCCCGATCTGAGACGTCCGCACATGATAGGGGAAGTTCTTGTTGGCTGCTGACGGGCGCGTGATGGCCTGCAACATTGTAGAGATTATAAATCAGATTGTTTGCCATTTTGCAATCATTAAAACTGTTATTAGGGAAACTTGATCTATATATACCAGGAAGACAATATGGGCATAGAGGTGGATACCAAGTTGGATGCCATTTACAATCTTTTCTCTGGCCCAGCGAGAGATACCAAAGTTGGCAATCAGCGCTATGACAGGAACAGCAAAAAACCTAGAATGGAAACGGTAAGGTGAGCAATGAAAGGAAACTGGACCATAAATCATCCTGTATTGATTCAGCTTTCCTTGAGCTGTATAATGGCAAAAAAAAAGACAATAATAAGAATCAGGTTTAATAAGAGTTCAATGCTCCAACAAATTTAAAACAGGGATGTCTAATCTTTTATTCAATTAGTATCTATCTGTTCTTTCATCCATCCAGGACTCTTTTAATATCTATGTCTGTCTCTGTCTTTCTATCTATGACATAGCTCGTTATCTGTCTGTCTGCCTGTCACTTTTTCATTATCTGTCTGTCTATCTGTGTGTGTGTTATTTCACTGTTCCGACCAGACTTGAGCGCGTTCCTTGTCATTAGATTTAAGAGTTATCACATGAACACGGTGTAAGAATGAAAACAGCCGATTATGCTGGATGTGTGAAGTAGTACATACCACAGGGTGTATGCAGTGAAGAAGGGGATGTAGAAGGGTTGTTTTTCAGGGTAGTGTTTGAGAGACACCAGCACCGCGTAGCAGAACCAGACGTATGCCAGCAGCTGCAGGCCCATCAGACCGTACCCAGCAGGGCTGTCGTAGGTGTAGAGCACCTCGCCTGGATCAAAGAACTACAAACACACATACTCAGTGGGAGATCACACTCCTTTGGCTTTCCATCTGTATGACTGATGGGTTTAAACGCAACCGTGGCGCAATCTGTTAGGCTGCCTTAGTGAAAACTGGCAGAATATTCCTCGACTCCACACATCTAAAGCTGCGTTAGAGGAAGAGTGGATGCGGGATGTGCAACAGGAGCTCTTTCGTGGCTCTGCTTCCTCTACTACTGACTCAGTGTCTCTGGGGCTTTATCTCTGCTTCTATCTGCTGGCTTCCATTACACCGTGTAACTGCCGAACCACGTCTGCTACTGAGTAACTCCATCTTAAAGCCTTGCATAATGTATAGAATAGTGCTCAGGTGCAGGAAGCAAACCGTACACAAAACCGTAGAAAGAATTTTAACTATTCAGCAGAAAACACACACAGCGTATTTGATTTACAATAATTTAATATAATAATAATAATAATAATAATAATTGAACCTTTATTAGTCCCTCAGTGGGGAAATTTTTTCTCTGCATTTAACCCATCCGATCAGACACAAACTCTTACATACACACACACACACACACACACATACCATAAAACCTCTAATAGAACGCCCCTTCTAGTAGAATGCCCCCATGACGGAAGGGTTGAAATATAAAACGCCCACCTTAAATTTTCATATCTTGTGTTTTTTGCCGTTAGTGTATTAGCACAGAAAGCTGCATTTAAATAACAATAATGTGTATAAAATCATCAAACACCATATCATAAAAGCTGAACAGACATCCATATGTCTTTACCATTGAGATGAAAAAGTGTCTCAAAGAGTGACTCCAGTCAATGAGGAATCTGCTCTATTACACCCCTTTCACAGCAGCAACAGTGCCTCCCGTCCTAGCATTGGCAAACAGGATGAAATGCAGCCGACTCTTTGCTCACACAACAATATACACTGATAGTTACATTACATAATTACCTTATTTAAACATCTATTGTCTTCTTTTATGAAAATTGCTTAAATTGCTCCTTCTTACTATGAAACACAATGATGTAAACATGTTTTTTATCAGTGTTGTGCAAGTTACTTAAAATAATGCGCATAAAACCATCTCGCGAATGTGCCTTTGGATTTGCCGCGATTCCGCCGCTCCGCGCACGTCACTGCGCAAGCCAGTCGGAGCCAATAGCTGCACACCTCGAGCTTAAAGCCAATAGCTGCACACCTCGAGCTTAAAGCCAATAGCTGCACACCTCGAGCTCAGAGCCAATAGCCGCACACCTCAAGCTCAGCGCAGCGTTACAAAATACAACGTTCCACCAGCGAAAAGCGAGACGAATGACTTACATGTCTATTTACGAACAGGAAATATTAAATGTTTGATTTATTGTTTTAAAAGTGAAAGATTTGATGTAACGCAAGCGTTACTTGCATGTAACGAGTAATATATTACTGAAAATACAATAAGTAATAAGTTACACTACCGCGTTACAGCAAAAAGTAATATATTAGTGTAATATGTTACTTTTGTAACGCGTTACTCCCAAGACTGTTTATGATTTAATTTCAAGTTCAAGTTCTGAGCATTTGTAAGGCGCTTTTCACAGTTTTAACTGTCTAATTTTAAAGTTCGAAAAGATAAATACCGGTAATTCCGTGCAACACTTCCCAGCTTGTCATTGGCCAATTCTCATATATTCCGGCTCTACTCCCACCCCATTAATTCACGAAGGACAATACAATAACATAAATATGCATGTATACACTTAAAAAAAAACCTAATGTCATAATTACATCATAAAAACATGTACGCACAGAATATGTGGCAAAAATGCACATCAGTCTTACCTCTGCTTCATATATGAAGAGGATGATATACGTAATTGTGTAAACGGTCATATAAATTGATAGTTTGACAGAGCCGCTGTGACTTATTCTTGCCCTGTGTGGAAAAAAAGATTCTTGAATAAAGTGATCTTTATTTTGCTAGGGACTTTTATGTTGCTTTTTTCTCTGCAGAAGACATATATGTGTATGTATTTAAGAACATCACTCGAGCTTATCATAGTACTTTGTTAAGTAAAAGTACTGAATGTACTGAGTACTCAAAATGTCTACTCACATTTTTATTTTTACATTTTTCTAATTTTCTTTTTTCAACTTTTGAGTCAGATTTCAGTTTTCTTTTTACCTGGTAACTGTGAATCCCTTCCCCAGGAGAATCAGCATGAGCAGGAAGATCAGGAAACTCACAGAAAAGAGTAATTTCCCTGGTGAAAGTCGCAGAGAGAGTTCAAGGAATGACAGCAAGTTGGACACACTCAAAATCAGATCAACAGAAAAACGCAGATACTGTATTTACAATAAAAAAAAAGACCCAATGTACAATTACAATTTTTTGTACAATTGACAACCCAACTGAATTAACTGGATTTAATTAGTTACTGTAATTAAACTTGTTACCGGCCTATTTCAACCTAAACAGAACGGCTTTCAATTTCCCATTGGGTAGTTTTTTTCAATCATTCATTTACATACAGTATTTTGAATTTGAATTTTCCATTTTGTATTCTATTCATACTTTACTGATGTTTAATAATTTTGTAGTGTTAGAATGCCTGTCTATTGGCACGCCCATGAGCTTAGGTCTCCCCAGGGTTTTTCCTCGCATCTCGCTAGTGAAGTTTTTTTTTTACCTGGCCGCTGTCGCATATGTGCTTGCTCACTTGTAATAGTCATAATCTTAATAAATTGAATAATTGAATACAATTGAATAAACGCAACAATTGTTACGATCCGGGTCGGATGAGGGTGATGAGACGAAGAGCCAGGGATCGTGGTGACAAGAAACGGACATTTAATGACGAAACAAGACTTAAACTCACAGACGACAGCAGTACAGACGAAGTGCAACGTTAATGACTGACGACGGATGACGGCACAGGTGAAGACTTAAATAACAAGACAGATGATAATCAGGTGAAACTGATAATAGATGAGGATGAAACACCAGACGTGAACAGAAACACAGGATCATGGGAAGTGTAGTCCATGATTGCAACAACAATATTCTATTTTTACATTTTCACACGGCAGCTTTGAGAAAAGCGCTTCACAAATGCACTGAACTTGAACTTTACTTTTAACTTTTAATTTTGTTTTTTATTTATATTTTTACATGTCATATATATATTTTTTATACTTTATATTTTATATAATTTTGTAACTTTTTATTATTTTATTCTATATTTATTAGAATTTTCTTTTTTAAATGAAAATCTTTTAATTTGATTTAGTTTGAATGAGCATTCAAAATAATTTAAAGCGTCAATAATTGCTTTGACCTTCACGTGATAAGCATTTCTTCCTCACCTAATATCTTCAGACTTCCATTCCCGACACCGTCTCTGGCATAGAGACCCCAGTAAGTGCAGAAGAACAGCAAGCTAAACACTGAAAGGAAGGAATCAAAGCACGGCAGCGGATGTCAGGCGTCAGTGATAAGAAGGGGAACGAAAAGAAAAAGATGAGATAAGCATGAAAGAAAAGGATGACAAAAAAGGACATGGTCATGCATCCAGTGTTTTCTTTCTCACCCTCGACTCCAGCTGCCGTCATGAACATCTTGTAGGTCGTGTGAAGCAGCTGCCTTCCCTTTAGATTATCTTTAAAAATGACACAGAAAGAGATTCAGAGGACACGCTACAATCCCAGCGTGTTGCGTATCTGGAGGGAGGATGACTAAAAATATCCCCAAATTAACTCTGAATAATAAGACGTGCTGATTATGCACAGAGACAAAGACTTTCGATTTCCTTTATACCTCATATGCGGCAACTCACAAGCAAAGTAACACGAGACTGTAAACACGGTGGCAAAAATAACCAGGAAGGTGATGTCTGTCTCCAGGATCCCTGAAACAAGCCAATTGAACAAAACAAGTGCAAACGTAGTGAATACAGTTAGAGAACACAGTTACAGAACACAGTCCGCTAAAAACAAGGCAATATTAGCTAAACATATGGAACATGTCAGGAGATGGATTAGAATTTTAAAAGGCATAAATTACCACATATAAAGAAAACATATATAAAGGATTGCCTTTTGTAAAGACAAGCACAAAGCTTAGAATATAATCTACAATTAAAAACAATAATTATAATATGATTATTATTTTTCAAACTAAAAATATATATAAATTGTATACATACAATACAAATGTACTGTATATATACACATAAATATGCACGCAAAATACAAATGTGCAAATACTGGGCTACGGATACATGTGTGCATATTTAGATACGATATAAGCTCATATATTAAGAAATGTGTGTGTTTTTATACATCCTTGTGTACACAGTAATACTAAATAGATTAAAACTTTTCAAATTTGTCACATCTTACCAAATTCATCTGCAGAGAAATGCTGGGTCCAGAAGGACTGTCCATTGGTTAATGTCATTTCGTATTCCAACTGCAGCCCATCGCCCTGCAATTCACAGCAAAGAGAAGATGACGGCATTCATGGGGAGAAAAGAGCAAGAAGCTCAAAATTGAAAGAGCTAAAAAGAAAGCGGGGAGCTGCAGAGAAGCATGCAAACACCGAGCACACAAATAGATCTCCAGGCTATAAAAGACTTCAAAGCAGCAGAGTTTCTTGCTGTTGAGAGGATTTCGGCCCGGCTTAATAAAAGTGAAACACTTTGATTTCATGCGACAGGGAAAAAAACCATCGGCTCCATCAAAACGCTGTGCATGAAGCATGTCTTATCACAAAATCAATGTGGCCAGAGATGGAGTCAAGAGGAAAGGCTGTAAAACACTAAGGGAGTGAGCACGGAGTCAGGAAACGCTCAGAGGAAGGGGCCTGGATAAAAAGACCGAAGGCAGTGAGTGTGAGACTAAGCGAAAGGAAATGTGGGTAAAACAAAGAGAACAAGAAGTAGCATAAACATGAGGCACGTCAGAAAACTCAACCATTCATTCTCTAAAACATTTTTCCATTTCTGGGTCATGTGGAGCTGGAGCCAATGCCAACAATTCTGGGCTTCAAAGCTGGACACAACCTCTGGTTGGTGGCTGACCAATAAAGAGTGACACACACACACACACACACACACACACACACACACACACACACACACAAATTCATACTCTCACTCACACCTATGGTCAATTTTGCAGATTCCAATTCTCCTTCATGTTACTGAACTGTTGGATGAAACAAGACACTAGACTGGAATTGAAACCAAACTAGCTTTTTAACAATTTGCCCAAGAATTCAATATCTCATGTATTGTGTAGAAACACAGTAAAAGATGTTTGATTCACTTGATCACAGTGAACTTGATCACACAACTACTGAAGGATTGAACCCAGTATATGCTGCTTGCAGCTGTATTTCATTATTATACATTTTTACAACAATATTTGTATTATAAATAATAAATGATATATAGATTATATTACGGTATATATAATATTGTTATAATTTATTATTCATGTTTTGTAATAATGTGTGATTGCTTGTTTAGTACTGAAATGTATTTCAAGTTCTTGAATAGAGATACGCATTGAGTTTTGCACAAACAGCTGAAAGGAAACGGCACTCACCCCACACTTGCTGAGCACAATGTACCACCATCTTTCTCGAACAGAGCGAAAACTGCGACCTCCTACACAGCTGAGCACATCTACACCGCTGTCTTCTTCAACCTCGACAGAGACAAACATGGATTCGGATAAATATTTCTCCTAATGATTTGACAGGTCTGTGTTTTTTTTCTTACTGTACAGCCGGACCAGGAGTAGCGGGTGGTCAGGTTGATGACCTGGTTATTTTCAGACCTCAGTACGGCTTCTTTCTCGTAACAGTCCTGTGGAGAACATCATTAGTACCATACCAACATACGCTCTGCATGACACTTCAAACTCGCTGAACAACAGCTGATCTATTAAGCAGCAGATTAGCAGTGGAGGAGCATGATGGAGCTTGAGGGTTTTCAGCGAGCACTTTAGCCTCACTCCTGCAATGCGGAGGGACCGAGAGAACAAGAGGTATCTGACTATGTCATTTCGTAGACTGGATTTGAGCTTCTAATCCAAAGAGCAGTGCTGACATTTCTGCTTTAATCCTCAGGCTTTCAGCCTCTGATCTTCACAGTATATCTACAGAATGCTTGAGGTCTCTGGTGTTACATACACACACGCGGAATTTTTATAAAAAAAAAAATTATTATACGATATATATATTATTATTATATTAACAATATATTAATATATTATTATTATAATTTCTTTGAGTGAAATATTTCCTTTTTTCTTTGCTTCCAATGCAGTTTTTTTGTAATGTATATACTGTATATATTTATCTCGACAGTAACACACACACACACTCTAAATGTACGCGCAACAAAAATAGTAATAATAATCATTTAATTTATTATTCTTACAAGTTATAAAGAAATTGACAAAGAACGTTGACCCATATAAAGCATTAGAGTCTGATAAGGATCAGCAGGGGAGTGGTGTGGACCTCACCTTGTCCGGTCTCTTGTACACAGCTGGCCACTGAGAGCTTTCATCAAAGTACAGCAATATGTTCTGACAGCAGCGCGACTATCCCAGACAGATCCAGAGGAAAAGCAGGACGTATGAAGTCAAATAAAGCATTATGTTTTTTACCACTGTCAAATCTAACAGGATATTAAAAAAGATCAGTGAAATGCAATTTAAGAAACATTACAGCCACACTGACCTACAAAAACGACCATTGTTTCATGTGAATACCATATGAAATATTTATTACAAACTGAGCCACTTTATTAACTTTATTATTAACGGTTCCTGAAAGTAGCATGTAGAATAATAGTCAGTAACCATCAAGAGTGTAGGTGAGTGAAAAAAATGTGTACCTTAGGGTAGCGAAATCTGAAATTTAATCGACCATAGTCGGTCAGGAAGCAAAACCTTGTGAGGAAAACCCAATCCTATAGAGGAGAAACAAAAACATATTTTTTGTTTAGTGATGCTTTTTTTGTTTAGTGATTTTTGCACTTGGTGTGTTCATAAGCCATTTTATGTCTTGAAGCTTGTGCACAACAACAATGACAAAAATAGCTGCAAGCAGCAAAAGAGAGACTCGCTAATTATTTATCTTTATTACCGGCCTTTTTTATTTATTTTTGTGGCAATCAGAGATTAATCAAATTTGCAGGTAGCATAGTCCTGTTCATTTCAAAATTCACTCAAGCCAGAAGAACTACAATTGAGAACTGTTGAATAAAACATATTATCTGAAACTAACTAACTAATAAGACATCATTATTAATGATTTAACAAAAACCTACTATCTACTAAAATCTACTATGAACCGAATTTAACTCTAAAGACAGTGGTTTGTTCATTGGATTATTAACCCTAAATGATGGGTTATTATATGATACTTCTAAAAAGGCATTTAAAACTATAACAATTTTTGATTTAGACACTTTAGATTTCCATCTATCCATAATAACATTGTGAAACACACTCTGATTGGCTGATGATGAAAGTAATCATTTGGACCCATTTCTGAGTTCTGAGAGAGGCCTACTGAGATGTGCTGAGAGTATTGAATCTGTGAAAGTTGCACAATTTACAAGTCAAAAGCTATAACCAGGTGATCAAGTGACACAAATTCACCTACAAAAAAATTAAGTCTATTATTTGCCCTTCAAATTACCAAATTGTAATGATTTACAAGAATTTTGAAACTCAAAAAATTTAGAATCAAAGAAAATAGCGACTCAAAAGTTTCATATAAAACCATAGAATAAGGTTGAATTTTGGTAAACCTTTTTTAACACAATTTTTGTAAATTTGACCACTCAATGGAAACGGGTTGAAAACACACAAGTTTTGTTAAACTTTATCCAATAAACTTCGGACTCAAACCCCAAAAACATAAATTTTCTGGGAAAAGTGTTCTTCTCCACTCCAGCTGTTGCCAATGAGACTGAAGCCGAGTTTTTCTCTTTGTGTGCATCACGATCTGCAATTTCCTGCTTTCAAACTGACTGATTCCATGTTGCAGCGATAACGGCAGCATATCTTAAATACCTTTGTCTGATCCAGTAATATTTGAGGACTTAATAAAGTTCCTGCAGCTCCTGGGCTTCATCTGCTCTTAGTGGCCGTGACACACACAGTCAGTGAAGTGTAAAACACTACTAAGTGCACTCCAGCTCCCCGTATTAACTTCCCCTCTGCTGTATACTCCTGGTGGTCTCCATAACAACTGGTCGCCCTGACAATACAGACACCATCCCAAAGACTCCCTGACCCAGAACTGAGCCCAGCTAATTACTAACGACAGGAAATCACATGACCAGGGAATAAAGACCACCTTGTCCCGCACTCACACACAAGCAGACCGTAAAAAAAAAGCTGACTACCGAGAGTCCGCCAGTTAAGCAAACAACCACAAAAATGATCAGCATTGTCATGGCAACAAACTCACTTGTGGCTGTTCTAGAAACCTGTGTTATTCAGACTGTCTCTAATCCTTGTTTGTCCATTCTAAAACCCCAGGAACTTTTCTTGTTTGCTTTGTGAATTGCCTGGTTAACACTCCCATCGATTACACCACGCCAAGGTCCATTTACACGCCTGGGAAATCTCTTCACCCAACGGGCGTCCAGCATCTTTCTCTGGGGTGGTCTTTCAGAGAAGAGTATGCTGGCTGAAATTGGAGAAGTGTGTGTGTGTGTGTGTGACGCAGAAAAGGCCATAAAGAGTGTCACTAATAACCCCTGCCGTCCGCTTTACACCCCCACGGATGCTGCATTGTAATACAAAGTCATTGAACCGAAGGGAGGGAGGGAGACGGAGCGCAGGGACACTACATTAATCAAGCGCTCTACCCTGATGCAGTATCCGGTCACTTCACTGAATCAGTGGTGGCTTCACCTCTCTGTCTTCCCAGATCTCTGTTCGCTCGCTAAGCCTCATTAACAATTAATTACCAATCAAGTAGTCATGTCATCCCGGCTCCACTGGGCTTTTAAATGATTCATTACTTAAGTTACACAACACAGCAACACATAAATATACTGCCGTGCGCTAACCGACACACAGGCAACACCGGTGCCCTTGAAATGGGCTCATGAGCCTCTGGACAAGTCTGAGACGTAGAGTTTGCTTCTAGAATGTTCTTCAGTAAAGAAACGAGAGAGAATTAAGTCTGGAAGTCCAACATACACACGCAAACTTGTGGGAGTAAAAGATTGAGATACGTTAAATTATGCCAATGGGATTCCAAAAGAAAACGGTACATATTTACAATTTTCAATTGTAACAAGTTTAGGAAAAAATCTGCAGTAAATAAAAAACAATACGAAAACACTATAAAGAACAATGCTGGAAAATAAAAAGCGCAAACTCTCTTTATTCTGTTAAATCGAAAAAAATATTCATGACTGGCATTATCACAGATTAACTGGAAGATAGTGAATGGCACCTTGGACTAGATTCCAAGTGAACGTTAAGTGTGCAGTAAAAATGACCGACCTTGTGTAGAAGCAAACAGAAGTGAGATTAATGGACCGATATGCCATCGCACACAACCTCAAACAACTGCAAAGTCCCACTGATTGCTGAATGGATGGATGGACACAAAGTCACATAGGCACAGACCTTTAAAAAGCATGTATGGAGAGGCAGAAAAACAATTAGTGGAAGAGTAAGGATAGATACAGGATGATGAGATGCTGGATGGTTTGACAGACACACAGACAGACCAAAGAGAAAAGGTTGGATGGATGTATAGAGAAACCTACAGGCAGACAGGAAGTTAGGCAAACTGACCGAAGAGGAATGAATGGATGTTTAGAGAGAATGGAGAATGGATGTTAAATGGTTAGACGGACACACAGACAGACAGAAATTAAGAGATAGAACGATAATAAAAAATAGATGGACAGACTATAGTCGTAGTTATCTCAACACAAACGTACAATGAATAAAATGCAATAATCTATTTTTTACATTTTCACACGGGCGCGTTGAGGCCGTTGTAACTGTGAAAAGAGCCTTAGAAATAAATTCATCGGTAAAGATGA
Organism: Paedocypris micromegethes; assembly: GCA_028031935.1. Taxonomy (NCBI): domain Eukaryota; kingdom Metazoa; phylum Chordata; class Actinopteri; order Cypriniformes; genus Paedocypris; species Paedocypris micromegethes. Next base: position 15,102,217 of record CM051501.1, on the reverse strand, counting down.
AACGGATAGAAGGACTGATAACAAATGAGGATTTAATAGATATGTGAAGAATGGCTAGTTTTCCACTGGTGTCCTGTTCCCACATGAACAAATATTTAATCCTTAAGTAATTCTGACGTCATTTACAATCGCTCAGTTGCATGAAACCTGTACGGAAAGCGTAAGACACAAAAAAGCGTCCGAATCGACGCGCACCTGTAAAGACGGAGGAGACAAGAGGCGTCTTAAGTTGCTCATCTGTTCAAGGCTGGATGACGAATTACATCCTCGTGAGGTGCCTATCCGCGCACACACAACGCTCGGAGTATAGAACATGTGCGAACCCGGCTGGAGCGAAAGCCTTTATCAACGCCGAAGAAAAGATACGCAGCTAACGAATCCCACACAACTCCAAAAATCCAAGCAGCGAAACATGGATCAGCGTCAACACTTTCTTACCTCTTTTGTGTTGACGATTCCTCTGACGTATTTACCTACTACAGAACCGACGCTTAAAACACTGGATATCAGCGCGAGCACCAACACTTTATCCATCTTCCGTTTCCGTGCTCTCCTCCCGATCTTGTGAGAACAGAATATCTGCTACCGTGGATGTCAGTGCGCGCCCCCGCTCGGGTAGCGAGAAGCGCGCGCTGCCGACGTTTTATTGCGACGTGGTATTTCAGTGAGGGTATTTCACCGATCTTCGGTCTTCTCGTCACAGCCATTTCGTATTTGAATATAGCACTGCAATTGCACACGAATGTTCACTCAATACATTAATAAACAAACAAGCAATAACATAGGGAATATATATATTTGAAAATGAATTAACACAAGTAAATTGCATACAAACATTGTCAGAAAAAAACTGAGAATACAAATCGTGAATTCAATCTCTTCTAAACACAAACGCTGAAACTATATAGTCTCTGTGATATAAATGTCATCTTTATGCATATACAGTTTTCAAATATAGAGGTTTGCACTTCAGGTGACGTTCAATGACGTCATAGTAGCAAAAGCCAGCTGTTGTTCCACAGATGTGCACGAGGTCAGAAGAAATCTTCATCGAACGCTGAACTAAAGTGCAAGAACATCCTTCAGCAAACAGATACGTTTGTACAAATGTGCAAAGGCCGGGCATGATTGCTGTGAAAAACGTACATCACAACCGTCACAAATGATCCTGCAGTGGTCATTACAGACCACACTGAACAAGCAGATCCTTTCAAAGCGCTTGGCGAAAACTTGTAAATCCTTTCTGACCAGTCAACATTAAAAAGCTCTAATGATTGCAGCTTCATTTACAACCATATTTTTTTTACTATAAGACTCACTTAAAATCTGGGGTAAAAACTGTGCAACAAAAAATAAAAAAATGTGTTCTGTGAGTTAGGAAAAAAACAAATTAAAGAAAATAGACATTTATTAATGAGGCCTTTTAATCCAGTGCGCCTCATAGTCTGGAAAATACGGTAGATTTGTAAATGGTTTACCACAACACAAGTCATTGCCTAGAGAGATCATGAGGCAGCAAGTAGTAAAAGCAGCTTACGTCTTCTGAACACTAAATCCGCTAAAACAATCTCGTCGAGCAAGGCAGTTTGAATATTTAAATAAAACATAGCATTTTAAAAAATTCTTCATAGTGGTCATTAATCTACAACTTTATCTAGATCTTTTGTTCCAGCAAGAAAGAAAAGTGTAGTTGTGCATTCAAGGTCGTGCTGTCCCTCCATATGCCCAAAAAAGGTTGAAAAAGACTGAAAACTAAAATGGGTAGGCCTTTGCCAGGGGGAGTTTGAGTGTCTTAGCATTTCTCGCCTAGTTTTGGATGTTTTAGTCATGGATCTATAAATGGACACACAATGGGCATCACTTCTACAAGCAGAACGGACATAAAGACTGCCGCAGAGCGACACGGCTGCAAGCCAGATTAACTGACCTTCTAAAATACAACAAAAATACAACAATCTGAGCAAATCAGGTGCTAGCCAACAATAGCCATTTGGTATAACTCTAGCGTTACTCAAATCGTAAAGATCTGAAAGATCAAAGATGCTGCAGATTTGTCACCAGCAAGTTTGGAAAAAAAAAAAACAGCATTGACGCAGAACAAAGGGGAAAATCCGTCACCCTATAGACTCACAAATGCTGTAATCAGCAGTAAACGGAGCCGTGTTTCCAAAAACCTCGGCCAAATCGATTAGCACAATCAGAGTTAATGTGTCAGTGTACACATCACACAGCCAGTCTCAAAGATTTCACTGGCTCAAGGTTGCAGCGTGTTGAGGGAGTCTTAAAATACTCCGGGACGGGATGCGTGGCAATTAAAAAGTGCTCAAAATGGGTCAGTGTGCACAGGGACAAATGACAAGTGTGAATAAATTGGTCAAACCAAGGAGCTAAATAAAACGGAGAAACAGAAAATGTATAAAAGGAATATGCATCCTTGAACTGCAGTGATAAAATGTTTTGGTTGGCGGGATGAAATATGAGTGGAAAATGGTAAGTGAAAGGGTGATTGTGTGTGTTCTGTGATTTGTTGGCCCAGGTGCATCCCTCTTTGTGGTTGGTTGGCCACAAAGCCAAGGTGTGTGCAGGTTTGTGACTGCCTGGCCAGCATTCCAGTGTGTGCCGCTTTGTGATTGGTTGGCCACTAATGCAGTATGTCCCGCTTTGTGATTGGTTGGCCACAAATCTAGGGTATAGGTCCCACTTAGTCCCAGTGTTGCTGCCTTCAGCTCCTCATAAGCCAGACATGGAAAAGTGGCTCAGGACATAAAGGTATGAAAGATCAAATACGTATATCAACAGAAAGCTTATACCATCGATATAACAAACTATCATTTGTCAGATTTCACAGTGATTCAATAGTTCTCACGACTGGACCCTCACAAACACTTCATGTAATGTAGTCAAACTAGACTAATGTCTTGTCGCAAACAAACTATATTGTCAATTATAACATAGCATGAAACATGAGCTTTTTTGCTGTAATTATCAGCAAATAGCATCAGAAATCCTATTTCGAAAATAGTCGCTAAGAATAATAAAGCGCAATTAACATTGGCAATATGACCAAGATAACATTCTAAATCATAAAGATTTTAGAAAGAAAGCTAGTAAAACGTCAAACATTTACCAATGCTTTCGTCAGTTAACCCACGATTCATCATAACTCAACAATTATGAAACTGATTCAGAGTAAGTGAATAATCTGTGCAGTAATAATCAGCATTACATTTCCCAATTCAATCTGAGATGTGCTTGTACAAGAAAGGCAGGACATTTTTTTTCCTCTGGGTAATGAAACAAGGCGTAGTGGTAAAATGTGTGGCTGCGTTGATGTTTGCACCTAAAGCTGTCTTCGTTGATTTCTATCCATTCATCACTAAAACATTTCATATATTAAGTTATGTGTGTATATTTAAATAACTCTAAGCAACTTTGTCTACTTTAAAGTAAATGGATTTCTATACTTTTTCATATTCAGATGTAGGTGGAAAAAACCCTAGAGGCTCCTCCCTCAGAACATCAGAAGCAACTTCCCCTACAGTCAGCCTCTCCTCTTCCTGTGTGGTCACCTTCAAAAGCTGTGCGTGGTCTCTTTTGGTATTGGAAGACTTCTGATTGGTTCGTTCAAGCTTGCGGTGCTTACGCATCTCTGGTGGAGGGTCTTTCGTCATAAAAACGTCTTTGATTCGCTCCATGCAGACGGTGGTAGCCTCCCTTGTCTCCTTGGAGAGCTGAGACAGACTGAGGAAGCCATGAGGAAGGTCGTCAACAACACAAAGGGTCACTGGCTGACCAACACTTCGAAGCCTTTTGGCAAACATCACAGAGTCATCTAGGATGGGGTCCAGATGACAGGCCTGACAGGAAAAAAGTGAACATGTCAGAAAACAGAGCTTGTCAGACATCTGACACAGCATTCCTTGGCACTTACCACAATATGCACGGGCGGCAGTCCCTTCAGCATGCTGTCTGGAGCCAGCAGAGGGGACATGTATGGGTTTCTAAAAATGGGGGAACTCTGCACAATCATTTCAGCTGTTTGCTCCGAACGCAGGGGCTCAAAACCTTCCGGAAACTCTCGAGGGATTCCCGAGTGCTCCTCAACACCAATGGGCGGAATGGCTACCGAAGAAAACGAATCAGACACGGCGGGATCCACATCTTTGTTTAGGTAAAAGCGAACATCCTCGGGCTAGAAAAAAAAACAGAAATGGGGAAATTATATGCAAATGCGTTAGTGCCCTCAAAATGATAAAAAAAAAAAAAAAAAGAGAATTAAGTATTTAGGCCTTTGAGTTCATTCTGTGCTAGAGATGCTGGAATTACTTCCAGCTCCCCGTGACTCAAAAAAGGAAAAGTAGTTATAAAAAAAAAAAACCTGTATACATATAGAGAAGTCCAAAGGTGACAGTCAGGCTGTACCTTGGTCTCAGGGATGTCGAAGATTGAGCTGTGATTGGCTGTGGTGGTCATGAGGTGGTTTGCAGTCTGGCCACCATTTTTCTGCCCAGCACTGGCGTTGCTGTTAGAGTGAAAGCTCAAGTTGTGGCATGTTTGGCTCTTTGATGTCACTTTCTCCAGGGAGTTCTCGGCGGACACTGGAGGGTCAGCATGAGCAGAGGTCAGAGACGCCTCAGAGACGCTCGTCCTCACAGCGTCTAAAAAAAAAAAGAAAAGAAAATGTGTGAAAAAGCACGAAACGGTCAAACATTTTCATTGTTTGGATATTTTACAAATTTTTGGGACATTGGTGATTATATCGAAAATGTGCTCTGCATTTACCATCCAGTGAAGTGCACACACACAAAGTGATATAAACCGGGAGCAGTGGGCAGCCTTAAGCCGTGGCATCAGTGTCTTGCCCAAGGACACCCACTTGCAGAACCAGTCGGAGTGGGACTCAAACCTGCAACCTCTTGGACACCACTGGACCAACTGACACGGTCTTCAGGATCATTTAGAATAAACTGTACATTTATTTGGTAAGCAACAGTAGTACTTGCTCAATTTCATGGTACGTATGGTACATCTCGTCTTATTGTGATGACACCAAACCGGACCATACTGTTATTAAAACGAATATGATTCTTTTCCAATGTGTCCTATTAACAGCAATAGACTATAATAAAAAAAAAAAAACAACAATGACAATAAAAGGAAATGGGCAAAGGGTCAAAACCTGAAGGAAAAGGGGTGGGGGGCTCACAAAAACCCTCTTAGACATTGGCGGAGGCTGTTGGCGAGGAAACAGTTGCCAGGGAGAGGTGAAGCATGTGACTAGCGGACGTGAAGCGCGCGTGTGTGTTGTTAAACAGAGGTCTAGAAAAATTATTCGAGTCTATAAAAATCTAACGCAAAAGGCGCAAACCCACACATTCAACAAACACGAGGCAGAGACGCCATTATTGGTGTCATGCCATCAGCAATAATTCTAGGAAAATCTTTTCTCCTTTATGTTAGCAAATAATAAGCGCATCGTCCTCATGAGGCCATTAAAAACCTCATCGTCGTGTTGTAAGCTACAGTAATGAAGCTTTTCAGCCACCAAGCATTGAGATCCAGCTCAAGTCAATGAACTCAGTCTTTCACTGCATGAGCTAATGAATTTAAATGAAATGAGATCTGAGGTTGATGGTGGCCCATTTAAGCTTCTGACCAAGGGGCTTTTGGCATAACGCGGCGTGTGAGGAGTTCATAAAGGCCTTTGATTGAGTTAGTTTTCAGCCTGTCCATACAAACCAACACACACAGCAGTGAGAGGACTGAAAGCAGTGAGAGGACTGAACCACGGCTTCCCTTCAGAGAAGATCAGACACAGACCACTTTCCTCAGCACCAAATGTGGGTCACACACCACCAGCTGGAGAGGGAGTTTGACGTCGACGTAGAGCTCGGAACAAATGGCAATTATCACTATGGAGTCAATTATACCCAGCAAAGCAGAGAAGCTACGGGGGATTTGGCGTGGTAATTAAAAGCTAATTAAAACAAATCAACTAATTAACAAGTTGCACAAAAGCATCATTCTGCAATGAATCATCATCATATTGTTCAAGAACAACGCAATCAACACAATCTGGTCGATCGCAGTGGTGTCGAGAGATCACATTACTGTAGAAAAACAGACTAGAAAACAATAGACTGACATACAATTGACTGACAGCAGACATGCAGGATGAAGACAGGGCTCTAAAATCAAGTTAACCATCAATTGTTCACCATTCTTACAGTTTAGAATTAATACATTGATGTCTTACATTTTATAGATGATAAAGTAGCTAATGTAGAGCGTACGGTGTAGATATACCTGCACTGGTACTTCCACGGTCGAGTAGAGAATGAATCCAACTGGATGCTCCGTGTTTGAAGTCTTTGAGAAGATGAGAGGCATCTCTCCTCACCACACTTCTCAGCTTCTCCACCTGTGGATCTGTGCCTGTACACACACACACACACACACACACACACACACACACGAAAGCTCTGTGTATGGCTAAAAACAAACATAACAACATACAAATCTCAACACTTGAACACGACACCAACAAAAGAACCAAATATATCTCAGAAAAACTACATCAGAAAGTAGAAAAATTAATAACAAGGACCAATCCAACGCTGTCATCGCTATTATAGCAAATTGTGCCAATTGAATAATTAATAATGCAACAGAAACCCATTAATCTACGCTTGACGTGTGGTTTCAGCTATCTTCACTTGTTGGCGTCGTTCATCTTCATTACACTTACTACTATCTCTATACGGAGAATGTTACATTTTTACCAGCTATAATTTTACATGGACCTGAATGTTCTCATTAGCTAATAACCTTGAGTCACAAAGCAACAATATTTGTCATCAAAACCTATTCGGACAGGCGACATAACGCATCAAAGTCATAAACTGTGCAAAGTTATTCAAGAAAGTTAATTTGCAAATTTGGAAATAACGATACGAAAAAAAAACAAAAAGGAAAAATAATTTTTATAATGCAAAACTGAAAAACGGTTTACGGCGCGTCTTCAAGCAATAATGCTAAATGAACAGGATGTGCTGCTCTGATTCCACATCTTTATCTGGGAAAATGTCAATCACAAAAAAAACGTAAATTTTTGCTAGTCATTTTATATCCGTTCAAATATTGCGTGTCTGTTGTGGTATCCCACTGAATCAGACTTTAGCATAAAACTCCCATCTGTTTTTGCTTATATGTAGTTTCTTAAATAATTTTGCATTTGGGTTGACAGTCATTGTCCAATATCCATTAATTCTTTGTTCTGAGTTTTGTGATATAATATCATTAACGTCAAATTTTTCATAAAAATTGCGTAGTTCCATCATCATATCACAAACAGTGTTGTTCATCAAGCCCGATAAGAAATGGCTTGCAGACTAACCAGCGTAAGCACTGAGGCAGCGTGAGAGCACACTGAGGGGCAACAAGGGGTCCATGAGGGTGAGCAGGCGGGAGGGGGAGACATATGTGGTCAGCAAGGTTGCCGGATAAGCTGCAACGATTCCGTCCGGCATGCGCACGCCATGAGAAAGCGCCTGCATGGACACAGTCAAACACAGGTTCCCCCCGGCACTGTCGCCTGCCAAACACACTCGCTCGCCAGTCCAACCTGTGGTGGAAAACATCAAAGGAATGAATTAGAAAGACCAGACAATCAGGAGACAATTGCACAAAAGTTTAATCTTAACCCAGGGTTCTTTGTTTATCACCGATCAGAAGCTCCTGGCCTGATTTTCATTGCTTGAAATGCATAAAGAGAATTAGTTGCCGCCTTGTGAAACATGGTGAAAAGCTGAGAGAGATAGCAGCGCTAAGAGAACGCTGAGTGATGAATATGTTTATGCTGCTGAAGGCGGAGAGTGTGTGAGCCGGGTATTAATAGGCTTCATTAGCTCGTAGCTCCTTGTGTAATCTGGACTTTAGTACAGCACAATAGTGACACATCATTACAAATGGCAATTTTGATTGTCTTAAACGATTATTTGCTTCGTATTTACAAGAACTTATAATGCAACTTAATGACAAGCGCTCAAAAATAAATAAATGATAAACAAAAATAATGCTTTGGAGAAGATCGATTAAGTCAGCAGTGGCCAACCTTTCATTATTTGCGATCAAATTTTCCAATGGGCACAAAAAATGAAATCTAAATATTTAAAATGAGTTCAGTTTCCCAAAAAAAAAAAAAAACTGTTAACATTTTTTATGGAAATTTCTATATTTTTTGTGCTATAAGGCACAGAAAAAAAATCTTTAAACAACATTTGTGCATCTTGTGTGTATCAAATAAGAATAACAAAAAAGCACCAGCTGTACTGGTAGAAGGCAGAAGGTCTAGAAAAAGACCACAGAGATTAATGGAAGTAAATGAGGAGGTTAGAGGGAGGTAGACAATTTTGTTATGGAAAACCCTCTGAAGGTTAGACAAAAGGAAGACAAAGATAAGGATTGTATCATGTAGAGCATACAGTGGAAGACACGATGTATCGAACCCTAAAACATCTGGAAAAAAAAATATACAACTTTCTTCACCTAGAAGGTTATGGTTTTTGATTGCCCAGCAGTAAGCGTAGAAACATTCTTCCAGAGCCCGAGGAAAAGGCGCCTCTGGGGCCAGCGAGTAGTCCACAGACAGAACCGGAGCGTCCAGGTCCTGTGACCAGCTTCTCAAATATGGCTGGGGAAAAACACAATAAAAACAATAAATGATGTGTCCATACATGATTCTACCATCACCAAACATTGATGAGAAGATTGTGCAAATTTTTGGCAAATAAATCCCAAAAAAACGTTGCAAACAGCAAATTATTGTCATTAGGGGTGTCACAAGACGGTTATCCCATGAGACAAGATGAGACACTGGCTTCAGGTGAACGAGACGATTTAGATAATTTTTAAAATAAAAAAAATCATATTGATAAAATATATGGAGAATAGTTTAACAAAAACGTTCATAAACTGTTGATGCATTTTGTAATTACTCTTTTGAAATGTCACCCATTATGTTTTTATTAATTGCATGTGAACCCTGCAAAATATGATGCCTAAATTGCCAGGCATGTAATTCCACAAACAAACAAAAAAGGACAATTATTGCCAATAACATAAATGAAAAAATGACACACATTTTCCGCTAAGATTAAAAAAATATTGTATTACATGATGATCCAAATCTTGTATTACAAGTTCCAATGCAGAGCATAACATGGAATCACATAACATGTAAAAAAACAATATTTATTGTCCAGTCAGAGGACAAGTGCAGGACCTGAGGTTCTTTCCCTTCACGATGTGACCTTCATGTCGCTGGTAAAACCCCACCATCTGAATGAGTTTTACTGCAGTAATCAGCTTGTTTTCTCTCATATTGCACTATTGCAGAGTGTAGTAATTGTTTCAATAATAATCTAATGCACGTGTATAAGTCTCTTCACGTTAGATTAAACTCACGGGTGTACCTAGTGACAGTATAAAATAATCTGTTTAAATTTAAAAACAAATTTGATTATGGTTTAACTCAATCGCTATATCCTCACAAACAATCTTGGAGTGGGAGCAGTTGGGGCGGGCGGGACAATGGCGGCGATCTGCTCAGAGTAATCCATGCGCTCAACTCTCAACTCTCAAATAGCTGATCTCACGAGAATTTAGCCCTACCTTCAAGACAGTTTATCTCGTGCCACGAGATCTCGTCACACACCTGATAGTCATTAATCAAATTCTCTCATTTCAATTTTGTAGATAAAGCCTTTGTGATAAAGGCTAAAACCTGCACAAATGACGTGAATAGTGAATCGGCAAAGCAAAACCTGAAACACTGATGCGAGTGACAATGAACTGTAAGAACGTTTAGTTCTGTAAAGTTCTGATTGATGAGTGATGTTTTCCAAAGGAAAGACACAACAGGTGAACGTGACAGGGATCTGTACAAGCGTGTGAAAAATTCGAAAATCTCTTTCTAGTTCATCACTTTATGACATTACTATCTGTAGGATCATTCTGCTGTAGGTAAATCAGAAGCTTCTCTGCAAAGCAAATTAAAGCGTTTCAAAATGTGTAAAATTTTAAAATGAACAATTTGTGGCAGTCACATATATTGTGCGTCAAACACGTGACAAATTTGCAGAAAGCTTATCTGTTCATAGAAAGAAAATAAAATTGTTACAATGTCTTCACTCCGTGGGTAGAACATTTTACTGGTTGAAAACACTTTCATTTAAAACCACTCCGTTCATTTCCGGGTCACAGGGAACTCGATCGAATCTCAGCAACTCTGGGCGAGAAGAACATTCCTGATCTGTAACAATGTAATTTGAGGTCGCAGGTTGGGTTTATATTAAGCACCATCAGGATTTGCACTAGCCAGGACTGCAGGATAATGGCAAATCCATGTTTTCAAATCCTGATCTGTTTCCCCGGGTCACACTCATAATTCCTTTTGGAATCCTGACATGCCAAAGTCTTTCTATAAGACAGGGATTCTAGAGTCGCTGTACTGATGGAGACTGAAGAGGAAGCTCTTGTTAGGATGCTTTTCCTACCAGTTACGCATTTTATTAATGGGTTCATGATGGAGTCATGCACTGGAGATTCTACACTCTCCAGACGTTGTGGTGTAATGCAGAGGACACTAGGGTTACAGAGTCCACTGCGTAAAAATTAAATTGGCAAAGGACAGAATTTGACATACAGTGAAATACAATTAAACGAATTACGCACTGAAATCAACTTCTGCATTAAAAAAATGATATAAGTTCTGGTCATAATATCTGCTTGATCTGTTTAGTTGATACTTTCTAAAAGTTTTTTCTACAAGTATACATCTCTTTTTTTTAAATGCTTTTCCATTTCTGGGTCACGGGGAGCTGGAGCCAATAACAGCAATTCTGGGCTTGAAGGCAGAACGCACCCCCTGGAATGATGGCCAACCAATCACAAAGCAGGACACCCTGGATTTGTGGTCATAATATTTTGCTGCTTTTAATTACTACAAATTGATCAAAGTTTGTAAATAATTTTGTTACTTTTGTTTTACAGTTTTGGATTTCAAGTACGATGCAAACGGGAAACAAAATATAGAATATTAGAACTGTAGTTGTGAATGTTGTTAAATCAATTGTTTTAATGAAATAAAACAAGGTAAACATTTATGAATGCTTACTTTAATATGTCGGAAAAGATCAGTGTTGTGCAAGTTCCTTTGAATACTGTTTGTGAAATGTAATACATTACATTACAATATTACTGTCTCAGAATTGTCTTATGCTACTTTTACTTCTGCATTATGTTTAGGTTACTTTCACTGAAATAACTACATAAGTACGTAGAAATAAACATCCTAAAATAACAAAATGTACCTTTTACTTTTTTAATAATTTAATTTAACTTTTTTTACAACTTAAGGGAAAAGCCGAAAGAGAAGTAGTAGTTGTTAAGACAATAGCTGCAGACCTCGAGCTCAGAGCAGCGTTACAAAATACAACACTCCTAAGATGAACGGTTTGTCGATTCACAAACAGGAAACATCACATTTTTATTTTTTTGCCTTGAAGGTGAAAACTTTGATGTAACGCAAGCGCTACTTGCATGTAACGAGTAATATATTGGAAATTCAATTAGTAATATGTTGCACTACTTACAGCAAAAACTAATAAATTATTGAAATATATTGAATATATGAGTTACTCCCTACACTGGTGCTTATTAATAAAAAGAAAACTGTTGATGGTGCTTTAATTACTCAAAATGGCAACTCGTATCAAAATTTCGACACCAAAGATCATGGGTTTGATTCTCAAGAAAAGCATGATTTGTTACATCATGATGCTTTGCACGATGCATTAGCATAATGTTTATACAAAGTGACTTTATACATTTCAGTATGTAAATATTTTGTTTATATTCATATGTAATGTAAATATTCACGCTACCTGAAGGTTACAGGTCAGAAAAAGTACCTCATGAGATTTGGAAGTCTGGGCCACAAAGCCTCCACCATGATAATGCACCACCAGCCAAGGGGAAGGAGCGCTGCGCTTTGTTTTCAAGCCAAAAGAAAGGGACACGGGACCACCCTCTGAGCGACACATGGCCATTAATTTTTCACTGTCCTGTAAGGGAAAGAGAAATGGAATTACAAAAACTACTTTTGTAGAACATCCCCACTCAAACTATTTGAATTTCGTTTCAGGTCTGTGCCACACAAAAGCTAAACGGCATGTGAAACCAAATCCCGCTGTTACACACGATCAATATCAGTTCAAAGGTTGTTAATCAAAGTCAAGTCAGCTTTTTAAAACAGTGTTACATCTAAAACGTTTACGCAGCATCTAATTCCAAGCCGTGTAAAGAATTATAGGGCTTCACGCAGAGGACGGAAAAGTCAAAATGATGAAATCAATACAAGCGTCTTCTTTATTTAGCGCATCTTGCGAATGCGTGTTTATTGATCACAGTGTATCTGTGCATGTTGTAAGAGCAGATTGGTTTTACATTCTTGCATTAATATTCTTGACATTTTCATAAATTGATTAACGCTATTCTTAAATAAGCTGCTATTAGGGGCATGCCATAAATCACTACTAAAGTGAAAACCAGTATTACATGGTCCCAAAACATTTATTGTGCAATTAGAGCGAACATTATTTTTTTGGCTTTTTAAAATAGGCACGGTTGATGCTAAATTAACACGCATCACTCTTGTTCACCGCTTTCTCAGACAGACATTCGCAATCAATCACAGCCCCTTAAATTTGCAGCTGACATTTAATTTTTGTTGTGTCTGCTGTGCTGCCCGATTGCTGCAGCCAAAGCTGCTGGAAACGACTAGAAGTTGAACGCTGATCTGTCTTTAAGTCAAACTGAACGGGTGAAAGATCTGCACCGTGAAAGTGAAAAAAGGTTTAACTCCAAAAATTATCTTTATTATGAATGATTCTTTATTGAGTTTCCGACAACACAAATAAAACTCTACTATGGTGAAGCATACTGTATGCCAAGTTGAGCTTCATAAAGTTGAAGCTTGTTAAGAGACATTAAATTCTGCAAGTTGTTTAAATTACATTATATTATTATAAATATTGCAAAATAAAACAATTCCATGTGGCAACAACACAGACAGTGACATTATTGTTCAATATTAGTTTCACCGATCTCGCTCAGAAAATATCACAATATTCAGTTTCACCACTCGCGCCCAGCTTGATGTCCATCCCGTCTTGACAGTACCTGCCCGTCTCTCAGCTCATTGGAGATAAGTCTCATCTGCACAGGTCCTGGACCAACATGAGCCGTGGGTGGTCTCACGGTCACGGTGCGGGTGGGATCTGCTGCCAGGGGCAGGTCAATGGGCACCGGAGGCACGGAAAGAGCTCGATTCACCTTCACTTGTGTCGCTGTCAAACACACCAGACTCTTAAAGGAAACAAGAAAAAAATCACAAATTGATTTCGACAGGCAAAATATTAACATGTAGCATAAGGCAAAACTGGAATCAGGATGAGATGCAGTTTAATGCCGCCTTAATATCTAGGAGTTTAGAATGTGATTGGACTTCTACTAACAGTCTATCAATTTAATTTCAGAACCGCTGTTTTCATTTCTGGGTTACAGGGAACTGGAGCCAATCCCAGTTCAATGTTCTCCCAGTGCTTGCGTGGGTTTCCTCCCACATGCGTTCAGGTGAATTAGAACATAGATGTGTGTGAGCACTTATGATGGGGATTATCGAATCACCCATACCCCACCACAGCGACTTAGCTAATGCTATTCTTCCCGGCAAAGGGTGTGTGTGTGTGTGTGTGTGTGTGTGTGTGTGTGAGAGTGTTTGTGTGTTGACTTCTGTAAAGCAACCTCAACGTTCTCAAAAGACGCCAAATAAATTAAATGATTTATTATTATTAATTTTAATTATTATTACTGTGGGGAAAAACTGACGACATGGACAAAACCCACACAAGCACATCTTTGACAAAATATTTTGCTTTGTGTGTGTGTGTGTGAAAAATAATGTTCATACTGACTGATAGAACTTCAGTCTCAGTAATATTCCAGAAAGTCTTCCAAAACTGAACATCCAGGTTTTGAGTGATCCGTTCATACTCCTGTCCTCTCAGATCGGGGTCAATGGCGTATTTCCCTGAGGTGAAGAACGAACTGGCAGCTACACCTGATGAAGCACAGAGACACAGAAAGTTCAGTAGAACGGAATTAACAGTTTAATACGACTATTTACAGGAAAAGAAAAAAATAAGACTAATTAAACAATAGTTAGTTAAACACTAACCCAATAAGAGAAACCCAATCACCTCAAAACCACTTTATTCAGTAAGGTTTTCACATATATTGCTTGAGACCAACAACATAACCAGCCTAGTTTCTGGCAGTGAACTCAACAAAAATCTGTGTGAAGGCAGCTCATCGGTTAAAGGAAGTTTGTCTCGCTCACAATGTTCCTGCCAGAAAATTACTACTCACCATATTGGACAATATCTCCTGCCTCCACTAGGATGCAGCATTGAGCAAAAGAAAACGCATGAGTATTAAAAGTATTTAACCCCTATTAGTCTCATACTGGAGACATCAAATGCTATGCAAACATCATCTAAAGAGAAGTGAACACACACCCACACCCACCTGATATCAGAATAGCCATACACTGCATCCCAGAATTTACACAGAAAGACTTCCACTTGTGTCATCACAAAGAAGTCTTAATATATGCCACTGAAATTATCATAAATTCAACTGACCTATCCCAGAGTGACGCTTCTTATAGTTCTCTCCAAAGGCCACGAGACCGATAGCGATGGACTGCAGGCACGGACGAATGGCAGGAGTAAACTAGAAAACAGTGAAACAATCGTTTTGAAGAAAACAAACTTTCGAAAAAAAAAGAAAATAAGAAAGGGAATCTCTTGCACTCGTGCATTTAGCAGTTATCCCAACATCAGCAGTCGTCTTAAACAAGAAACGTGTGGTTTTGAGTATGAAATTCAGAGAAAAAATAAACAAAAACAGGCTTTTGATTTTGAGCAAAGGAATCATTAGAACATTTCTTCATTTCATACTGTTACAATTTTAAAGCCAGAACAAAAACCTGTGAAGTTTACCCTTCTTCTGCAAGCTAAACCGTATACTACGGTATATAAATTATAAATATATGAAATTTCCAACAAAAGGTGGGGTTGAACACGCCACGGCAAAATCGATGTTGGCCTCTCATAGTAGCAGGTCCTGGGTGCAAGCAGAGAACTAACATTGTGAAAACTTAGGCAGAAAATGTGCAAAAAGTAAACAATTGAAAGATGGATACGAAAAGTGTTTTCTGTACAAAAGTGAGAAAACAAATTGACTTACTGGTGTTAATATGGATTATTGAGCAAAGATTTAAAGGTGCGTGTGACTCCAAGAGAATGATCTGTATAAAATCAGAGTAATTTTATCACTGGCGCAGAATGATCCGGAATTACTGACAAGTGCGTGTCTTTTAAACGATGTTTACCCGCCACCCTTCCAATTGAGAAGGAAATAACAGAAAACCACCACTCTCTGTTAAACCCCGGGCGGTCGAAATATTTTTATGAATAAAAATAACTGTGTGTATGTGCACTTCACTGGATGGGTTAAAAGCAGAGCACACGTTCAATGTGGTCCCTAGGGAAATATCGACAATCTCACTCACTTTACTTTAACATGGAATGTAGTGCAATCTATCCAGTTTATCAACACCCCCCCACACACACACACACACTGATGAGAAAATAATGCAACAAAATCACCATTTTAAAAAGTGAACTTGACACATTTTTTGCATTTCAGTGCAAAATAGCAATGTTTGCATTTCGGTGTATTTCATTAGCATCTAACAAATCTGTGTGTTTCACCGCACCTGAAATCCTACACAGCGGCCGAAGAAGCAGCCCTTGTGCATGGAGGCAGACTCTCGCAGGAAGCTCTCGCTGAGGCCGCTCTCTTCTTGAAAGAACAGGTTGCCATGACTATTGTCATGAAGAAGCCTCTGAGCTAGATAGAGAAGAGCCCGGAGTTGACAAAGAGCGTTGCAGTACGCTTCCATCTCCGCTGCATTGTGGCTTGCCCGGAAAAAAATGTTCCGCCTGTTGGACGATATATAGCGCCCCTTGTGGACAATATGGAGAAGGCAACAGCGCACCACCTGGGGAAAAAATGCAGTCCTTAGCTGGGTGAACAAACAAGAGCAAGATGGCCAACAGGAACGCACCTTAACAAGGGAGCGATATCCATTGGCAGGGATGTGAGGATCAAAGTCAAAATGGTGATAGATGGCTGCAAATCCAGCGATCACGGGTTCCAGGCTCCGCGCATGCTCCTGGATGGTGGTCAGGGAGTCCGCTAGGCGCTGAGATGCGTCCCCGGGTTGAGCCTTAGCAGCGCCGGAGAAAAACGTGGAATTCTCTTGACATACGTCATACAGGGCAGTGAACACCGCCTTCGTGTCCATCACTGAGTGAATCAGAGTTAGAGATGAACAGTAAATCACTTAAAACAGACTCAGACACTCCTCTACTATAAATCAGTCCCTACAGTAGTTCAAGATTCTGCATTTGATAAAATAACAAAACAAATTTAATTTTAAATTTTCTCTACTTCCAATAATACAATTAAGTAAATCACAATGTTGCCTGATAAAAACTAAAGTCTTTCTCAATGTCTGTTAGACAATTGAGGCAAAAAACAAATGTAAATGCGTCAACCACAACTTGTGAAATCTGAAGGGACTGATAAGTACATTTATCTTCTGTAAAAACAAGTATAGCAAAGGACAAAGCCACACAAAACTAAAGATGCCAGGACAGCGGCTCTTTGAAGAAAGACAGAGCGAATCACGGCAGATTTCTTCAGACTCAGGATTTTGACAGGTGACTAGTTATTGAGCTGTGCTTCGTCAGACTTGCGTTCAGGCCAGAAAATAGCTATTCACTAGTTCGGTTCTCAAGACTTCACAAACTGATTTCTTAGAATTGTCGTTTAGAAAAACCATACGTTTCTTATAAGCATTGTCATGTTAGAACGAGATTGCTGTCAAATGTTCACAAAGAGATTCTGGGGAGAAAAAAACAAACGTTTTTAAACTTTTGCGCGACGTTCAAGAGTCAATTCTCAAGCTTTGGAATTACTGCAACACTTTTGTATAGAGCAAAAAAAAATTCAGCGCATCCTTCTGCTACAAACACAACACACACACACACACACACACACACACACACACACACACACACACACACACACACACCTTACTCGTATTGCTCAATAAAATTAAGCTGCATTTTTGGGTTTCATCTTTATAAATGTCTAATTTTATATCGCAGTGCAAACAGAGTGAGCACATGGAGCGTATTACTACACCGCTAACAAACTAAACTAAGTAAGTGACTAACTAAACTAATGCAGAAGCGTATTCTGCTAAAACCTCAAGACAATTCTGCACACATCATACAGCAGCAGAGCAAAAGCAGATTTCTACAGCTCGTCCAGGACAAGAGTCTCAATCCGGGGCGCTCAAATCTGCCTACCGGAAAAGTGCAAAACATTTTCATAAACGAGCCAAGTGTTTTTTACTTTACCACATTATCTCGCTCGGTCCAAAATCCCGGGCCACATCCCACCAGGTGGTCAGACGCTTTTATATGGAGGTGCTACTGTTGTTATTAAATGTAGTTATACATGTAGTTTATTTATCACAGAAGCCAATTCTTGATTTTGAGTATGTCATGACTTTTTATCCAAAGAGACTTACAAAATATTACAATTTTTACAAATCAAATTACAAGATTGTGGTTTCTTAATTCTCAAGTCAATTATTTCAATTAAAACTTTCATTTAAAAATGGACAAACAGGAACTTCTCTCCAATAAATCAGTGCCTCCAATTTAATAAGATTTAGCAATCACCAACTTATATTACAAAAGCATGGCATTATTGTGCAAATAAATCTCAAGACAAATACATTTAAACATAATATTTTAATTATTCAATCAAATTATCACCCATTCCAATATCAGAAGAATTAAACCCGAAGTTACCTCGGCAACTCGGGTTGCGATTGAATACTCTCGAGCAGTGACCCGTGTCAGAAAAGATCGGATTGGGTGTTCAGTGTGTCAATCCTAAAGCAAACTTTACGGTCAAGACAGATGATGGGCAGATGTCTTTCCCGGAATCTACCCGCATCACTGCAAGCCGGTGAATGCGACCGACATGTTGAGCACCCCCAGAGACGACAAAATGCATAAAGCGCAAAGACGCATACAAACAAACAAAAAAACACTGATCCAAAAAAGTTACCCTCTTCTGAACTCATTCTGGAGTCTGTATCCATCCTGTCCACGCAAGTGCAGCCAAAGTCAGAGGCGGAAAAGCAGAGAAGAGGCAAAGACACGGGCGAATCAGTCAGACTGAATTGGGTGGTCTCTCACCCTCCCACCAATCTCATACAACTCACCAAACATTTGAACTAGTTTGCACAATATTTGGGCAGAATTGTGGGTTTCAATAAAGCTGTTTTTTTTCTTTATCTTGTACTGCATTTGTTTTGAATATTATTTTTGTTCTTTTTGTATTCTAGTTATCTAGTTATATTTGACCCATGTTCTTTTCTGCATTCAGTTGACAAAAAAAAAAGCATTTGAGAATCTGACAGCGTGCCTGAAAAGTTTTTTGTATTATGGTTTATGTGAGAAAGATTTTTTATTGGTGTACCTTTATAGTCCACAAAGACGGTACGTTTTTGTATGTAACAAAAATAATTTGAGTTTGAATTCATTAATGCGAGTTTATTCCAGTTCCCGGGTGTTTCTGTGATCTAATTTTAAACCCCTTGTTCTTTTCTTCGTATCTGCTCAGATAACTTTTCACCTAATATGCGGCGGCCACAGCAAGCAGACAAACAGGCCGAGTCCCTAGAGCAACATTCCTCGGGTTCCGCGCTCTCGCCATTTGAAATTCTCTTGAAATTTGAACATTTCTCTGCTATTAGTTTTAGAGAAAAGTGTCAGAGAATGACCGGCATGTCTGACCACTCCAGTTCAACATAAACTCTCCATACACAATGAATATGACATTGTAAATTAAACTTCTGCAAAAACATACAATTAGTTTGTAAGTTAAAGAAAAGGGCATCATTATAATGGGGGCAAGACACTGAACCCCACTTGCCCCCGGGCGCCACGGCTTAGGCTGCCCAATGCTCCGGGTTTGTGTGTGTTCACTTCACTGTGTGTATGTGCACTTTCACGGATGGGTTAAATGCAGAGCACAAATTCAGTATGGTCACTAGTGGCCATATTGCGATCACCTCACTTTCCTTCCTTATTAAAGGGAAAGATCTGTTGTGCAACATTCTTGATTTTACTGTATCGGATTACAAGTATGTGTGATAAAGTGCAACTTCTAAGCGTGTTTGCTTTCTTCACATTCTTGTTTCTCTTTGGTGTGTTATTGGTTCATTCGTTGTTCCATTAATTTCATTATTTCTCTACTTTCCATCAATAGGTTTCTTAAAAAAAATGTTTATTTACATTTCCGTGCTAGTAAATGAAAGAAACACTTGAATTTTTCATTGTAATTATGTTTATGTAATTGTTACAGTCCATGAGTTACAGGTTCAAAAAGTAAACATCTGAATAATATTATCTAGTAATAGTTAAATGAAACACTGTAATAGAGTCAATATTTCAAGAGTTTCAAGATTCGTGCAACATTTAACTACATAATATATTAACAAAAAAGTTGTAGTCCAACCAAAAGATCAATGTACAGTTTCTTATTAGATTACATTAAAATGTATTATTTATATAATATTTTGATTTTTTAGAAACCCTCAACCGATAATGGGATCACATTGGAGTTGTGTAATACCAAATCAGAAAAGCACAATTCTCTACAAAAGATTATTCTCTACAGCCATTACAAGATTTTAATCAACTGGAAGTTAAGCCCACCGCAACCCACTGGCTTGGGCACTAATCTGGTTTTCTGGAACACTGTGTGGCCCCTAGTTTTTGTACTGTTTTTAAATGTGTCCCAAGCATCTCAACAGGAAAAGAAAAACAATGGATCGGCTCTGACACCAGAGAAGAGTTTCCTCTCTCTCATTCAAACCGCAGCAACACTAACAGATTAAAAACACTTCATATGGAACAACGTACATTCACTTTTAGAAACAAAAAAAATTTCAACACTTAAAGAAAATATTTAACTAGTAAGAAACTACGTTTTCTTTTTTTTTTTTACGTTTTCGTAAAAAAGTGCAATGTTACCTCAGTATAATCATTCATACATTCTGTATAAAATATTGTTTTGTCTGTACTTTTAACTTCTTGGGTGACGTGTTTATTTGTTTACCTTTCTGCTGCCCTTATCTGCTGATTGATTGACATCTATCCCTCTGTCCTTCCATCCATCTATTTGTCTGCCTATCTTCCAATCTGTCAAGTCAGTCTATCAGTTTGTCTGTCTGTACTTGCAGTGTTCATCTATTCATACTTCCAATATATACGGTCCGCCTCGGTCTAACTGCAGTTCAAAACTAACATGTAGTGTTCATAAAAGCTGCCATGAATGAATTATTCTTTCATTCATTCGTTTATTTATTCATGTGGGTGGGTGTCCCAGATAAGGTTACCGTATCCTGAGGATTGCGCAACACCCGTAAAGACCCTGTGGTTCTGAGCAGCACCAGCTATTAGAACGACCTCTAGCTAACGCATGGTAAAAAGAACATGTCAATGCCGCATAGAGCTAGTGTTCGCGGTTCACGGTTATACGACTGAATCCGCAACCCTGACTTTAGGGGTTAAACCGAGCTTTAATCCCCCCTGTGACACCACTACAGGAACTATCTCGCATCGAGTGCAATTCCCATTAACACGACAGTTCAGCGGAACGAGTCTCTGTGTTAGTCAGAACGAAACCTACCAATTGGACCTTCTTTGTGCTTTCCTGAACGTCTTTTGCTCGCGACTTTCTCAAAAACGCCGCTCCCCGACTTCTTAGCAGCCGCCATCTTCCTGAAACACAAACCCATTACTCCGTTTTCCGGTTTGTGTGAGCGTACCTTCAAGATGAACACGCCCACTTTGCGATATATCCAATAACGTGTCTACTGTAGACGTGATCTAATTAGCATATTAATAAGAGATGTTTCAAAGAGCGGAAAAGCAGGAGCGTCGCGTACACCACAGTTGGCAAAACAAAAGACTGAATAAATGAGGGCAGGACCGAAACAAGTCTTTGTACGACACAAAATTCAGCGTAAATATATGACCCTAAATACATTTATTGTTATTGATTATGTATCTGTCTTTTGTTCTTTTTTCCTTCACTGTTGTCATTAAATTGTCTTTATTCGTTTCAGGTAAAAAAAACTTTTCTTTCGCTGTTTTTGCTGCTGTAGAACACAAAAATTTCCCATAGTGGGATTAGTAAGGTCTATCTTATCTAAATATTGCTTTTATGCAATGCAGCTACTTTCTATCCGCAGTACACATTTGTGTGTGAGTGCATTCTGCTGTCTTTTACCTATTCAAAAGTATTACAATAAGTATTTGTTAGTTTACTTACATAATAACATAACTTAAATAATTCATATTCATTAATTTCATCATGTACTTTTTTATTTGGAATTTTTTCCATTTAATTAGTTTGCTACACAGTCCATGGTATGGATTTTAGCTACCTTTATAGCTAAACTAATAAGACAGTGTATTGCTTGCACATGCCTGTTATTAAGATGCCACGTTTGAGGCAAAATATTTAATCTGAGTGAAGATGGTGTCACGCACTGTGATGACCACCAATCCAGAGTGTGTGTCCCGCCTTGGCCCCAGAATTGCAGAATTGGGTTTTGGTCCAGATCCCAGTGACTCAGAAATGGAATAAACAGTAGAAAGTGAATGGAGCCGGGGGCTCCATGTTGGCAGGGGGGTTCTTCTGTACCAGGTGTAAATTGTCTTGATTAAGTGGATTGAACTGTGAAGGCCTGGCTAAGACAACTGAGTCCACATCTGGTTGTGGACGCTAGAACAGCAATGGCTTCTTCAGGGCGTGGCCAAAAGGAATCAGTAGAAGGCAGCAATTCTACAAAGTGGACACTATTGTGTACATACATATTAATCATTTCTAGTAAGACAAAATACCAGAACAAAAATACATTTTATTTAGACAACATATTAACTTGGACTTCCAAGTTAATGTTGACTTCCAAAGAATAAATCAAACTAAACTCCAAGGCTAATATGCTAACTCAAACAAAACACAAAGGATATTATTCTAAAACAAAACTATGGCCAATATGCTAAATCAATCAAAAAAGCTAACTCCAACAAAACTCTAAGGCTAACACACGAGTAAAAACTATTCTAAAGGGGTGTAAAACAGAAAAAAACACATTCATTGGTGATCTTCATGTCACCCTTTGATGGCCATGAGGATGGACTATGGTTTCTCTAGCTGAATTCTCTCTCCACACGAGGCCACGTCCTGATACGTTCCTTGCATGTTGGAGCGGCGTATTGGGTGATATGCGGAGTTGCAGTCGTCTAGGTTTAAACCCTTGAAGGAGAGATTGTATGAAAACGTGTCTAATGTTAGAAGCCAAAAAGCAGATACTGATACCTCATAAATGTTCTCTTCTTCCCTTTCCTTTCTTTTTTGCAGTTCATTCAGTCGCTTTGACTGTAGGAAAACGTTGGAGGATTAGTTTGATAATCCGTGGCATGTTCATTACAGGGACATTACATGACTTTGAACATCTGACCTTACAAAGGAGCACAGTACCAGGAAACAGCAGGCAGAGCAGCAGCAGAACTGCCTCGGCTGTGATGATGCTGTTCTTCACGTTCTCACTCAAGTTCAAGGTCTTTTCCAAAGGTTCTGTAGAGAGAGAAACGATGTCAAAACACACAACTCTTCAGAAATTGCAAGACAAACTCGGAAAATGGCACAGATTGCCTCCGTCAATGGATTTCTTGTTTTCCTTTCCTAACTCGCTAAATTAAATTAACTGTGCTCGAGTTGTTCCACAGATACAACATGTTTTTTTCTTTTTAACTCCACATGGCTAAACACCGAGCCAACAACTCCACCCATCTAATGTCTGAACTCCTTTTCAATTTCTATGGCACAGGTCCCAGCTACTCTGGATAATCAATCCAACCAATCAAAGAGCGGGACATACTCTTCGACCTAAAAGCAAGTTTCCAATTTTCTCCAGCACGTCTTTGGCTTGTGGGAGAAAAACGGAGACCAAGAGAAAAACCATGCACGCACATAAACGTTACAATTATACGGCAGATAAACGCTTTTATTCAATTCCGGCTCAATGACAGTTGTGGCTGGTATTTGAACCTGCAACCTTTTAACAAGCAAAAACTCTCTACCACTAGGCCACACTCCACAAGGAAATATGTATTATACTTTTAGTATTTAATATATTTTTTATTAAAAATAATGCTTACTTAATAAATAAGTTATTTGTTTTGTTAGTTGCATTTTCCAAAATGTCTCGTATCTCCATTGGTCATATCAGAACATTCCACTATTGTGTATGTTGACAAACACAATTTGATTTTTAGGATTTCGGGAATAAAACTTACCATAGACTTGAAGAAAGGTCCCATGAGATATTGTGGAGACGTATTGAGTGTGGTTGAGGAAACACCGGTACAGGCCCATATGCCCGAGTCGGACACTTTTGAAAACCAGTTGAGAACAGACGGAATCTCCCTGTGTGATTTCAGACGCCTCCAGCTCACCCGACAGAGGCACGAGCTCAAGCTGCGTAGTGCCGTTACTCGTGAGTGTGTTCACGATCCAGGTGACGCGAGGTTTGGCGGGACATTCGTAGCAGCAGCGGATCGTGACCTCTCGAAAGACCGCGACGCGTCGAAACGGCTGGTCGGCCTTCAGAATAATCTCAGTTTTGCGGCCGCTGGAAACGTCTTGAAAGAAATAGAATAAAATGAGGAGCAGTGAACATTTTTACATGGTATGGTAAAAAAAAAAATATCACAATTTATTCTCGAAAATTGTTTCAAAAATAGTTTGTACTCACGGTGATTTCGCAAGTTTAAACTTCTTTGCAAGTGATTAAAACTTCCTTAAAGCGGCTTAAGAAGCCGATTTAAACTTTCACAAGCAGACGTTTGTTCAGTCCACATGACAGCAGCGAGTTTAAATCCATTATCTCTGCCGTTTGGTCATCGACACAAACCACCGAGAACGATAAAATTTAATTCACGCGGGTCATGAGGATTAATCAAAGAGGTTCGTGCTCTACTTTTACATATGATTTGGTATAAAAGAAC
Source organism: Paedocypris micromegethes (assembly GCA_028031935.1). NCBI lineage: Eukaryota > Metazoa > Chordata > Actinopteri > Cypriniformes > Paedocypris > Paedocypris micromegethes. Next base: position 15,077,858 of record CM051501.1, on the reverse strand, counting down.
ATTCGTTTACAAATTACATGCATGTAAATATGGTGCGCATCGCAGCAGCTGCATTGAAGTGGAGATGTGCTTCACTGGAGCGGAACAAAACACCATAAATTTGACCTTTAACTGTAAATTAAATCCAGTTTTGGAAGATCACACATTTTCTTTGGGTTAACACAAATTCTCCAAGTCTACTTTTCTGTGCTCCAAAATTGTTTTGAAACAACAAAGAGAATTTTCTTTGAAATTAGGGGGGAAAAATACCCCAAAAAATTATTTTTTAATAAATGAGAAAGCTCAACACCTACCGGCCCAAAAACAGAGGAATAGAACCAGTGCCAGCTGCATCTCTGCGAATAAACCCAAGAAAAAAATGGCGATGCTAACGTTAGGACCACCAACAATAGTTCCCCCAGCAAAGCTTCCGTGTTTAACACAAAAAACCTTCGTCACTCCCTCCCACATCCACATTTACATGCACATAAACAAATTAGAGAAATAAAGACAAAAAAAACTTCAGGTCCTTTGAGGTACTTTATTTAAAACAAAAAACAGCTAAAAGTACCCAAGTATCTTACATACAGAATAAAAGCCCAAATACACAGAATAGTTCTTATATAACAGGCAGCTGTACTAACTCTGTACACAGTATTAGATAATTGTAAATTGCTCTCTTGACTCTTTTTGGAAAAGAAAATGAGGGAAATCAAAAGTGGTGGTCACAAATGAAGAAAACAACAACGCGTGTCCATATTTGGAGGAAATAAAAGCCCTAAAATAAAGCTAACTGCACAAGGCACTCGATAAATAGATTTCGACACACAGATATATCACTACATATATATAAAGGGTGTATATTAAAAATAGGAATAGTACTGCACACAACGTGCAATTTAAAAGAACATATATGGATTTGCGTGAAAAACAAGTTAATTAAAAAACAATACAGACGCTATCGCGCTTCTCTGGTCTTTTTGGTCAGATTGGTCATAAATCTCTCATGATGGCAATCGCATAGTAATGCCTTTACAAAAGTCGCTAAATGCAAAAGACAGTGTAAATTTCCAGCTCATGCTGGACCTAATGTCTCTACAAAATCATAGCAAATTAGTCCAGAAACAAGAGAAAGTTTTAAATAGGAGTGTGCAAGAAAGAAATAACTAAATGAAGGCACAGAAAACAGATTAACAGCAAGCGATTCACCAACACAACAAAAACTCAACAGCAATAGCACTCAAGTTTCAATTGGCTACTAAAGACAGTGTGAACGTGATGGGAAACTATGATAAAACACGGTGCAGCTCAATTGCGTCATTCTGCTCTGACGTTTTGTTAACTCTTCAAAACGTTAAAGGGAACAATAAACCTGGCATCGAGCAGATGAACACACGGACGAAGAGGAAACCTGATTTAATAAAACACTTGAAAAAGCTGAGCAATTAATTCTTACATCTCTTCAATAGCTCACAAACCTTTGCATAGATGCTTTTGAACATGTGTCCTTAATTTTGTTAACTACAGCAAAATTGTCCCGCAATGCCATGCAAACACTGCATCAATGTTCTCACAGTCCTGTAATGTCTACATAACTGATCTGGAGTTATCTAGTAATCAATTACTAATAGGTCGACCAAAGAATAAAATAATTTTCACAATGAAAATAGGAACGGAACCCCATTAAGAAACTAAAACATCAACAGTTTACATCTGACATATCTCATCAACAACGTTGGAAACTATGTCATGCATTCCTGATCACAATGTTCTGCTAATTTTATTTATAAACCGGTTTGTACTGTATTATAAAGGGGAAATTAAAAACAAGTGTTAAAATCATGCTCCTGCTGGACTTGGTGTGAATAAACACCAACGTTTGGATTACAGTTGTAGCATCTGCTCAATTGAACTTTTCCATAAATATGCAACGTCTCTTGACATCGCTGGCCATGCGCTTCTGCATGCACAGTCATCGGTTCTTTGGCATGATGGCGTATTGCACACTCAGTGATGTCGGTCGTCAGGAAGGCAGTAGAGACAGAAGAGGGAGGAAGATTTGAGCAGCGTCAGCCTATCAGAGTCCAGCACATACAGTGATCTGAAGATGAGACAAGAGTACAATAAAGATCACACGAGCTGCACAATCAAACCCAACTTGCTCAACAATCAATCAAAGATTAGGATAGCACTGTTTGAAGAGAATGGGCTGGGTCCCTGGCATTGATTCTTAACAACTAGGTTTGTGACACACATTATACTTTTTGATTATATTATTTGATTACACTAAAATTCAAATTAAAGTTTTATTCGTCACATACATATATATATATATATATATATATATATATATATATATATATATATATATAAACACATGGTACGGCACTGATACTAGTCACTCATACTACTGTGAAACATGCTTGCTGGTGCGTTTATTACTGACAATGTGTCAAACGCACAGAATACATTAATAATCATATTATTATCATAAATTTCATAATTATTATCATAAATGAATAAATCATAAATTATTATTTAAGAATAGCCAAAAAGGATAATTTGATAATATGGCTCACCATAGTTTATCTCTACATATCTCAGTCTTTATTGATCTGGGCCTCAATGCGCATCTCACCAATACGGACAAACCATTTGAAGCAATTAATTCTGAACTCATCCCCTGCTTTATAATTGGTTGCACCTTACAGCCCAAAACCTTCTCCATTCCTGTGAAATCGTGCAGCTAAAGGCCTGTATCTTACTTAAATCTTGAACCAGCAGGTGAAGATCTTCAGCACATCAGTTGTATGGTCCACCCTGCAGTGAATACTTAGAAAGAGCTTCCTGCAACTTATAATGGTCCTCCTCAACAGTCTGGAATAGAGATGAGAATAGCGCTAGCAGATCTTCTTAAACATCTAATCTCACCTCCTGCTCACCTGTAGTCTCTTTACTTGCTCCTCTAGATTCTGCAGTCTCCTCTGAACCTCCTCGATGCTATCTGTTGAAAGCACCAGAGGAGCGCTGATCCATCCTCCATCAGGTCGACTTCCCTGTCCTTCCACTGCTTCACTTGCAGTCGCCTCATTAACTAAGAGAAAATACACATGTGATAACACACAAAATGCTAAAATCACCCAAAGACTGACCTCCATCTTGCATTTCTCCATTTTCTCCCAAAACTTGAAAATCATCAGACAGACTAATGCTCCCGACCAGAAATCTCTTCAAATACCTGACTGTTAAGACAAGAAAGGAAACATCTCCAGCTCAAACAGGCATCTTAGGGAATGTCTAAAGTGTTGACTGTAAGGCCCTTTACCTTCCTCCAGTGCAGCGACCGCTGACTTCTCCGGAGGAGTGTGGGTCATGATGTCAAAGCCGTTCACGGCTAGATAGTAGAGCAGCGAAGTATCAGATTCTCTTCTCTTCATATCGGCCAAGTCTTTAAATTGTGCATTAGGGACTATGAAAAACACACAGACAATAAATACACGGGACAATAATGATTCCTAAATTATTCACAACTAATTTACTGTCTAATATGGTTCTATGGCTGTAAAGTAAACTTTCTTACTACGGCTTTTTATCAAATCTCCTCCGTTTTCTGTAGGACTGAGAGGGGGATGCAGCCTGTCAATACAAGCAAAAATTTAGATAATCCATCATTAATCAGCACACAACATTAAACTGTCTTTTCTAATTAGAAAACAAGAACAGTAGAGTGTGATAAATTAAATGGAAATGAGATCAATCATTCAATATTTTTCAATAATTCATCAATATTTTTAATAATGTCTTTTACATAATGTGTTAACATAAGTATTTCATTATTTATTTTAATTAACAGAAAATAAAAAATCCATATCATAAATGGAAATATGAACTCAGTTATTTTTGTTTATTCAAAATGATGAGTTAAGACTTTAAATTAATAAAATGAGCAAAGAAACACATTCTGAACAGAGTTCCAGGTGGCAGAATGATGGTGGTGTGGCGCTCACGGGCTGAAAGCCGGACCAATGGAGCTGGCAGGAATACTGCCGCCTCTGGTCCTCTCCAGCTTGTTTCCCAACGTCTTCTTGAACTGTTCACACGCGGACTTAATCACCTCTGCCCAACTGAGAAAAACACACACACACACACACACACACACACATTAAGGTTGAGGCTTTGACTCTCAAAGAAAACAAACAAGATCTTGGTTCAATGATTAGCTGTACAATGTGGATCTGTGTTCGCTGGCAGAAATTTCTAATCAACACAGAAATGCATTAATAAATTCAGTTAGAAATGCATCAATATTCAGTTTGATTGCCATGCCTTTCCATTGCTGTTGCCAAAGCTGGAGGCAACTTTAGCTCTATTTAGTCTCTTTAGAACAGAAGTAGTCTTCGAGGAATCGAAGCTCATGACCTTCATAAAGGATGGAATATCGACTAAGTGGTTAACTAAGAACAAACTCACTTCTTCTTCTCAACGATAGACTGAGCCACCAGTTCATAGATCTGCGCTCCACTGTCCCAGGCGAAAATGACATAAAGGGCCTTTGGATCTAATGAAATAAATGAAAAAAATAACCTATGTTAGGCCAAGACTAAAAAGAAAACAATGCGCACTTCCTCACCTGTTGCCACGTCTCTAAGGAAAACGGATTCCAGCTTGATTATTGGACTAAGCATCTGTTTGCCCTCCTGAACAAGGGTGCTTTTGCTCTGGCACTTCAAAACCATCCTATCGTCCTGCTTTTGCAGCAAAATCAATAGGTCTGACAGTAACACACAATGCACATCTGCAAAGACAGCAAAGAAATGAAGAAGTTGGGTGGGACGTAACCCCCATTACATTTGTTTGATTTCAGCATTCTGAAAAATATTCCCAATTATACCCTTACTGTTCGCATCCAGATTGCTAAAAATCAAATCCATACAAACTGACCAATGTGTTTGTGTAATCTGCAGTGAAAATAGTCAGTGAATAGTAAGTATTGTCTCAAGTACACAGAAGCGGAAGTGAAAAAAAAAAAAACAGAATTAAAGATGATTTATAGAAGAACATAACTTTTTGTTTATTTATTTTAAAGGTTTTATTAGCTTAAAAGAAAAATGTGATCAAACAACAGGTAATATTGGATTCACCACCAGCAACACCCTATTGTATTTTTATTAATTGAATGTTAATAAATTGCTCGTGATTCCTATTTGTGGCAAGATATGGACCCTCAAATGCCCCTCGGATGCCACTCCTAGAGGCTGCCCACTGCTCAGAGTTTGTTCAGATGGGTTAAATGCAGAGATGAATTACCCCAATGAAGGATTAATAATAATAAAGTTTCAATCATTATTGTATGAATCATTTTGCTGTGGTTGAATGGCATGTAGTCTGTGTTTTAAATCATAGCAATAATTTGCCACGCTAATACAGGCTATTTTTTTATAAAGATGTAAGATCTCTTTATGTGTGTGCGTGTCTGTATGTGTGGTAATGGGATTTACCAATTGCCTTTTCTTTGGTCACCTTCCATGTAAGAGGGCCTTCAAACAGCATGTTTCTGGCAGTCAGGTCTATATTCTGGTTGAGAAAAACATCGTCGTCAGTCAAGAGAAGTGTCATACGCAGATTCCAACCAAGACGTTCTTACCTTGTGCTCCAGGTAGAGATCATTGCTCGGCTTCAGACCAGATGTGTCCAGTCTCCGCTGATAGTCTCTCAAAATCTGTTTCGTGGGATGAGCAGACATTTCAGAAGATTCATAGGACTTTTACACTATTCCACTGCACAAGACGCGGAGCGCAATGATGTATCATGATCTCACCAGCAGGTTCTCCATCAGCTTGACCTCTTCATTCACATGGTTGAGGATCTTACGACAACACTCTGCTGCCTGGTTAATTAGTTCTTTTTCAGAATCATTCTCTGTGAAAAACACAATACAGAACCTCATATATCAATGTAAAAGTGCAAACAAGCAATGAAAAGTGCATTTCAGACTGAAATGAGACGTTGATGAATGATGTTGATGAATTATAAAACAAAGTCATTGACTCTAATTCTGTAGTTGAGCTCAGCCCCACATTCTAATTATTTAGCAAAACTAGACAAACACAAAAAAAGCCGTAATATTTGCTGTTATTGATAGTTGTAACTAGTGCTGCAGCCAAAGATACAAACGACTAGAAACAGTTTGGCGCGTGTTTGTCTTCACGCTAAACACAGCAGATATATATGCATCTCATTTGATTACGAATAATAAAAAATATGTATTATCCATTGTAAATAATACATTAATAATAATAAAAATATTAACAACAACGACAATAGAAAGTCATTTTAGATTCATTAAAATGTTGTGTTTAACATAGTGATTAAACTGAATATAGTCATCAACTTCACTAGATGATTGAATGCAGAGCACAATTCCAATACGGCCCCTAGTTGTTACAGCAAACTCACTCACTAATTAATCAAACGTTTCACAACAAGACATGTGACCGTAAAGGGACTTCTGATAGGTTACCTGTGTTTTTGCCGATGTTCTCAAGCAGAAGCGGATACTTGGTCAGTCTTTGCATCTCTATGGGTATGATGTCCTTTAACTGTAATCTCCTACACTGCCGTTTACACTCTGCCTCCTAAAACATACAAGCACATTTAAAAAAAATGAATTATAGGACGCGTTATAAACACATAAAGGTACAACTACAGAGTAACAAACCAGTATAAAAGCATTAAAACGTGGGTCTTTCTTCTGTTTGAGCTTGATCTGTTCCAAAGCCCAGGACTGGTGGCTACAAAAACGAGCTGTGAGCTTCTGAAACCATTCTCCTTCAGATCCATTGAACTGAAGAAAAAAAAATTTTCTTTTGAAAAAATCCCTTCTTACGTAAATCAAAGAGACAACTGAAGTTTGAATTTCTGCATCTAGCAGATGTTTATTATTTCAAAGATTAATTTATTTTTTACACAAAAGTAATGTATTGAGAATTGAATCCATGATCTTTACTAATGCAATCACCAGCTCTACTCATTGAGCTACAGGAAAGATACTGTAAGTCACGTACCCTGTTAAGAAGCGGAGTACTTATGGCTTTGACAATGTAGTCATCCTCCTCTCGTTGTTTTTTAAGAGTCTCATAGAAAACGACTAAAAAAGAACACATGTGCAAAATTAAAAAGGCAATATTCAAAATTCTTTCAGAAAATCCTATCAGCTACTTTATATTATTGGGCTGCTTTTAACTTACGGTGGATCTCAATGATCTCGTCAAGACTTGGGAAGATGGCATTAAGTTCCTCCAAACTGAGGATTTCTTCCCTCTCCATGGGATGAAAGAACACTGTCTGTAACACTCTCAGCATGCGGACATGAGCGTGCTCCGTCACATACAGCTCTACAGCACAGTGAACATATACTCAGACATGCATACATAATAAATCACAATTACACGTGATAAACCAATGAGCATTAATAATTATTAAACATGAAAGTAAATAATTTCAGTAAAACACTGCACATTTTAAAAATGTATTAATTTGCAGATACAGTATTTACATCGATTCTCACAGATACAGTCTGACAGTTAAACATGTTTTAAGAACCACTTAAACTTTATACTCTTTATTTATTAAACTACATCAGCATATTTCGACTTTTCAACAAAAAGAAATCATTAAAAATGAAAGAAAAATCATAAAAAAAATAAAAAAGGAATAAAGAAATGAAAAAATGAAATATGTGTAATAAAACCAAGTAAACAGACTAGAAAAAAAAAAACTTGAAAGGAATAAATAAAAGAGCTCCAAAATAAAAAAATAAAAAAATTTTTAAAAATAAAGCTCTATTAATATTTATTTTAATCAAAG
>CM051501.1:14919089-15069997 GCA_028031935.1 Paedocypris micromegethes | reverse complement strand
AAAAAAAAAAAAAAAAAAAAAATATATATATATATACGTATATTACCGGTAATGTGTAAAATCGGACATTTTATTGAACGTCTAGTCAATGAATAGAATGTCTGAAGCCACATTGAATTTCAGACATTTCCAATGTGTAATATACTACTTGTGTGTGTAAATGATAAGTACCATTGATCACTTCCTGTCTTTTGACTTCTTTCTTATTCAGACTGCTTAAACTTTCACTGAAAGCCATTTCCCTCCAGGTTGGTGGGTCCAGGTCAAACTCCAACATCAGCGGATCAATCTCTTCTTGATACAACAGTAAGTCAGGTGCAACAAGGCCACCGTCAGACCCAGATCTGCCATCCATGCTGAAGGAGAAGACAAAGAGGTCTTAAGCGCGGTTCTGATGAGTAAAGATCTGATGATGGCTGCTGTGAGACTGAGCTGCTGCTAGTGCTGCTGACTCCTGTGGTCAGTGTGTTTAAGATCTGCGTGAAGGTTAATCTTACGAGTCCGACTGCTGTGGGGAGGGTGAGGGGGGGTGGGAGGCAGAAGCTGACTGCAGGTCCACGTCACTACGGGAACGAGACTGTTTGGCCCGGTTGGAGCCACCACGGCGAGAGTGGCGGCGCTCCACACAGAGGCTCTCGCTGCGGCGCACGTTCCTGAACACCCAAGAGAGGGGAGGGAGGGGGGTCCGGGTGGAGTGGGGGTTAGTAGACAAGGAAGGATTGTTGTGGAAGAAAGAGAGAAGAAAAAGGCAATGAAGGAGCAGAGATGGGTTACAGTGTGTGTGTGTATGTGTGTGTGTGTGTGTGTGTGTGTGTGTGTGTATGAGTGATCAGGCAGCATTGAGAGAAGACGGGAATAGAAAAATAAAAAAAAAATAAAAAAGAGAAAAGTGAAGGCATCTAATAGAAACTCAAAAAACCCATCCAGGCTTCACATGAACATCTCACAACAAAACCGATCCATCATGTTTCCTGAACTCCATTTAGACCAGCACAAGCTAATCTGAAGCTGCATTTGTGCACAAGACATACACACACATATTCCAAATCCCTACAGCCCCAAAACGTGAAGAACCATACTTAGCCATGTACTGAGTGTCCAAGCTAGTTTGAACACCAACCCAAACATCAAATAAAAACCCTTTAAGTGCACGAAAAACAATCTTGGAACTGGATGCCACAAGACTGAATTTGAATTCTAAAATGAAATGAGTATGCAAAAAGGGGCACGTGTGGATCAGCTTGAGGCTTGAAAAAAAATCCACGTGACAATCGCGCAGACCCACCTTGTCTTCTTTCTGTGGAAACATAGGACAAGGCACAGTTACAGCACGACGGAGAACCACTGAAGTTCATGAACATACACCCAATCTATATCTTCCACCAAAGTGACTGAACCAGCAGCTCCCAAACCTCAAGGCAAACAACACAGCATCATGAGCAACAGAGCGACGCCGTCACGGTCACACACACAGGTAGCTGGGCAAGCGAATCCACCACAGTCCTCACTTGTGCTGGCATTATGTTCGGTGTGAATGACACCAGATTAGATTTTATCTCTGTACGAAAACATGGTCGTGCGCGGTGTTGTGATATGTTATCAGTAAGGTCTTCGCGGTTCCTGTGTTTGTTCTTCGGTAAGATGCTATCTAAAGTCAGCATTTTTTGTTGCTTTTGTTTGCCAATTTCAAAACTCAGAACGCAGAAGGTTTGAAAATAAGTTGGAAATTACGATCTCTATTTTACATCGATATCAGTATTTATTGGCAATATCAATGTTATGTTGCAATATTCCGCTAAACAACAGAAACAATATTGGACACTGACGTCAATATTGAGCTACTGCAAGAGGAGAGGGAAAAATGTAGCATTTAAAACATTTTAATGACACAATTAGCGCACTAAACAGTTTAGAGTCGTTTCCAGCTTTGGCTGCAGCAGCAGAGCGACAAAACAGACATGCAACGTTTGCCCAAAAATAAAACAACGCAGCAAAAGACAAAGCGCTTCTGGGTTCGATTACTAATGTCAGTCTGGGAAAGCGAACACCACGGAACACAGGCTAATCAATTAGCATTGATGCTGCATTATTAAACTAAACCCGTGATCATGCTGACTTGATGTGCTGGCTGAACGCGACACCGGTTTATCACCGGTCTATCACCCACCCCAATTTGGATCATTGAACAAGCCTTACAAACAAAGATCTACTTGCACACTAGCAGCTCTTCTCTTTCCAAGTGTCTTTGGACACTGGAGTAACATTGCAGGATACATAGATGGCTTGCAAAATACGACAGGATGGGCAAACCAGGAACTAAAAACGCACAAAAAGGGCAGTGGCATTGTGAGAAAGAAAAGACGATAAACAGCATAAAAACAACAACAAAAGAAAGCCAAAAAAGGTCAAGAAAAAGGTCAGATTAGAGCAGGACAGAAGGGTCTTGTGGTGGGTCTGGTGGTCAGGAGCAGCAGCAGGAGCAGCAGCAGGGACATAGCAAATGCAGGGTTCTACCAACCCCCGCATAGTCAAAGCAGCCTCTCAGTATCCCTCATTTTCATCCTCTATCTCTTACCTGATACTTTCTTGACTTTCCTCTGGCAGAACCTCAGTAACTGGAGATTCCTGAACTGTTGGGCCAGCAACAGGGCTGACTGGAGACACATCTCCAGCTTCTGGCACATGTTTGGTGTCTGCGCGACTGCTGTTGATGCCTGCAGCAGAGAAGATACACTGCATCCAGAATCTAAACCGAGGAGGCTTTGAACAAGCTATAGATTCCTCACATACCCGTGTCGCTCGGTGTGTCCGGGCTGGGAGACACAGTGACAGAGATGATTGGTCCCTCGGTGCTGTCTGAGCCGCGTACGCTACCCAAACCTCCCAAACCAGGCTTACGTCCTGGAGTGGTGCTAGTGTCGCTTACTGAATCTCTGTGTGGTGGCACAGTGTTTCTGATCGGCACTAGAATGTAGAAGAGAACCCCACACAAAGAAAAAAGACACTTCTTTTTACACAAATTAAAAAATATATATACAGTGGCACTCTGACCTACAAAATAAAGCTGAGGGGTTTCGTTCGGCGAAAATGTTTAGCAGATTTTGTTATTGCATTTCTAATCATTCGAAGTCATGGCATAATTTCGATTGCCATGACTTCAAAACTCAAGACACAAATTTTTTTATAAATATAATATTTTTTATAAAATATTGGTAATAATAAAGATGCTACGTATAAGTTGTTTAGTTTGCCCTTTGGCAGGTGTTTTAAAAAGGTACAGTACATAATGATACATTGGGTAATCCCACATGTACGGTTAGTGCCATCTTTGAATAGATAGATAGATAGATAGATAGATAGATAGATAGATAGATAGATAGATAGATAGATAGATAGATAGATAGATAGATAGATAGATAGATAGATAGATAGATTAGATAAGACTATATTAATCCCACTAGGGGAAATTTTTGTGCTCAGCAGCAGCAAAAAAACAGAGAAAGAAAAAAAGTTTTTTTTAACTTTTCATGCAAATCCTCGAGATTTCTTTACTGTCACAAGAACGGAGACACTTGATCAGCGCAGATATGGAATTGACGGCATCTGAATGTTCCGCACTGACTGTATAGAGTGTAACACCCAGAGAGAATAGTGCGTGTAACTCATGCTTTTAGCTTATGTGCTACATTAGAGTTTCCTGTGTGCAAGGGAGTTTGAAACAGAGCCGCGCGCGTCTGAGCACAGGCTCAGTCCATCCTCTCCACTCTACTTTTAGCAACACTTGTGACGCAGAAGGGAGAGAAAGAAAAAAAAAAACACCGCCATTCGGTGAAAATTCAAGCTTAGTTTATAATTTGGAAGCATTATCTCTGAAACTAACTAGTGTTTTAGTTGTTTTTTGTTTATTTATTGTGCGTGAGAATTGAACAGCTGTTTTTTACACTTCTGGACTGTCTCATCCATGTATGCTAGCGGTAAGAAAAAGACGCCCTTTTATAGCGGAAATTTGGAACATGGGACTGAATTTTTGCAGCGTAGCTTTTTGTTACAAGGAATTTTCGTTATCTAGGACATTTGTAAGTCGGGGTAACACTGTACATTTATATGTCAATGTATACTGTAACACTGTACATTAAGTCATGGTTAGAGGAAAAAAAAAATCTAAACACGCATTCACACAAAAGACAACTGAGTGTCAAAACTTGCTCTGGCTATTCCACAGAATGATTTAAAGCACTGACATAAAATACATTTTAGATCTTTTCAGGATCTGTGACGCAACTCAGCTTATTAATTCCAAATAAACTAAATGGACAACTGCATTTGCGTTTACAATATGGTGCGCACTAAATGTCAATGCAAACTTTCATGTTTGTGTTCACATGCAGAAATGGACAAAACTTTAATGCAAATATGGTTTAAGTGAGTTCAATTCACTATGTCAATTCGATTAGTCACAGAACTTGCCAATCAGTATCGGGGGAGAAACTACTACAGTGAGCGGTGTCGGTTAACTTGGAGTAGTGTTTTAATTAAATGCCTATACAATCTATACATCTATAATTCACAATCTATACATTTTGTACGCAACATTCAATTTGGACAAAATATCTAAGTTCCCACTGTCTGCAACCAGTTGACCACCACAGCTCATTATAATAAAGTTTAACTGAATCCAACTTTTTCTGACAATCACGTAATTTTGACGCTCTCTTTGCAATTGCGTGAACGCCTGATATTGACATGACAGAATAATCAGGAACTACACAAAGTAAAACAACTAGATAAAGCAAACTAAAGTTTGAGTGGTAGTGTTTCATTACAAAAGAGAACAAAAAAAAAACTCAGTTTATAAAGGAACTAATCACAAACACTAGACATCTAGAGAAACCAAAAAAAAAAAACAAAAGAGGTGTTTAGGTAGCTGAAACCAGAAAACCATCAGGCACGCTGGAGTGAGAAGGAAGTAAACTAGACTAGATCCTCAGACGAACCATGCACACATGCATCAGATTAGTAAAAGAATGTCCCATCGAGAAGAACTTCAAACAGACCATAATACCTTCATAGTCCAAATTACTTTGCTTACCCTCATCTGCAAGAGGAACATAGCAAGACAAACACATTTCTTTATTGGCACAGCAGAAATCAGAGTGAACGCGTTCGCATGGTAACATATGCTGGAAACAGCAGTTAGTGTCAATGTGGAAGCTGTTGTCTTGGAAATTAGTGTAAGTGGATGAATTATATGTAATTGAATTGTAAATCAATAAGTCTGATGAAACAGAGCTGCGTGTGATGCAAGGGAATTGGTACGTACGAATGAAACCAGGAGTTCTGACTGGCTTGCCTAACTTGTTGCCCCCCCACGGCTGGAAAACACAAGACAAAGAGTTGGATCAGGTTAAATTCCGTTAAGCAGGGACCAATTTGATTGACTGAACTAAAGCATGACATCTAACCTTCAGGATAGAAGGTCTCCATCCTGTTTTTGCCTTCTTGTTGTCAAGTGCTCTAGTCTTCACTCCAAGATGCTTCATATATAAGGCCACGGCGCCAAAAATAGCAGTACTAACAAAAGAAAATGTCAAGACTTACAAAAAATAGCACTTTTAAAAACACTCGCACAAAATAAAATTCACTGTGTTTCATGGCAAGAAAGATATAGTGCGAGACTCAGAATACACTTTTTATGACCCAATTAATACTTTTAATTTTTTTATTGTCAATTATCAAAGGACTACAAAAATGTAATGAAATTGTGGCAAAAAGTTTTAGTCAGTTATTTTCAGAATGTGATACTGTTGTGAATGTGAAAAAAACAGCAATGCCATATGTATAATGTAACTTTGATCTTAAGCTGAACGATCATTACATGTATATTTCAATAAGAAACGTTTATTGAGTTCATTTAGGGATCATTTGGAAACTTTCTGAACATTTAATTACGGTTACATTTTAAAATCTTGTAAAAAGGTTTTCCAACTTGATGTTTTTCTACAAATTCCTTGCATTAAAATAATGAGAAAGCTATCGCTCTTAAATGATTCGCAAAAACATATTAAGACTCGCAAAGATCACTACAAAAAGGCACATGCAAACAACCGCATTATAAAATAATATTAAATTGACCTTTTATCCTTGTCAGCAACAATTGAGGGGCTGTAAAAAAAAGCAAACAAACAATTTAATGACAAAAAAAATTGATCGTTACGCTACAAAAAAAAAAAAAAATTAACTCACCTTTTAAAGTTACGTAACATTTCTACTCCCTCGTTTTCCAATTTTACCTAAATTAGTTTTAGGACGATGAAATCTGAAGTGTTCACACCTCTCTTGAACCGAACGCGCTGTTGCAGTGTCGTGCTCAGAAATAAAACTAATGTACATCATCCGTCAAGATATAATAAAAAAATGACTTTCAAAAACTATGAACTAATTTTAGTTTAGTATATTAATGATAAAAAACTACATATACACTACACTACACTACACCAGACAGTAAGATGAGAATCAAAGGTACTACAGCTCTTTCGTAGAGATGTCCGCAGGCAACTAAAGATCTCCAGCAGCTCAGTAGCAGCTATTTAACCATGATTTCAGTCTGATGCAAGAGCAATGCAACACACACACACACACACACACACACACACACACACACACACACACACACACACACACACACTCCACAGTTGTTTCTTTCTGTTAAAACACAAGAGGATGAGGGAAACCCCTCTCTAGCCAACTGAAGTCTAGACCCGCCTCTTAAACTGAGCCCAGCCAATGAGAAAGTCTGCAAGAGAGGTCATTAGTAGTGAAGAATCAATGACGTAAAAAAAATAAATAAAAAAAATAAAAGGATTATTGTCCTACTAACATTATACTGACACCAGCAGAAACAAAGAAAACCCAGTATGTAGTATAATTAAACATGAGTTGATTTCGTTTGGCTTCGTTCCCAGCTCAGCTGACCTTGGCTCATCACTCGTTCTCATTGGCAGAGAGTCATCAAGCAGACTTCCTGCCAGCGTGGCACTGACAACATCAGCTCTCCAACACTTCCTCTGTTTATTATTACCAATGTGTTTACCCAACTTTTCTGCATTTTAAAAGAATGAAATCTACGTTATCCTGGCATTTTTGCACATGAAGCAAGAAAAACGGGAGAAAAGTCCACTTGCATTTGGACAGCTTATGGAGTCAAAACCAGTCAATTGACATATGCTAGTCACTTTATGAACACAAACAAAAACTTCTAGGCGGCAATAATCTATTCACATTTTACATTACAGTTTGATATTTCTCAATAGGTTCACAATAATAAAATCACTGCTGGCCTTCGGATGAGAATACTGAAAAGACTGACAGCTTCTGAAAAGAAAAAGACCGTGCGGCATCCGGCTGCACAGGGGTTCGCACTTTCTGTGTGTACAATACAACATTCTTTCAGTAATGTGAACCCAATGGACTTCACAATCTTTGTTTTTTTTCCCAAAGTGTGAATAAAGAAAAGTTTTTGACTACTGTATGAAGCAAAAATTTCCATTTCCCTGGATATTTTATTCTTTTTCTAAAACCTTATAACTAAGCAACTTAAACAATGAATAATTATGATAATTGAGAAAGCTGGAAGCAGCTGGAAAATAATTTAATTTATTTAATGAAATCAATTTAAAGATTTTTCAGTCTTACGCCTCTTAACATGCCTGTAAAAAGCATTTCAAGTGTCAAATAACTAACTTTTTTCTTTAAAATGGTAAAAAAAAAAAAAAAAAAAAAAATGAATCTCCGCAAAGATCTCCCTCCAGACCTCAACCCTCTAATAATAAAGCTAAAAATAATAAAATGCCAACACGAACAAAACAGATTTGCTTGATTTTTTTAAGTGTAGAAACGCCTCTAGCAAAAGAAACCCCAATCTTTTGCACTTGGAAGCTAAAAACAGATTTAATTGAGCAGCATTTGAAGCCCAACATGCCCGTTCAAGCTGCACAGGGTCAAACGCCTCTGTGATGAGAAGATCCAGTGCAGCATGACACGTTCAATAGCGATCACTTAGCAGCAACATCGACAGACTCTGGCTTCTGCTCTGCTGTGAATGCAGATTTGACAATAGCTTTCTGATCGAGGCAACCAAGAGGAGAAGCGTTTGCTGCCATCCATCCACTTCCCCGCTGTCTATATGATGTCTGACGCAGCAGGGAAACTGGCGAGAGTAATCTCAGACTTAGATTATAGGCTTGGCGGTTTGAAGCTAAAAGGTCCGACCCGGTGTTCCAGAACACCTGCTGGGTTTATCAAACCCAAAACACCAGTTCCCAAGAAAACTAACAACCTGGGCGAGTCAGACAGACGACTTTAGTAATTCCACTGCTAGTCAAACATGCATCTGAGAATTAACATGTAAACGTACTTGGCCTCGAACATCCTTTCCAGCAACGTTTCAGCCACAGCCTTTTCTTTATTCTCCATAGGGACGCGGTCAGTGGGGCGGTGGGATTCAACATCATTTAGCTCATGTTCGTTTGGGGTCATTCCCATCATCCTCTTTTGCCTAAAACAGAAAGACGTGTTATGTTATTTTTGTTCGCATAGTTCATATTCTGTGCGTGTTGTTGGTTGCGTGAACCATGTCGTGGCTCTTAAACACGTGATCAAACTAAACGCGGCTTAACATCAAGACATAATTTTAGCAGCTCAGTTTTTACTGTAAACCCTTGTTCTACTTTCAGCATCCACTGACAATTCAGAGTTTGTGACACGTTTAATAAAATGTCACTTATAACTCACACTCTTTGGTGGGCTTTACGTAACCAAGACCACTGTTGATTCAAACCCAATCTAATTGGTTTAAAACGTTTTAAAAATGTGAATTTGTCATTTTTTACAGTGTTTACAGAGTTTTATTAAACATCTTGTAGATATTTCTTGTTATAAATTAATTGTTCATTTATTTACTCATTATGATAAAAAAATTATAAAAATAATTAATTTAAACATATTTACCAAAGGTCTTAAAAAAATACATTTAAAACTGCAAACACAAATTGTGTCACAATATTTCAATTTGTCTTCAGCTTTTCCAAGTTGAGTCCCTTAATAAATTGTGTTCTGTTGTGTGTGAGCACATGGACTGCATCAAAAGATTTTTTTATATTTTTGTCATGAACAATTTTCCAGTCAATTTATATAAAAAAAAAAACAGCAAAATGTCAAAAACTGACTATAATCTTTACCTGAAGTCTTCCAGCTGACGGGATAATTCGGAATTCTGCATGAACTGCACTTCATTCGCATAGCGCTTCTGGAGGTCTTCACTGATCATTTCTGGACGTGTGCGATCTGAGTGACCGGAGAGGATTAGTGAGCTGACCAGCACTAGAGCGACTGGATGCTGAAGATAGAAATCTTACCCAGCTCAAAAGCAATTGCGCTTGGCACAGTCACACGAAGAATCTAAAAAAGTGAAAGGGCAATTACAAGTGTTATGAAAAATCACAATTTTCTTTCGCTTTGCCTTTGTCATATCTAATTATGTCTTTTTTGCTGGGTTCTTGACCAATCAGAATCATTTATTATTGAGCCGAGCCAAAACCATTTCCTAATCCGATATTCTCTCTCTCACACACACACACACGCCATACTCCTACACAGTACACACACAGCCATGCAGTCACACACACAAAAACAGTCACACGCTCTGCTCTCTGCAGAAGTCTCTCTCGTGTTCATCTTTATTGGATAACTCACACAGGCATAAATCTACTATTCTGTTCAAATACGTACATTTATTGTCCGTCTTCTACATTATATTACTTGACGGAAAGATCAGAACTGAGCTCGACTCTTGTCTCAAGCTCCTAGTCTCGAGTAATCTACTAAACGTTCTAGAATCGGCAGGGTTTGGACAACGCAGTACCACAGCAGCACCACTAGAGGTCACAACAGCATTATTATCACTGTCACTGTTTCTCACCGGTCCAGTACAAAATCTACAACCCAAAAAATGAAATCACACAAAGAAAAAACGTAACATGACAAACATCTAGAGGACAAAACCCACCAAAGAAATAACAAAACGGTCATTCATCAGGAAAGTCTTTCCCACGACCCCAACAGGAAGTCAGGGTCAGACAAACACAGCTGAGAGACGGACGTCTGAATTAACACGACGAACATTGACATATGAATTTATAATGGTGGAATCACAGAAAGATGCTCAGGGAGCTGATTTTACTGATGTCCGGCTCTTTCTCCAGGTCTGGGATTTGGCGGCTGATCAGCCATTTATTCTCCACAAACGTGCGTGTGTGTATAACAAGCACACAAAAATAAGTGATGGAATTCCTCTGTAAAATTGTCTATTATTTTTTGTTTTCATTTTTCTTTTTGCTTTTAAATAGCATCATGAGTCTTTTAATATGTGCATCTTTGTGCTCTGTCTGTAAAATTTCTCATTGAAGCAGCGAATAAAGGTTCCATCAGCCTGTTCATATCTGTCTGTCTGTTGTGCAGCCTATGCTGTCTATGTATTTCTGCTTGTCTGTTTAAAAACATGTTGGTTGGTCAATGTGTCTGTATATATAGCTATATTGTGTAGTCTATCCTTCAGTCCGTCTGTTCATCTTACTCTATATCCAAGTCTATATCTTTGTCTGTCAATTTCTTGTCTGTCCATTATCTCTGTCTGTCTGTCTTTATATTTGTACAATTATCTCTGTCAGTCTGTTGTTCAAATGGACAGTCAGTCATTCAGTCGGTCTACCTGAGTATTTATCTCTCCATCTATCAACCATCCATCCATTAACATTTTAAATAGTGTGTGTGTCTCTCTACACACACACACACACACACACACACACTGACATGTATGTGTCCTACGCAGCATTATTTAATGGACAACAGAACAAGCCCCAATTCAATGTTTTAAAGACAAACTCAAAGGCAAAAGTGATGAGCACTGGACATCTCAGGTGATAAATAAAACACACCTCTCAAATATTCTCTAACAAACACAGGACGAAGAAAAACGAGAGGTGTGACAGAACAAAGAGACAAAAGTGTGAAGCGATGAACAAACTTGACAGGCAAACGTCTAGCGCTCTTCTCCCTCACGTACCGCTCCCTTATCCAGGAAAGTGTTGTAGAATTCCACAAAGTGTTTCCTGGTGTCTTTGGCGTTGAAGTTCCTGAGGAGGTCAGCGTGAAGGTAGCAAAGCTAGAACAAAAGAAAATGTAGAGATTGTGAAGAAAAAAAAAAAAGGACACATAACAAATCTGACATCCATTTAGACATCAAAAGCAATAACAACTCAGGTTATGGGATCTCAACAAAGACAGACAAGCAATGGTGGTGAGCCTTTTCAAAGACTTTTTAGAAGACATGAGTAACAGTGCAAAACCAAAAGATCATCAGGGGAAATGAATGGAAAATAAAGCAACATGGTACATTTAACTGAGAAATTTGTTTGGGCTATAAGGAGCTGTATGCACAGAGGACAAAAAATGTTGAAATATAGCTGCAAACAGTAATGAGGGGTGATCAAGTGTAATCAAGTGTGTTATTATTTACAGTCATTTGGCAGACGCTTCATATAAATTATTATTTATTGTGACTAGTGTTACATTTTATTTAGATTTTGTTTTCCAGTAAATGTTTCTTGAATTTGTGTGTGTTTGTGTGTGTGTGTTTTATAGAGTAATAACAACTTTTTGATGTATTTAATGCTTTTTTTAAGATTTACTGAAGTGCTAAACTGTAACAAGGTACTGAAATACATCTGTAACACAAACATATACATTGTTTAAGGCTGCAAAATTGATAATAATAATAGCTCAAATATTTGCATTCAGATAGACTAAACACTCGCTGTACAGTGTCATGTAACGTACAGAACTACTTTACCTATACTTGATTCATCATCCTTAATCCACCCATATTACAACAGCATCTAGATCTTTATTAATTTAACTGAAATGATTAAAAAAGTATTAAAATTATTCAAGAGCTTTAAACCCAAATTGATACAATTCTATTGATACAATTGTATAACTAATTAAGTTCATTTAAATAGTTAATTCGTTGCTTAGTTCCACAATTTGCATTTAAGGAGTAGACATATTGAAGTCTGTTTTTACTGGCATTAGATATTTTATCATGTTTCAATAAGTAACAAGCCTCCATAGTTTCATCTGAAACCAGTCCTGTTTAGAAGAGACAGAAAACCAATTCAAAAAGTTCAATTTGGAGTCAAATGCAAATCCTGGAAATTAGCGCAAACCGATCATGGTTTCACGCCTACCTCACCGACCGCTCACAATTTATTCGCCTCAAATCCTTCGAATCACAGTCCTCCCCGGTAACTACTGGCGTTCCCCTGGGTTCAGTCCTGGCGCCCTAACTCTTTATTATCTACATCTTACCACTCGGCAATATCTTTCGCAACTTCAACATCCTGTTCCACTGCTTCGCTGACGACACCCAGCTCTACCTTTCATGCCGACCAAATGCTCAACTCTCAACCACCACTCAAATATACACTGCCTGTCCGAATTAAAGTCCTGGTTCACAAGCAACTTTCTCAAATTAAAGCAGATAAAACTGAGCTATTGCTGGTGCGCACTAAATCTTCCATTTCAAAGGCTGCAACTTTTGCCCTGTCGTTAGACAGTTCTGTGGTGTACCCCTCCCCCCATGTTAAAACCTAGGTGTCATCCTCGACAGCTCACTATCGTTTCAACCTCATATCAAAAATATCACCAGATCGGCTTACTTCCAACTCCACAACATCTCCCGCCTGCGCCATTCCCTCACCCCCCACTCACCTGAAATCCTGGTCCACAGTCTGGTTATCTCACGCCTCGACTACTACAACTCCTTCCTCTTTGGCCTACCCAAGAAAAAAACACTCATAAACTACAACTGGTCCAGAACTCCGCTGCTCGCATCATCTGCAAAATTCCTTCCTCTGCCCACATCACCCCGGTCCTACAACATCTCCACTGGCTTCCTGTACAGCACAGAATCAGCTTCAAAATTCTTGTTCTCACCTTTAAAGCCATCCACAACCTCGTCCCACCATATCTCTCGGACCTCATTCATATTGCCACATCCACTCGCACCCTAAGATCTTCATCTTGCATCACACTATCCATTCCATGGTGAGTCGAGCCTTTAGTCGGTCTGCCGTTGCCCTTTGGAACTCTCTCCCCCCTCACATCAGAAACTCGGATACACTTACCGCTTTCACGGCAGCCCTGAAACCCACTTGTTTAAACCGGCTTATGCACTCTAAATTTTCTTTAATTGTCCTGTTTACTGTGTATGTTTTTTAGTTATTTCTGTTTTTGTACAGCGTCCGTTTTTGTAGAGTGTCCAGAAAGGCGCTAGAAGTCTAAGCTATTATTATTATTATTATTATTATTATTATTATTATTATTATGAGTTGATGGAAATGGAAATTTTGAAATGGAGTTTGGGCTCAAACATTACCTTTAAACCAAAGGATTAAATAAAAAAACAACTTAATTTAATGACAAAACCACAGCTACATCTGTCCCATTAGCAGTGAATGAGTAAGGCAGTGAAGGAAAGCGGCAGCACAGATGACACAGTGACGGTTTTGGGTTCTGGGAGACGGTACCTGGTGTAGATCGCATTGGCTGCATGCCAAACAAAAGGAGAAATACTCATGCTTTAGCACATCTTCATACATATGCACGCATTAGCCTTGACCACACAATAGCCGTGTTGCGTGTCGATCATCGGGCCAAAAAAAGGAACAAAGCATGTCTCGCATTCTAACGCAAAAGCAGGCACAAAAATAGGTCGGTGAGTATTCAGCTGGGCCTTACCACAGGGGCGCAGTCAAACTGCAGCATGACGTGATGAATGAAGACCAGCAGATGGGTCGGCCTGGACTTCAACAGTTCAATACTGTTAAAGTGGCTGCACTGGTCATCCACCATCTGACAAGACAGGTTATTCCTTCTTTAAAACCAAAGTCAACAAGTCAGTGTTGTGTAGTAGGTCTACAAACACTCACCGGTTGTTCGTCGTTCTCAAAGTCTTCATCTTCCGCTCCAATGATGTTCATGGCCGGATTGGAACAAAGGGCACCTGAAGGCCCACGCTGTGAAGAGAGGGACAGTCAGAGATTTCCTCTGGCACGCTAACCCACATAAAAAGGTCAACTTTGGACGGCTGAACAAAATTAGCTTTGTAAAAGAAAAAAAAAAAGAAAAAAAAAAAAAAACGTCTGTTATATGGTATCATCTGAATTGCTTTCACACACGTTACACCACATCAACCGGAATATTCAAAAAAACCCAACAGCTAACTTTTTATGACATTTTATAACCAAGAAAATATATGTAAAAAACATTAGAATGGACATTGTTAGATTAGAATGGTATTTTTCTTCTAAAATTATTCGAAAAATGTGAAATTTTTGGTACCTTCCTAAAAAGAAGCATTTTAAAAACAGGTCTGATTCATAGGTTAAGAATTTAACAACTGATCTCAAAATCCATCACACACACGACAAACAGCAAGAATTGGTCTAGCTTCGAGATTTTTTCAACGTAGCGGTAGTAGACTGAATTAAAAAAATGGAAAGAAAGATTGGAAATGTAAAACATTCATGAGCTTTCTTCATCAGAAACAGCCAGGCAATGGTCACTAACGACATGTGTACACACTACATATAAACCAAATCATTGTTTATATCAGATCATGTCTGTCTCAACACAATGCATTTTTAACAAATGAAGAAGTCTAACACTGAGTCTGTTTCCACACAAAAGTGCCATTACTACATCTTCAATTAAACTCATTTGTTTTTTTTTTCAATAAAAAAATTAAGCAAAATGAAAACAGAAAAGAATGGAAAAGGTAAGGCATTAGACTTTTGATCAAAATATCAATACAATCACAATGCAAAGAGCAATGACAACAAATTACGCACTTTTGCATGACAAAAATATATCATTTATATCAGGGCTCTTGTGGCTCTTGAGCCTCATGCGGCTCTTTAACTAGTTTCATGCGGCTCTTCAAGAGCTTTCACATGACATGAGTCCACTATGCACACAATGTTAACTGTTGAAAAATAACTAATATTATCATGTTGGTGTGGTTTTTGTCATTAAATCTGGCTGAGCAGAGGTCTGTGTGTGCATACAAGATTAAGGAATTGGATGATGTTTATTTGTGCCCGTGTGTATGATGTGGCTCTTTGCGGCTCTTTGGATTTATATCATACAGTCTGATTCTGTAATGTCAGAAGTGTTAGCTCAAAAAAGACTCAAAAGACTTAAAAAATAAATAATATATAAAATGACCACACACAAGCACTTTATGACACCCGTCATTGACAAAGTCAGAACTGACACCGGGGTTTAATGTGAAGTGTTTCACGTTTCACTTAAAACATCAAATGAAACAAAGAATCATTGACTTAAGTGTGTTTAGAAACATTTAAAAACAGAAATAAAAACAATTTTATGTTTTACTCATTTGAAAAACTATGTGAGTTTTTTCTCATTTGAAAACCAATGTAAGACATGCTTATATTGCAGTGAAGTAAAGATATGCAAAGAAAAGTGGCAATTTCTCTGTGAGAAATGAGAGGGAGAGAGAGAGAGAGAGAGAGAGAGAGAGAGAGAGAGAGAGAGAGAGAGAAAGAAAGAAAGAAAGATTGTGCTGTTGTGAATGGTTTAAAACAGACGTTTGCGGACTATAAATTGTAGCACAAAACCGGAGCCAATCCTAGCAACTCTGGGCTTGAAGGGACACACCCCCAGGACTGGTTGGAGACTCATAGGAAACCCACACAGACATGAGAAATATGCTCCACACAAAGACTTTTTTTTTTCTTAAAATATTTTTTTTCTGCAAAAATATTTTACAGACAAGATGCTTATGTCCAAAACTGCTTCTTATAATATACGTTATGTCTAGTGATAATTATTCCTACTCTGTTTTAAAACACCAGGTAACATCAGGTAAACAGCCTGGTGATTCAGCATTAGTTGAAATGAGAACATGAACTGATGAGAACATCAACGGTGACGATGGGAATGGAAGAAAATTCAATTATTTTCAGAACAAATCCAGAGCGGCTATTCTTTGCCTTTCTATTCTCAACTTTATTCCTGTCCAATTTGCAACATCCATTTAAGGACAAACTACTTTCCCTGTAGTAGATATAAAATAAAAAGCAGCTGGTTCCTCAGCTTCTCTTCCTCACTGCCAGTCAGAACGTAGCCGAACCTCATTCCTGTATAAACTCTACCATCTCCACAACAAAAATCCCTGAAGACTGAGACTCCATGACTCTTTTGTTTTGCCAGTACCTCAACACAGAATAAAAAAAAAAAAAAAAAAATCAAAGACTGTTCTGTCTAGTGTATTATTTTATATAGCCTATATATATATATATATATATATATATATATTTATTTAAATATATTGTAAACAGGTAGTGTCTCCTTTTGTTAACAAATAGTTTCAAATGCTCCTCTTTGTCTAAGTGGCCTCGAATAGCACTATCTGCCAAATTAGTAAAGCAAAGTGAAGTGACTAACCCATAAACGAAGATGAATATTGGGCAGCACCTTGTTTCTTGTCGAGTCACCTTAGCCTTGTTTAAATTTGACCTGAAAACAGGAAACTTCCCTCAAAACCCTAAACTAGTTTGCCTTTTGAAAAAGAACGAAAGAAATTTCCAAAAACGTACCCCCTCCCCCCAAAAAATCATTCAGTTTAAACCTATAAAATAAAATCAAGCGTTACTATAAAAACCTGACGCGAAACAAAAACGAGCCGCTTGATTTTACCCCATTATGGGCGTCTTCGTAATTCATGCTGTGTGTAGACGGAGCCAAAACTGGTTAACCGAGCTTCTGCCAAGAGATTGACATCATTAACTTCTGGAACAGTGTTGTTTGTTAGGAAAGAACACACAAAAAATATGGAACCGGCTTGAAAGCTGCTTCTGGCGGTGAGCCCAACAAATAAAATAAAGATAAAGAGGCAGAATACGCCGTTCAGAACGAGTCAATAAATCAATATTGAAGCCACCGAACAACTAGTACAAGATATGGCCCATCAGCAGCAAGGCTCGTGAATGAAAACCATCGATTCCTGCGCTCGGCTTATCTGCACAAGGCACGGTCTGAAAAGAACAACTTCACACCTCTCTCCGGCACGCTTCTTTACCTTCTCGGGCATCAATAACAGCAACGGTGGAGAAAGCAAAGCTAACTTTCCTGCATCTGCAGTAAGCTGAATCAGATAGCCGGAGAACGAAACAATGGCGGTGTCCTCGGCGCTACTGCGGTGTGATAGTGCCGGCCTGAAATAACTGCTAAGTGAGTTGTGTTTGAAGATTTCTGAGACCAGACAGATTAATGCAGTCGATAACCCAAACTCAAAGATCTCCACAGACATTCACCAACAATGCAGACTAGCACGCTGAAAAAAAAAAAAAAAAAAAAAAAAAAAAAAAGAATGGAACCAGCTAGAGAGGAAGGAAGTGGGTGTAATTTCCTCAGGAAATGATCAGAGCCATTTTATCTTAAATTGTTTGCAAAAGTCATGTACAAAGTAACAGAGCACAAAACACGGAAGAAATCAAGGTGAGTGACAGAAAACAGTCAAAAGTGTGTTTTCATGTAGAAGAGTCGGCGAGTGAAGCAACTACACAAACCATAGGAAAACAAATTTTTTATTCCACGACATGATTCATTCCCAAAGAAAACAACAGAGCTACAAGCAAAGGGGCAATGATTTACCGACTATAAACTTCAAAAATTTTTATATACAAAGCAAAAAAAAAGTAGTTCAAAAAGGGCAAACTTTTCTCTAGATTATGAGTCACATAATCAGAATTATTTTGAGAGTCTCTTCTAGTGTGAAAAGTACAGTACAAAACATGGTTCTGCACAAAAGCAGAACAAAAGAGACGTTTGGAAGAGAACTCAAGGAACGCGCAATTTCAAAAATACATTATTTTATTTAGGAATTTTTAGTTGAATAATAAAATTACATGCATTTATAATAATATTTATTGCATGCTGTTATTATGCAACTTCTTAGAGCACACACACGAACGGGAAACATCTGGTGTATTTACAATCAACAGCGTGCTACTTATCCTTCTGCTTTATACCCACTGAATACTGTAACGCTTATTCTGTTGATCTCTTACATAAACTAAGGAATAGCAGCAAATAGCAACACAACTGTTGAGAAGAGCTCGGAACAACACATATACAAAGAATGCAGAGCTAATAAGACCAATTAAATCATAAATCACTATAAAATACAGTACTTGGAATTTAAATCAGTAGACTTTTTTTTTTTTAAACTAAGTATTAGATTGAGAAAGAAAGAAAGAAAGAAAGTATTATTCAAGAAAAACTGAAGTTTGAAGCACACAGCAGTTGTGTTTCCTGTTGACAACACCTCAAATATTACATAGGCATTGGCGAATCAAGAATATTAAAATACACTTAAAACAAACAAAATAAAGAAAAAAAAAAACAATTACTTAAAAAAAACGACTGATGTAGAATAAAAATATTTTGGTAAATATACTGCATCAATGACAGAAATATTTAACTAAATTATTTTGACAAATTTATCTAAGCAATAACAAGTTCTAAAGTAAATGAAGTCTGAACCCAATTTATAGCAAAATTAGTATGATTTTGCCATTTGTTGGTAAAAGAAACTAAATGAAGCAAGGATTACTACAGAACATAAGATTAGCCCTATAAATATCATTTTATGTGTAAAAAAAGCAAAAAAGCCCCTTAAATAACATTTTTGTATCAGCGGCTTGTACAGTATAATGCTGCATCTACTGTCACCAGGAACCTCAGACACAGAATTACAAGCATCTGAAATAAATAATGAACACCAAAGACTTTCCTTCTGATGGAAGGCAAACTAAATGTTCCACGTCTCAGGGGCAGCAAAGGCCTTTCTTCTCATTTTCCTACTGTCTTCATTAAAAAAAAATATTTTAATTGACTACTCTAAAGGAACTAAATATTCAAATCATTGCTTAAAAATGCTCATTAGCTATAATGAACTTCTATTCATACGTTCCAACAACGTTGAAAGCTGCTGGTAATTTTAACCAAACACAAAGATCAATTTTTGTTTAAATAATGTGTTTTTTTTTCGTTAAATCAAAACCAGTTATCCACTGTGTTACTACGACATAAATCTAATTCAAAGATGCTAAAACCAAAATATCAACAGGCAAAGAGGCAGCAGTTTCATTTAAAAATGTATTCTTGTGTGCATGTTTTAGAGGTCAACCAAATTGAGAAGAATAAAACAGGCCAATAACATGTTTTTTAGTTCTTCACTATGTTCAAACAAGGTAGAGTAATTGACCAATTGAACATACCAATTAATTAACTGTAGAAACTACCTGACTAAGATTTGAACCTGAAACATCTGGGTTCTGAATAGCATGACATTCCATTTAGAGACCTTTAGGTACAAATCTGTTGCATCGGGTATGTGTGGGTCACTTTAGTGTGTGTGTGTAACTTTACTGGTGGCAAACTCACTAACTTTAGGCTAAATACTGGTGGAGCGCAGCTTCTACAGTCTTACCAGCGCAGCACTGATTGAAAGAAGAAATGGCCGCAGCCAGCGTTCTCTCCTTAACTGTTTCCAAATGTGGGCTGTGAGTGCAGGGATTAATCAGCCGGTTTGGAACACTGAGCCCTTTGACTGCAGACAGACGCGGCCTGTTCGCTGCACAACAGCTCCACCACTGCCACGCTAAACAGGAGCCAGCGAGTTTGTATGAGTAAGAGTGAGTTCATGTCTGGATGGATACTTTCCTCAGGTTGAGGGATCTCGGAATGGAGCATTTTTTTCGAGAATTTGCTTTACAGGGATGAAGAGCCGAGAACCTCTGGTCCTGTGATGTCCAGCCAGGTTTCTTCACGCCTTCTTTTACTCAACCCTACACAACCTCCAGTCCATAAACCTTCCAAGAAACAGCCATAAAACTGCTCGTCTCTGAATCGCAATGGTTAAACTTGAACATCCACGAGGAACATCTGCAGCTCATGGAATCTTGCCAGCACCGGAAGGAAAATGCTCGGACGACAGCAAAACGTTGAGTTGTTCTTTATAGTCTTGGTCAAAACAGGTCACATGACTAGAGACAATCAATCCCCCCGTTCTTCACCGCCGAGATCCAGATCTACACACTGGCATCAGCCCATCTCCCTGCCTTCGCCTCCACTGTGCTGTCACTGCATCCATCATTCTGACAGTTCATCCCAGCACCCTAGGCAATCTGACTCAACACCACTGCAACCGGTTCCTGTCTGCATCACGTCTCACCACCAGACATCTGACAGAGGATAGTCAAGACCGACTCAATTTCTGGCATATGGACATGAATCAAACATATAACACAAAAAATGGCGATAAATAATTCCACCTATTTAAAATATTCATTTTATGCTGTCAATGTATTCGCCTTGTTCTTCTAAATTATTTAGAATTGGACAAAACATAAGTGAATAAAAAGGAAGAAAGGCCAAATTTCCAAAATAATTACATTTTGCCTGCTCTGCATTCTCTAAAATGAATCTATAATTAAGTCATAATATTTTGACCGCAATATTAAGCATGAAAAACAGCTGTAAGCAGAAATGTCGGAGTTCAGACCTTAGCTTTGAGTTTATGTCAATAGTAATGTACTTACGATGAGGCATTATTAGTGATGGCTGTTTTGAAAGCATATCCACAAATGTACGGATTTACAAAAAAAGCGTGTGTGGCAGAGCTGAAAAAGTAAATGTACACAATAAGAATTGTGAAAAAAATACAATACAGTGGTCGAGCCACAGTGGGTGGAACACATTAGAACTGGTCAAAACACAGACAATATAGAACAATAAAAAGACCTAATATAAACTTTTTCCACTCACAAAATCCCAATGCTTTTTTGCACATTACACAGACATTCAACTTCCCATTTAAAGTCATTGAAACTATGAACGCATCAATAGGATTTTACTTTACAGTCATTTAGCAGACGCTTTTATCCAAAACGACTTTCATTACAGTTTTACAATTCAACAAATTCCTGCTTTCCCTGGGAATCGAACCCATGATTCGGTGTTTCAAAAC
This sequence comes from Paedocypris micromegethes, assembly GCA_028031935.1. Classification (NCBI taxonomy): domain Eukaryota; kingdom Metazoa; phylum Chordata; class Actinopteri; order Cypriniformes; genus Paedocypris; species Paedocypris micromegethes. The sequence continues at coordinate 15,048,822 of CM051501.1, read as the reverse complement.
ACCAGCGCTCTACTGACATTAAAACAGCTCTACTGAGCTGAAAACAGAACGTATGGACCTATTAATTCTGTCTTGAGTTTTTACACGTGGGCTCCAGGAGGAAGAGCACAGTGGTGGGCTTCTCCTGATTCCCAACAGTTTGCTGTCGGAACAATTCCACCGACTGCAGGTTTTCACAAACAGAACTCCTGCCCAAACACACGCCGTCACTATTACTCAAGACTGGACACAAGGCTCTTTGTTAAAGGTTCAGGGAACACCACAAGTTTCCAAGCGGCCAAAGCCATCCTATCACATACAGTATACACACTTCGCCTGCACAATGCGAAAGCCTTTTCACTACCTAAAACACACAAACCGTAGCAGCTTAGGTCTTCTGACATGGACTGAATGTATGGTGGTCATGCGTGATGTGTATATAGTCATTACAGTAATAAACATTTTACAACAAAGCTATTGAAGCAGAGCAGCTGTTACCATTTAATAAAAACAGCTTTTCTGGCTTTAGGTCAAACTTTAAGAGCAACAAGACATACATTGAGAAAATCATCACGTGTGTAGATCCAAACTCCAAACCTGTTTTCCAAACCAGGATTATGTGGAATCTTATGCTACAAAACCCTATGTTTGTATAGAAAAAATACGTGTAAAATGTAAAAAGAAATATATACAATATTTGATCTGGACAGGCTGGAGGAAGGGAGGGGGAGAGAGAGAAACTCTAGTCATAAGAGACAAATAGAGAGGAAGAGAGACAAAAAGATAGAAAGACAGAGCAATCACTATACAGTTTCTTTGTTCTTCCAACATTTGAGGGAAATGAACACTCAAACATTGAAAAACAGAAGGTGTGTAGAAAAAAAAACACAAATGACACGGTCTACTTTTCTTGTAAAGAAAGTCAGTAACGTCAACCTGGACAAGACACTACTTGCCTCTGCGCGACAGTAAACACACAAAAGCAAAAGTCGGGAGCGCTGACAGTACAGAAAGCGCAAGTGGAAAGACGTCTGACTGCTGCTTATGAGCTTCAGGAGCAGCGCTTCAATCGCTTTAATCCATCTTGTTCAAAAACAACATCTCGAGAACAACAGTATGCATAATACAATGCTGCACTGAACAGTAACACATTAACAGGCACTGACATTTATGGAATATAAGGCACTTGTAAAATTGTAAAAACTGTTGCAAAATCAAGGGTAGGTCTTACACTTTAGGAAACAAAAATGTCTAACGTGCGGAAAAAAAACATTCGGAAATAGAGGTTTCATAATGCTGCGCCAGTAAATCCAGTGAGCTTTTTAGTCCAAAAAATATGATATAAAGACTTTATATTGGAATTTTCAAATAAAAACAGATGCAGTTTAACATCCGTCCACTGCCAAGAGGAACGCTGTCTTTGAACAGATAAATTGTTGCTTTCAGTTTTGTTTTACACTTTTGAGGGACATTTTGTGATTCTAATCTCAACGCTACAGAAACTACAGATGAGAACAATTTCTCTTCAAACACTCCAACATGATTTTCTCAGTGAATCTTAAACTAATTGAATCCCAGTTCACTCCAGCTGTCAAATGGTCACAGCCTGAAATACATCAAGACTAACCAGGTTTCTTAAGTGCTTCTGGTCCCCCAAAAAAACTGAACCGGCAGAGGCAAAACACACAAAACATACACAAAAAATGATCTGGAAGTAAACCACAAACGGTCAAAAATGTCTACATACATTTTCCTTGAAGTTATCTCGTACTATGGTCTTAAAAAGCATACACAATACGCATCAAACGAATGAAATGATGATTTCTGTACTGCCAGAACTGCTTGAGCAGGTCAATAAAACATTTTGGAGAACTTAGAAAAGTGAAATCTGTTCAAAAGTTGAAGTATACGTACAAGCTATAAATACAGTTAAAACGTAAAACTGCGCGTGAAAAAAATGAATGAATGCTTGATGACGAAACCGGACAGATTTATTTAGCATTAATTTATATGCTTTACTAAGCTTTATGCTTTACTATTTATTTGCTTCACTTCAAAACTGAAACAATTGTGAGTTGTAGTCAGAAATGCATCTTTCAACCTCACAATTTTGAAAAATGCTCGTTTCAAAGTCTGTTTTGCTTTAGTGTCTATAGTTAAATGTAGGGTGCGAAGTGGACTTCAGGGAGGGCACCAGAGCATCATCAAAAACAGCATTTATTTAACACTTAAATAATAATTTAAACGTCGTTTAAACATGCATCCATATGTAACAACTCAAACTAAACTTGATTATAGTTCCAAGATCCTTCTACGGCTACGCCATAGGCTGACGAGCTATACAACATTAAGCCTGACAGAAAAACATACATTGTTTATTCCGAACGCCAGATAATCAGGCACAGCGAGGACGGATGGGTTTATTTACCTCGCTTAATCCGAGGAGTCATCGCATCGGGGCGAGACATTTTATCTGAAATGCCAGCGAGGAGTGGCGATATCTCTCGCTCACTCACTTTATCTCGCGAATCGAATATGTTTTGTTGAAAAAAAATGGTAGTCGCCTCTCGGTAAAGACAACAGGAATGCTGGAAAGGTTGTGCGAGAAGAGAAACGCTAACCCAGCAAGAAAACGCTGGGTTTACGGACAAAATACACCGACGCGTGCTTGGAAAACGACAGATGACTCGAAATAATGACAAAATATATTAAACAAGCCATATAACTCACCTTTTAAACGGCGATACGGAGTGACAAGCGCCTCTGCGGATTTCCTGTTCTAAACTTGCCGTAGGTCGTCCGAAAAAAACATTGTACGCGGAAGTGGAAGCGAATTTATGCGCGTGGCGATTGGCAGAGAATTGGAAATCGAAATCAAATCATTCTTTTCAAAGAGCGTTCGTTTATTAAATGCGCTCGACTTTCCGTGCACTTTCGCACAAAACTGGGTACGATTTGAGTTAGAAACTTTTCCCTCCTTCTTCCCCTTCCTGTTCGAATTGCGACCACCAGAGGCCGAAAGATTTCCGAAAATTTTTCGAGATCCGTTTCACGTAGACGCGTGTGGTTCCGTGTGGTGTTACGGTGAATTAGTTCCGGTCAGTGCTAGACCAAACGAGTTCCTGTCCAATTGCCGGCCGCTTGCTGGAATACTCGAACACAGTTTATTATAAAAATATTAGTAATACATGGGCCAATTAATCGAACTAGGAATAAAATACACAGTGCATGTCCAGAATAATGTTTATTGCTCTTGGCGATATTTCTTTTAAGTCGTTTAATTCTAGTCCTTATGCCTGCTTTAATTTTTACAACAAAACAAAGTATTTTTCCTCCAGTGTTTACACACAAATACAGAGCCTATGTACAGATACAGTCGAGGCCGAAACTGCCTTCTTTACCCGAAAAACAAAATCAAGAATTAAAAGCAAAATATTCGTTTCGGCACTGGATAATAAGCGCTTTTATTTAACTCCATGTTGAATTATCTGATCACACCCAACTCTCCGATTTAACATTTAAATATATTAAGCCATCATTTGGATTACTCGATTTTGTTTATTGTCTCGATAAAAATGGATTCTGAATCTTTAATATCAACATGAATAAACATTTGATTGAACATTGGCCAAATAAATAACAATTCATCAAAACTGCAACCAATAATATACGCACTAGTGGGCCAGCGGATCCACACCGAGTCAATGACAGACTTTGTGGAAACTAAGTAAATTAAACCAGGTCAAGTTCAAGTTTTGCAGAATTTCTTTGCAAATACTGTCTTTGTGACCGAAAGACGCTCTTTGGGCCGTCCCCGTCACATTTTTCTGTCTCACATTTTATTTTTCAGTTAGGTACAGAGTTCAATAACACCAATACAACTATATCTTAATAGCAATTAATCATAATGTACATAATAATAAAATATATACAATGAAATCAAGTTTTTTCCCCACCATATATGATCGATTTCTATGAACATCCTCGTGTGTGGCGCGGTGAAATGCTTCAAATAAATACAACAATTGAAGTAAAATAATTAACAAAATACATTAACTGACAATCAAAATAAACCAAAACAAATAAATACAAGAGTAATTAAAATTAAACTATCTCACGTAACCACAAGATGGCAATGTTGGACCATTTGTATGTGCAATTCTTCGCCGGGATAAACGTATAAAGCTGCTTTAGCAACACAACCCAGGCTTCTTACAAGTAGAGTTACGTCTATTTGCATTCATCGTCCCCTTTTCCTCAAGACTAGTGCAGAACATGTCTGTGTCTCAAAAATATGTCTGTGACCTACACAGTCCTTCAAAATCCTGCACAGGGAGGACTCTTATTTCAGCATGCCAGAAAAAATATTTTACAGAAAAATGATTTAACTGAACCATAATTGGACTCTCAATATAATTTAAATAAAATAAAAACTGACAAACTCAAATGTCAAACTCAATTTTGCTTTTTGTGCAGCGTTTTCTACTATTTTAAAGTTCTATAAAGCCAAAAGTAATTTGGAACGTCTTAATTTAATTTAAACTGTCCAAAACGTACTATTCACAAATAAGGATTGTATGGTGGTTAGCTTCTGAAGAGATGGCTGGAAAGAGATTGAAAATATGCAGCATTCTTTTACAATGGCAGGAATTTAGTTTAAAAAAAAAAAGAAACCAAGACATGGAACACACTAACTGTGAACAAGTTTAAGTGTCTCTGTTTCCCTGTGCCGGTCGACCATGCGGAGAGAGGGAGAGAGTGATGGTGGCAGGGATGAGAGTGGGGGAGTCAGAGGTACTAGGCTTTTGAGGGGATGTGGAGACACAGGGGCAGGAATAGAAGAGTGAGGAGGTAAGACAACCCCAAGACCTCCGGATTTGGCCTCCAAAAGATGTGAGCGACTTCCCAGCGCTGGCTGCTTCCCTAGAGAGAAGTCCGGCTCGTTCTCGTTCTCTGAGCTGCAGTCGCTCAGATCTGTGATCTCCAGCTCGGAGTCAGACTCTGGATCTTGCTTTACCCCCTTTCTCCGCTCAGAAGGGCTTTGGCGGCCTCCTCCACCACTTCCCATTCCGATTCCACTAAAACCCAATCCGAGACCCAGCCCCAAGCCAAGACCACCACTAGATCTGGGAATGCCGCCGTTGCTGTCCCCTCTTTCTCGATCACCCACACCTGTGCCATTCCCAAGCTCAGTCCGACCTACTGGTAAGCTCCCCGGGTACGGTGGGATGCTGAGTCTAGGAGGTTGACCACCCACTGAGCCGTTAGTTCCTCCCGTTTGACCACGTTCTGACCCAGTCGCGTCTCCGGGTGGTAAAAGGGAAGAGAAGGGATGTGATAGTTGAGTCAAGCTTGACTGCAGCGGATTGGGATAGAAATGTGAGGAATACAGAGAGCCAGGGGGCAGTTTGGGGCAGTTGTTTAGAGAAAAGGCCCCGGGGAGGTAGGGGTTGAAGCCCCACGGGTAGTCAAACGAGGGACTTCGAGGGTAAGGACCCAGTAGGGACGGAGGTTTGGAGTAACACGGGGCTCCTGTGGGAAAAACCCAGAAACAGACTAAGTTAATGGCTTGATTGATAACCGATCAAAAAGAGGCAAAGGGTTAACCCCGAAAATATATGAAGTATATATATATATATATAAACCGCCCACAGGTGTCTAAGCTTTGGGAAAATAAACAAATACATACTAATAATAAATATCTATAAAATCTATATCTTTTTTACAGACGTACTGAGAAAATTAAGAAACATGTGATGTCTGGTTTACAAGATCACATGTTTCACCACCTTGTCATCTCTTTCAGTTCCTGCTCTCTCCACCTCTCTTTCTCACTTTTCCTGTCACTCCTTCGTTTTATCTCCTTACCCTCTCTCTGAGTGTTATTTACTATGCATGGCTAATTTGAAAGAGTATGCGTGCGTGCGTGTGTGTGTGTGTGTGTGTGTGTGTGTGTGTGCGCCTGTGCGCGTTTGTAGAGCCAGGAGTAGCTGGCAGACACATGAATATTGAATCAGTCAGGCAGGCCTCACTTGCTTATGAAAACACAGTAATGGTTGCCCACAGGCCACAAACTGAAGCCTGCACCCTCAATTAGGGCCTTCCTGCTTGGGAAGGGATTAAGACGGGGGTACACATGGGAGGCAGCGAGGGGTATGGAGAGGAGGAGGGAGGAACAGGACCTCAGGACAAACTAACTTAGATGAGGGGGAGGGGTCTTCTGCAAGCCAGAAATGCACACGCTTGTGAATTCTGATGCACTGCTGTATGTTCGGATTGGGAGATCGGAACGCAGAACACAAAAGTCTGCGTACACAACGCTATCATAAATTTGTGTGAGGGGAGAAGAAAAATTGCAGCTATAGCTTTTGGCTTGATTAGCTTTAGTCCATTTATCAATTAAAGGATGAGGGTTTTATTCCCAGAGTGAACAAAGTTGGCTTACTGTTTTACACTGCAAGTCGTTTGAGAAAATGTGAATATAGTATTATATTTTTGCTTACAGTACAACTATACACATTATTTTACATTTACACAAACATTAATTAATTAACACAAGCAGTGAGTGAGAGAGTGAGTGAGTGCGTGCGTGCCTGCGTGAGTGTTAGTCAGTGAGAGAGACAGAGTAAGAAAGACTGAGAGAGAGTGAGACAGACTGAAAGTGAGAGAGAGAGTTCTGACTCACACCAGGCTGTTCTTGACATCCTTGATTTGTCAATAAAATTTGAGCTGAAAAATGACACCGAGGTGTTCTCAAGTTTATCCTGGAAATAAAATCCTGACAGCTATAAGAATTTTCTACACTTCACTTATTACTAAATACAATCACCTGTTTTATCCTTATTAAATTGGAAAAAGTTACTTGCCAACCAGCACTTAACTGGTTTAACTTTATGGAAGTAAAAGCGGGAAGGATAGAACAGTAAGCGTTTTCTCAAAATTAAATTGAATTAAATTTGAGAATAATCTACATATAAATGATCATGAATCCCTTATTTCTACTAAAACATAACCTTGAGGCGCCCAGCAAACAACAGTTTAAGAAAAAAAGAGCTTTAACTAAATTCTAATCTCTCTAAACATGCACATTCAAGGACATTATTGGATCAGAATCCATCAAGTGTTACCTGAACTAAGGAAGGGAAAAGCATCCAGTCTCAGCTTGTCTCCATCAGGTCCTGGAGCACCTGCACTGCGCTCGAACAGAGAAGGTCCTCGCCCCGACTCAGGCAAACGGGGGAATAAAGATTGAAGGGCCTGAGAATGTTCAAAGTGTAAAGTGAGAAAATTGACTGAGTGTATTGCATCTAAGATCGGTTAAGATGTTTACTGGACCCACACTTGTGTTGCATAATTTATTTACAGTCAAATTGCATTAATAATAAAAAAAAAAACCATAACATGCTATGAAGAGGTTACTGCATGTTATAATCACAAATTCAACAATTTATACATTATTTAAGAACGATCATGACATCACAAGAGTGTGGGAGCGATGGAGAGAAAAAAGAAATGAAGTAAAAGAATGGGTCAAAAGGCCAATAACAGAATCTAGTGTTAATGCCCCAAACTTTTAGAAGGTTTCAGATTTGAGAAGGATAGTGAGATAAAGGCTGAAGAATGACAGTGACTTTATAAGTATTAGCAACAAGCTGATCGATAGATTCTGCCACTCGAGTCTCTAAGAAAGACATGACTGTACTCCCAAGCCACATAATCTCTCTGTCTTAATAAAACCGCATTAATTACAAGTGCTGATCTGATTCTCCCTCCATGTCTTTCATTTCTCACATCTTTGATTTCAGATCGATGGCCTTGATAAGCGCATCCTTCCAGCCGGAGATGAGAGGACAGGGATAATGTCTTCTCTTCTCTCCAATAAAGTTTTTTAACATTTTATTTACCCTCTTCTTTTTTTCCACACTTCGATGTACAGCAGAAATCAGTAGCATGATATTTCACAGAGACCAGAGACGTCTGACTAGAAGAAACAGGTTGTTTTTAGGTTGAATGTAATGTAATGTAATGTAATCTAATCTAATATAATCTAATAAAATGTATTTATCCATTTTCTGACCCACCTTTTCATTTCTGGATCAAAGATATCATCAGCACCACTGGGCCTGAAGGCAGGACACATTCCATGTGTGTACGGCCAACCAATCACAGAATGTGACACAGACACACATATTGTTATGGATAATTTTGCAAACGCCAATTCTCAGATCTCAACCTACTCAAACTTGAGTCTCAATGTAAGGCAACAGCGCCACACACTTGGTCACCATGCCATCTCAGGCAATAAATTTTTCATACCAAAGAAATGTTTTGTCACTAATTTGCTACAGTGCATCAACAAAAAAATATTCAATGTTTGATCCAAATAGTAAAAAATTGTTGAATTTCTGACTTATCCACTTATGCATGCGGAACACGAGGCAAACGGCCAATAAGCACAGATGCCAAACTAATTATCGTCAGTGAAGAAGAATATAGAGAATAAAATAAACACATTTCATCCTCGCTTTGAGTAGAAAGAAACCTATATTGTAAGATCAATAGCTTGATTTTTCTACATCAAAGGTTATACAGAGAGGCTTATACAGTATGAATCAAAAAACCCATCAATCATTTAACACCAGCAATAGAGCTGTTATCTTCTCTGAGCACGTCACACCGGCTCCAGAGTATCCTCACTATCTTTCTATTCGCAACTCATCCCTGTTTTTCCCAATCTAGAAAAATCAGATCAGCAAAATGCCCTGCATGTTCTATTAAAACCCAACAGTTTCGGTGGGGATTATATTACCCGGTTCTTTCTGACCCACATACCTCGGGTGTGACGGGGCTGCAGTCTGGAGTGGCTGCTCCTCCGTTGAAGTGGTTCTGGGCCAGGAGGAATGGAGAACTGGTCATGTCCAACAGCGGGTAATTCACAAGAACCACTTTACTGAAGTTGAACTTGTAAGTGAAGCGCTTTCCTTTAGTTTTGTGCAAAATGCGTTTATTGTAGTAATACCTGCATCAGAAAAAATTAATTACGGTATATACTGTATATGAATATATAAATATGTATATATATTTATCTATGTATGGGACATGGACTCGTGTCAGAGAGGTTGCAGGTTCGAATCCCCCTACAGCTGATTCTGCAACTAAGTGTCCTTGGGCAAGACACTGAACCCCCTGGGCGCACTGTTTTTGTCAATGAAAATAAATTTAAACTAATCAGAAATACACTCTACACTTTGCCAAAGTGGTAAATAACCATTCTAGTTGCAAATGTTTTTTTGGTGCCATACATAATGTATCTACAGGCCCATGTCCAGCAACTGTCACTCCAGTGTTTCAATGGTACAATGTGTTTGCTAATAGTGTCAGAAGGATAATGGATGATTTGAAAACCCTTGTACAATCATGTTAGCACTGCTGGACACAGTTTAAATGGTAAAGAAGCTATAAAACGTATCGCAAAAAACCTTCCTTTGAGCAGCTTGAGAATCTGGAGCACAATTGTGGGGTCAATCAAACGCTCAAAATGACCAGAAATAGAGAACTTTCGACAGTCTATCCTTGTTCTTAGAAAATAAAGCGTGACTTTTTATGGAACATATAAAATTGTCTAGGTGAGTAACGGTAGTCTATATGTACTGTACATGTTTGGTATATATGACTGAATGAAAAGGCCTTTGTTTGTCCCACAGCAGGGAAACTGCATGTCACAACAGCACAAACAGTAAATCTTTGTTTAAAAAATAAATTTCAGTTCAATTCAATGAATTTTTGAGTTATTTGGCCAAACAGTAGTGGTTTTTACAGTTTTTTAGAGACTGATAGATTGTTCTTGGTTTTGTTATAATGTGTTGTTAGTTTGCAACATAAACTACATATGTATTACATTTATGAGAACATTTTACAGTTTTGCCAAAACAGTATAGTCAAATACTGATGATATTTAAAAAAATGTAAACAAATACTGTATTTACAGCTTATCTAATGGAAAATACAAAATCTGAAGTCAAGGAAGGCTGCGACACAAGGTTTTCTGTTCAGTACGGTGATGATTATCCTCACATCACATGGCTTTATATCAGTCAGATGGATAATCCATCCAGATTCTTTGAGTCTCTCCCCCTGACCGTCAGCCAACATCTGCGCTCATCAGGAGTGTCAGGGAGCTTTGAGGATGCTCGTCTGTGCATGAGAGCGAGAGTCTTTAATCTCGCCACTCTTTATGCTCGACTTCACATTAACCGGTTCCGCGGCCCTACACCCAAGCCACTGATGCAATCCCTGCCGTAATAATTTGCAAGCTTTTACTTTATGCGGCAATTCTGCTTCTTAATTGATCAATTAAGTAAGGCTAATCAACAAGACTAATTTTGGCCTGTGCCTATTCATAACAATTAGTGGCCAGCGACAGCATCTATTAAAGAGCAGCCACTGAGATAAAGGAGTATTATGAATTTAACAAGCCTATACATTTGAGTAAGAACGGGGACTGAAAACCTTAAACTTCCAAGAGTTTCAAGTTTGAAAGGAGTTTTGATGTAGTATTAGAGTGGCAAGATAGGAATCAATTCTTGACTTCATTTTGAAATCCTGACAGAGCATTACAGATCCTCTTGCTGGAGAACATCCAGAATCCATTTATATGTAAAGAATTTGGCAAATTACACAGTATTGACAAACTAAGAAAGAAATTGTGAACGTAAAATATCTACATGCCAGCAGAAATGCACAACTCTACAGTATTTTACAGTACTAAAGATTAAGCTTTTCATGAATTGTGAAAGTTTTGCTTTAGGCTTTGAGATCTCGATCTAAATTGATTAAAATGATTGCATTTTTGAAGTTTCTTGGATGTGTGGGCGTGGCCAATCTAAAGTATGTACGCACAAACCTCCCAGGTTCAATTAGCATATTTAAGCGGAAAGATGCTGTAATTTGGCAAGGAAAAGTTTCTTCTACCAAAGGCTTTGCTGTTCATTCAACAGCGCTTCATCTAGAACATTTATATTGCATGACTTTAGAGAACAATAAGCAATTAAGCAAGAACACAAAGCTTTGAAATGCACCCACACACACACCTCAGTGCTCGGCTGAGCTTGTCATAGTTCATGTGAGGTTTGCACTTCCGAATGCCCCACAGCCTTGCCACCTCATCTGGGTCTTTGATCACAAATTCTCCGTAGTCTCCCTGCCAGGCAATCACCCCCTGGTACTCTTCTTTCTGCAGCAGCTCCAAGATGAAGTGCCACAGCTGGATCTGCCTAGAGCCTGGGCTTGACTCGGGCTTATAGGCCCAGTCTGGGAAGGCGATGCCTGAAGAAACAGTAGAGGAGTAAGTGAAAGGATTTGGATAAAGCATGTTGGTTTTGTAACTTGCTAAGAGCATTACAACTCTAAAGAGAAGACTTGATTTCACTTCTGAAAAGGAGTTATTATAGTTTTAAAACTTTTTAGACTCATAAATTCTTAAAATAAATAGTTTGTGTGTGTGTGTGTCTGGGTCTGTGAACAGTTATTGTCAATATTTATAATACATTGTATATGAAGCTATTGTTATTAAGACCTTTAAAAAGATTAACAGAAAATTAATAATCAAAGGCCACTATACAAATCTCCCAAATCTTTTCACAAAATGCAAATTGTTTTCACAAAATCATTGAATAACTGAAACAATATTTGGATTTGCATTTTCATGTGTCATTTATGCATAAGATTTGTTTTAATCTAAGCATTGATTGACATTCATTAGCCTTTTACGATGATAGATAACTAATATATATATATATATATATATATATATATATATATATATATATATAAATATATACGTACTACTTTTTCTGGTTGCCTCTTGGTTTTTCCTATGATACTAAGATTATAATAATAGGTCTATATTATTATTATTATTATTAATAATAATAATAATATAATTATATCTCGTAATGCACATTTGTGCTGTTTTTTTCATTCATTTTTTCAATATATTTTTTGTTCATATGTATTTGTATTCTAAATCATATATGCTTATTTTTTTGCTTATTTCTATTTTATTAATAATTTTATTTTGTTTATTACTATTTTAAGTATGTCTTATAATCTACATGATGCTTGTCCAGTATTTGTTCTGGTGAGGGTCTCACCTGGGGTCCAGAGTGTCGGGACAGGCGGCGTGAGCAACAGGTCACTAACACAGTTGCAGTCCATAGCTCCGCGGCACCTGCAGGCCGACACACAAACTGCACGTGAAATTCTGCCGCTAAACAAACGCACGGCACAGGCCCGCATTCAGATCATGAGGGCATGTCATTCCAGTGACTTCTGAAATCAATCAATGTCTTTCCTTTTGAAGCCCCTCGCTCTGTAAAGTGCCAAAGGCCGAGCCTTCAGCCATTCAGAAGATCACTGGACGTTTTTTTCTACAAAGATCCAGCATAAAAAGAGCTTGTCTCTGCTCTGAACATCCCTGACAGAAGAACGTGTGTGTGTGTGTGCGTGTGTGAGGCCTGCAAGCGTTTATATCCCCCTGTTCTTCTGCTGACATGTTTGCATGTAGGGAAAGAAGCAAGAAGCGCTGAGAGACCTTTGCACTTTCACTGAACTCTGAAGATCATGTTGGACTGTGAAAGTGAATGAAGATGTTCTGTTCTCCAAAAGAGCCAGATTGCGTCTGCTTTCAGAACAAGTGGCTCACACACGGTCAGAGAAGAGCCATCACAGTTTGATAAAGGTTGTTTAACAAAGCACGTGTGGAAGAAAAAGCAGCCAGTACAAGGGTCTTTAATGTCGGCCTCTCCCTCCATCCCTCCATCTCTATCTCTCGCTCTACTTAATTATGCTCTGTGAATTTTGGATCTTCCCTCCAGCATTGAAATAGAACTTGAATTATTGAGGTGTGTTTGTATAAATTATTATTGCTAACTCCAGGCACTTCTCTGCCTCACACACACACACACACACACACACACACACACACACACACACACACACACACACACATTCTCTCTCTCTTTCTCTTGTATGTTTTGCTCCCACTCAGTAATTTTCCATTTGATTTCGGAGGTAATGCATTTTTTACAAATCAAAGAGGAAGCCAGGATGCCCCCGTACCCCTCCCTGGATTCCCTTCTTTTGCCCCACTCTTCCCCTGCAGGCCAGTGAGAAGATAAAGGAGCCTCTATCATTTCCTTGTTAGTTTTGATTTGGGCAGCGCGGGGCTTTCAACTTCTCCCCATAACCCCCAGAAACATTATAACTAGCAGCCGAGGGAATACATCTAACCATCTCCTCAGTCAGTGCACTAGCACCACACACCAGATAGAAATACAGAAAACACCAAGAAGAATATGAAGTTTAAAAAAACAGCGGGACGAAAAGAAGCTGGGAGAAATAGTAATAAAAAAGAAAGATGAAGAAATAAAACATTTTGGCATATGGCAAACAACTGTTGTGAAGTAGAAACATAACATGTTCAAAAATGTGTTTGTGCTGGAAAAAATCAACTCATAAAAAAAAATCCTTATTCAATTCAATTCAATTCAGCTTTATTTATAAAGCACCTTAAAAACAACAAATGTTGGCCAAAGTGCTGTACACGACCAAAAAAACCATCAAACGTATGTCTATATAAAAACACAGAAAACAAGGATAAAACATCTAGAAATAAAAACAACAAACAAGAATAGAAACAATACACTGTAATAAACAATAAAAGCCAACAACTCATATCGGTTTAAAATGCCATGGAAAAGTAATGTGTTTTTAAGAGAGATTTAAAAACCGGAAGGGAGTCTGCCTGCCTAATGCTTGCTGGCAGCTCATTCCACAGCTTTGGGCCGACAACAGAAAACGCTCGATCACCCCTAAGTTTCCTTTTGGTCTTGGGCACCACCAGGAGCGAGTGGTCTGCTGATCTAAGGCAGCGTGATGGAGTATAAGGCTGGAGGAGGTCAGCCAGATACTTGGGAGCAGAAACATGTAGACACTTAAAAACAAAAAAAACTATTTTAAAATCTACTCGAAAACGGACCGGTAACCAGTGAAGTGGTGCTAGGTTGGCGTGATGTACTCTCGTCTTTTCGTGCCAGTTAAAAGCCGGGCAGCAGCATTTTGTACAAGTTGTCTCAGACCAGAATAAAGAGCGTTACAATAGTCTAATCGAGTAGTGATAAAAGCATGGATTAAAATTTCAAAGTGATGCCGTGAATGAAATGGTTTACCTTTGGCCAGCTGTCTTAGGTGATAAACTTTTGACTTAGCTTAACCACTGAGCTGATCTGAGCGTCCAGCTTAAGCTCACAATCTAGCCTCACCCCCAGGTTTGTTGCTGTTGATTTGGCAAAAGTGCTTAAAAATTCATAACAATCAGCATAAACCATTTAATAGTAATTACCTTTAACTATGCCTTTTTAACTATCATTTAAAAAAAACTCATATAACAAAACTAAATGTTGCTTTTAAAAGTTTGTGTAAGTTGAATCAGGCTTTTCTTAAGTACATTTTATATGAGTTGCTTCGTAAATGCTGTTAAATCACATAGAAAAGTATTCTTTAATTTATTTTTGATTATTTTTAAAATTGTCTAAAAAAAATAAAAAATTGCACAATGGCGAACAGTAGCAATGTTGCTTCTGAAGAGAACCTCAAGGACATGGGTTTGGGAAAATCAGGGCTTATCAGCGGCTCCCGGTTCTTCATATTCAACCATTAAAGATTAGAGTCTGTCTATGTCAGAATCTGGGTGTCTTCAGCCCTAAAGCGGGTGCAGCTCCCCACAACCCTAAAATGTAAGAAGCAGTTTATTTAAGGGATGAAATGAGGATTCACAGTTAGGTATATTTACATTTAAAGATGTGATGACTTATCATTTATTTTTTGAAAAAAGTTGATGAATGAACTAATGAAAAAAATGAGATAACATAAAAGCACAAAAAGAAGTTGATAGAAACAAAACAAATGCAAGTTGGCTGATTTTTTGATGCTGCAAAAGATGGAGAGGCTGTCAACATGAGGAAGACTGTCGGTGAGTAAGACTGAGAGAATGACATGCCTTGTCCTTCGCCCATGCAGGACATGAAAAAAACTGTGTCATCTTTCTGTTTCAGGCTTCCACTGATAAGGGACTGAGCAGTCTCATCTCTCTCTTCTCCCTGTTCCTTCCTCTTTCCCACTTTTACTTTTTCAATCTCTCTGTTTTCTTGACTCAACTCTGACAGTCTGCACAGCCTCGGGGTCAGAGAACAGAGGGACTGCTGGTGTGTTTGTTATGAAGAAGGAAAAGGAAAGGGCAAGGGATGAGAGACAGATGGAAAACTTCAGACCTTTCTTGAGAATTATGGAGAATTTATATTAGAAATTAATATGTCCTATACAAGTATGCATAAGACTCAAGGACACAAAAGTTGTTTAACAATCATATCAGTCGATCAATCTTTTTCACTTGGCGCTGTATGCATTGCAAAAAATTGGATTGAGGTTTTGGCACAAAGTTCCGGCTGAAATGGCTCGGAAAATTTAAAATGCTTTTTTGATCACAATTGGTATGCATTTTCATTCCTTGTCTCTAAAATCACATCTGTGTGTTTACAACAGCGTGTCCGTAGTTTGCAGGTATGTTGTCCTAGAAACCCATATATGACGTGATAGTCCTCTTGCACTAAATCTCCAGGCTCGAGACCAAATCGAACAAATGCGACAAGTTACAATATAGTGAAGGCGAGGTCTCGCACACACTCGATGAGGAACCCGTGGAAACTTTTACAAAGAAGGAGCAGAACTACTAGAAAACTCGTGAATCGGGCGTGAGCTATGCAGAAACCATTACTTAAAGAACATCGGACTTAGGATACAAGAAAAAGAAGGGAGAAAAGACGGTGAAGAGTATCAATCGATAGGGTTAAATTATTCATCGTCATTAATTATCGATCGCTCTCCGTTGCCGACTCGTCCGCCTCGCGCCAGAGTTGAAAGGAGGGAAAGCGCGCTTTATTAAAACCGGCTCGAGCCTCATTGTTTCATGTCCCGCGGCAAAGAAAAAGCTCGAGCATGGTTCTGCCCTCGCCAGTGAAAAATATACACACGTTTCGCCCCCCTTAAAGCTCTTTTTCTATCCTCGCTCGCTTTCCCTCCCGACGCGCGGGAGAGCTTTAGGGAGCCGCGTACGGTGTTCGCGGGGCGGCTGTGTCTCGCGTGGATCGATGTGGGATCAATGGCTCTCGCTGACTAATAGCCAGAGAGCGCCTTTGATCTTGCGGCTGAGAGATCAAAACCTGCGCGAGAGGGAAGAGAGAAGGGAAGAAAAAGACGAAAAACGCGCGGGAGAGCGCACGGACCTTAAACTTCACACGAGCGCGCCGCTAGTTCGGCGCTTACCACCGCGCGTCTTGCGAAGAGACATTCCAGCAATTTCAACAATATTTGCTCAGTAAATGTACATGTATGCTCTAGCTCTAGCCTACCTTTAGAAAACTTTCAGTTCAGACTAAAAAATGGCCGAAGCAAATATCCTTGCTTGCTAAACGTTTTAGTATTTACTCTAAAAATATTTAACATTTTAAAAGAGTTAAAAGCATCTAGTGCGCTTGGTGTTCTTTAAAAAAGTTCGGAAACTGTACAACAAATTATACTTCTTAATAGGAACAAATAAAAACCCAACAATGCGAAAAAGCTGTGTTGAATGACATGAACTTGCGGTGCCTTTCTAAACTTTATACATTTATCACCAGACAATCAACCCTGCGCGAAATAAGCCTTGTTCTGCTGCACGAGATAGAAGATCCAGCGACTGCGCCACATTTCCACCTACTTTCTATCCCCCGTCTCTTTATCCCTCCTCCCTCTGGTCAATGAGTTACTCTCTCTATCGCTCTCACTTCCCGAATTAACCACTCAAGAAGTCACCACCGACTCAATCAATAGCTCATACATAAACCCTACTATAATCGCTCCACATGTCTGCCCCCTCATCCCTCGTTACCCCATCCTCTGTCTCGCGCACAATTTTTGTCTTCTCACGCGATTTATTTCCCTTTCTTATTGCTTATAATCATGCTTCGAAAGTACTCGTTTATCTGGATCGTTGTAATGCTCATATGCTTTAAATTCTCCGATGATGTTTCTTATCTTAAAGCAGGTTTGTACTTGGAAAATGGATGGACAGCTAGATGGCAGATTTCATTGTCATGTGACAACGAAGGAATGGACGAACGAACGAACGAACGAACGAATGAATGAATGAAGGAATTAATTGAGATGATAAAACAGAAAAAGCATCGCACAAACCCACACACTGAAACCCCCCGTCCTCCAGCCTCGTTTCCCTCCTGTCTTTGATTCGCTAGACGGTTTGATCTTGGCTGGAGCGAGTTTTGTAAACACATTTCTGCGATCATATAGCCATGGGCAAGGGGAGAGTAAAGCGCGTGTAAATGAGAGTGAGAATAGCCATGCAAAAGAGAGAGAATGACATTTAATGAGAAGCCCTAGTGGGGAAGCACACGGACGGATTCAAACTGAGAGAAAAGTGGAGAAATAAGCCTTTGCCATCGGATGGTTGATGAAACAAAATGTAATGGTGGACGACTCTTGCTTTTTAAACAAACAGACAAGCAAACAAACAAACAAACACTGCACCAGTGAGAAAGAGGGAGAGAGAGAGAGGGGGAGAGAGAGAGAGAGAGAGAGAGAGAGAGAGAGAGAGAGAGAGAGAGAGAGAGAAAGAGATTATATAGTAGAAAAAGAAAGCGCTGAAGTATAGCTTATAGAGAAAGCATGTGTTAGTGAACGGGGAGAGATGTATAGGAAAAGAGAGGCAGAAAATAATTAATGGAGAGGGAGCCATAATGAGAATGAGAATGAGACAGATGAAATGAGAGTGACAGAGATAGAGAAAAGGAGTGAAAGAGAAAGATTGAAAGTGACAGAGAGGGGGAGGAGAGAGAAATATGGAGAGAATGACAGAAAGAGGAAAGCAGCAGAAAAGAGAGAGTATAGGGTAAAGAACGCGCCGGGCATGGAGGGGGGTGCACAAAAGCGACATGGCAATCACAAGCATGCGATGGACACAAACAGATTAGAGCAGGAGTAAATAAAGAGAAACCGTGTGGAAAAACGAATTCTGTGAGCGGTAAACTAATAAATGTGCGCGCTCCTTTTTCTTCCAGTTTCTTTTCTCCACATCGGCAAGCAAGCTGTTAATTCGTTTAACTTCGATTGGTACCGCAATAAAGCCGCTAAATAGTCGCATCGGTCCGTCCGTGCGCAAGCGGACACTTCAGGTCATGTTTCTTTAAGAGGAAGCTATGACCTTCTTAGATTATGAAAGTTTTCAATACGATTTTACAACGACATAATAGAAAGAGGGTTACAATTTTCAAGTACCTGAGAAAAAAGATAAATGTCGCTACAATTATTATTTTGATAACGAAATGTCAACGTATTTGTTTAATGTGTCTGATTTATAATAATAAATACGCATTTAATAATAAATACGCAGATACGCATCGCTCCCTTGTGCATAAATGAAAAGCTGCTATTTTCTATCAGTTTAGTTTATAGTTTTCCAGCATTTTAAAAAAACGAATAGCTTGAGGCCGTAAGTATCTCTTTTTTTCTGCAGAGGTGGTGTGTGTATGTGTTCAGGGTTTCTTTCTTCCTCTTCTATACACCGTCCAGGGAATTGTTCTCAACATTTACAAACACATCGCAAACACCCACCGGCTTCACCGTATCGATTTCTAATTAGACGGCAGGATAATCGTTGGGGAGAGAGATGAAAAAAGGGAGATGGTGGCAAAAATAAATGAAAAATAAATAAACAAACGTCCCGTGATTAACCAAATTATGAAATATAATATTATGACAAAAGCATATATACATACACAATTTACACACACACACACACACACACACACACACACACACACACACACACACACACACACACACACAAAATAACGCAACACATACAAGAAATATATTTGTAAATGTATATTGTTCCTAACAATTGCAACAAGTATTTATTTAAAACGATAACAAGTAAGGATTTTTTTTATTAATTAACCATAATACATGCCTTCTTAGTTATGCTCGGTAACGTTTTCATCATAAAATCGAATTTTTACATCTTTACGAATAATCATAATCCTGAGAGAGTGAGAGGGCGCCAAACATTCGTTATAGATCGAATGTAGTTCACTTTATTTAAACTTTCATTACTGGGGTCAATTGTCTGAGGCACGCGATGCTTTCCTAACCTTTTTATTTCATTTTCTTTTCTTTTTGTAAAATAAATTGTTACTTCTTTAACTTCTATATTAAAAGCGGGCGACTGCACTGACACCGATAAGTGTTGAATTAACAAGTGTTGGAAAAACAAGGAGTCAAACAAGGAGACAACATCTGTCCCAGGTGTATATTGCATGCATATCCGCACGCGCATTGTTTGAGATAAGATTAATTTAAGGATGTTAAAAAAGAGGTCGCTTCGCTATCAGGCGCAAACTTGGAAGCTCATGCTGGCATAGATTTATTTCCTCTCTCTCTCTTTCTTCTTGATTTTTTTCTTGGATTTCTTGTTTCTTTCTATTTTTTTAAAGGCCCTTATCAGCAGACATCTTTTTTACAACGGCACAATTTCCGGTGTTTTCATAAAGTGTAAAGATAATTCTATAATTTCCACGCCAACCTATTTTTATAAATCGTATTTAATAAGTCACTCAGCTATAAAAGTCTCCCTAAATTAATATGTATGTCCTTTCTCGTGATGTAACATCAAGGCAATAATCCGTAATCTCTTTGATGTCTGTGTTACATCATGCATGTGACTTTGATTTGTGACATGCTCCAAAGTTGTAGAGGTGAGAAGTGAACTAATGACAAAAGCAAAATAAAAACTGTACCCAAAAAGCACAATATTTTGACATCGTATAATGTTTAGATTCAAATAAAAAAAAAAAGAAATGTGTGCTAAAAAAGTGTGCCAACACTTTGACAAAGTAATTTCATCATCAGGGTATAGTAATAAAATCACTATAATTAGGCGAGTAAAAACACAATTTACCCTGAAAGCGTTAAGGCAAAAGTGTGCAAACAACGGCCCGGTCGCGTGCGACTCTTTGGGTGACTTTAGCCTGCCAGTGTGCTGTGACATTCTTTGAAGATGACAGAAAGTATATTTTTTAGAGGGCCGTGGACTGAAAACTAAGGGCTTTCATATGTTTGCAGAAAATGGGCAAAATAGCAGATTTGACATTTGTTCTGTAAAAACCTAAAATAAATCTGTACTCTGCAGGAGTTCAGTTTGTTGCTTCCGGTCGTCCGCAAAAAATAATTTTGTTTTAGTCCCCGATAAAAACCCATATGCACGCACAAATCCACTTTAGACTCGTTCACCTCTTCATAAACATATAACTCTGTGGCGCCCTTTGTCTCCACTCAAACTGGGGACCTGATTTCTCCTCTTGTACAACCCTCCCCTCTTTCTCCTCCGCCGAACAGCCCACCTCTGCGCGTGTCAAATCGAATCTCCACATCACCGCCTTCTACACCTGCTGTGTCCATGTATAATACGTCATACACACAGCGCGTGTGGGATGACGGATTACTGAATTAGACGAATAATGACACCTGACACTTCTGTTACCGCTCCCTGAGCTGCCACAGCAGCTCCGCAGCGCCGGTAAATAAAGAGCAGAGATGAGGAAACACACGGAGAGAAGAACAGGGCGGGGAAGATGAATGAAGAGCGGGAATGGAGGTTTCTACACCTATAAACAGCGAGCGACAGAGGGGAAGCAGAAGACAAAGAGCAAAAGAAACTCAACGAGTCACCTAGATGGATGTGTGGGCAGATTTTTGTTTGCAATCTGCTTTGTCTCACAATATTTCACAATGGCTTCCCTCTGTTATCAAAACCAAGAACTGCACAAAAGAATTGTCCAGAGCTGCTCCTGTGAGACTACAACAACCTCAGTCTCACACTGGAACTCACAGTAGGGAAGGGAATGCACTTATTTAAAGAAGATTTAGTGTGAATCTTCATTCAAGAAAGAGTTGGCAATGAAGACATTGGCTTATAAGTTTAAATGATCTGTAATTTGGACAATATGTGAGAAAGAGAGTGTGTGATGCGAAAGAGGGGTAGAGTAAGAAAAATAAAGAAAGAATGAAGGAGGGAGAGAGAAAAGTGAGAGAGAATGGAGAGAACGTGAGAATAGCAAAAGTTGGAGAGAATGACTGGGAAAAAGAGGATTGGAGAGAGATTGGGGAGAGAGAGAGCGCGAAAAAGTAATAAAAAGAAAAGGGTGGAGAGATTGAGTATGAGAAAGAGGGAAATAGAGATAAAGAGAAGTAACAGATAGTTGACGAAATTAGACATAACGAGAGAGCAAGAGAAAGAGACAGAGACAGAGAGCAAAAAATAGAAAGAAAGAGAAAATGTTTGAGTCAGAAAGAGAGAGAGAGAGAGAGAGAGAGAGAGAGAGAGAGAGAGAGAGAGAGAGCGAGAGAATAATAAGAAATATTGACAAAGCCTCTATATACACATAAGTCACAGCGTGTGACTGGCTGGTGTGTTTTATAGCTTCGCTCTCCGCTGGCGGAACAAGATGACAGCTGAGTTCCCTCAACGAAAAATATAGCGCCTCTCTTTCTTTCTCCATCTCCCTCCATCGCTTCTGTTCTCCGTCTATCCCTCTTTATATAATTCTGTCACTTCAATATTTTGTCCGACACTCCCTCCCCTTTTTACTTTCTCTTTTATAGCTGCCTTCTGTTCTCTGCCATGGCTGCTTCTTTCTGCCATTTGTCTTCCTTCTGGATGTCTGTTGCTCTATAATAATGGAATAAATCTTATTTTTGTTTTTGCTTTGGTTTTTCTTATTTATTTTTCACCTCTTCGTCTAGATCAATTTGTGTTTTTTCATTTCAGAACGAACATGGAAAAAAAAACAGAAAAAGTACATCAAGTGCTTGCTCTCGTTGTCACGCGCAGTTTGTATTTCCCCTCATTTCTATCTCTCGCTCCTAGCCGCTTCCTTCTCAGACTTTCTACATTCATCCAGCCTCGAGTGTTCTTCCGCAGCCCGAGCACAGAGCCTCAAGTGTCGGAATCAATTAAGAGTGAGCGCCGCTCTTTCACGGAGGTAAATATTAAACTGCAAAGAGCGGCAGTGAGAGAGAGAGAGAGAGAGAGAGAGAGAGAGAGAGAGAGAGAGAGAGAGAAAGAGAGAGAAAGGTGGGGAGGAGAGATCGAGCCCTCAGTCCCTAATCCACCGCATCGATCAGCCGGGGATGAGGGTAATATATTATTTTGACAAGATACGATCCTCCGACGCGCACCGCTATCCCCGGCGATCGATTCCTTTTCCTCTCCCTTTTTTCTTTTTTTCTCTCCTCCTTTCAGCAGTGGGGACACTGCGTGTGTGTGTCTCCGTTTTGTTGTTAGCCGCTGTGTGCGCAAGTGTGACTGAAGGAAACATTGTGGAGCCAACGATAGTTCAGGAAACGCCTGGAGAAAACTTTATATGGGCAGAACCATCATGGTTAGTCTTTGTGTTGCGTTCTGCATAAAATAATAATTCATTAATCTTTTCATCCATCAATTAATTCATCCATCCAAATATTCATCAATTCCTTCATCCATCCATCCATTCCTCGCTCCATTCCTTCATACACTTCATCCATTCATTCATTTACAGTATTTTCAAAACCACTTTTCCACCACTGGGTCACTGGGAGCTTGAGTCAATTCCAGCAACTCAATTGGTGGCCAGCCAATCACAGAGCGGAACCCACACATTCACACTCACAAGGAAAAAACAACAGCATGCAGCCATCCATTTGTTTTATTTTCCAGTTCAGAAACAACATCGCAACTAAATTCAAAATCATAAGCAGATGGCCATCGTGTTTAGGTTCAACGTCCTTAGTAGCTGTTGACTAGAAGATAACATCCTCTGAACTTTAAAACTAGAGACACTTGTCCAGCTCTGGGAACAATCCACCAGAGATTTTCATAATTCAGCCTGAGTCGCATGGATGATGCTGACCAATTGCAAAGTTAAGTGTCTGGCCCCGTCGGTCCCCTGTGCTCTTTTGCCTTCCCTCCATATCGCTTTGTAAACTGTGTCTAAATGCTAAATTCCCAGATCAATTTTTTTCCATTCAGCCTCCCCCCATCCCTTTGTGCCCACTGCCCCCTGCCTCCACCTCTCAAGTGGATTGAAGTTCACTGTCCTTCTGCACGTGCCGTCTGCGGCACACCAGAACTCAAATCTGTGCAGATTCTAAAAGAGCTCAAAGTCTATTTAACTATCACTTCTTTGTAGTTTATAACAAAGCACACTTCATGGGGGGGTTGTGTCTGGGGGGCTAGTCTTAATCAGGGGTAAGATGTAGTACCTTGATTCTCCAAAAAAGGACATTTCATCATGAAGACAAAATTTCATAAGGATCTTGAACCAGAGAAAAGTTACTAACTCATGTTCACCATGTGCTATGAACGTTTTCCATACAAACTTATTTTAAAAACACAATCACAAAAAAAATTCAATTGAATTAAAAACGATTTTACAGTGTGATCAAAATCAAATCAGTTCCATTTGAATCTAATCATGGCGCTAAAACATGGAAGTAACATAAAGTTAGCTCTAGCTTTTATAGATCTATAATAATAATAATATTATTAATAATTATGAAACGCTTTAAAACTCTAAAAGAAAAAATCAATAACATCAAAAAGTGGTAAGAGTGCAAAGGCTGCAATTGCTGCTTACACCAATATTTGTTTTCGCAACTCCACCTACCGGAGCACTTGAGTACCAGACGCTCAGGATCTCTTCAGATTCACCCCTTCCTTCACTTTCTTGTCCTTTATTGTGCCATTTTCTGCCGGCTGGTCGCAGTGAGGGAGGCGTTCCGCAGTCACTGTCCCCCTGCAGCCCCCTGCTGCGTGTGCAAGTGACTTGGCCTGTACGGAGAGGGAGGAGACGCGGGGTCAAGGTGAGCTCTAATACACTATTGATCCATCCCAATTGAAAACCTGATGGAAATTTAACCCCCCTTTCTTTTTCTCTCATTCGCATCTGTGTATCGCAGTCCTTCCCTTGTCTCTCTCTCTCTCTCTCTCACTCTCTCTCTCTCTCTCTCTCTCTCTCTCCCTAGTGAACAACTTCTTCTATGCTTCCTTCTCCTTTGCAAATTAGATCCTACCCAGAGGCCGTCTTTGTGGCTTCTCTCTCTCTCATGTTGTCCCTTTCTCCTTCTTTGTCTCCTTTTCCTTGGTCACCATGAGATATCAAACCCAAATCCCCGTGTTCTTCAGCTCACTTTTTGTCCTTTCCGCTCCAGGTGCATATCACAAGGTTTTCATATTTCAAACTAATTCCACTGTTGGCCTTTACACAGTTGAATTACAGTCTATTTCTCAAATTTTGGATTAATTTAGCTAGTTAATTTAATTTAGTTAATTTAGCTAATTTTAAATTATGATGTTAAATATTTAAAAATAAACCTGGCAAAATATAAATTGACTGCCTGCTGTTCGGCCAAAATGAGGTTTGTCATTTCAACATTCAGGATTATTTAAGGTGCACATTTATTTCCAAGATTTCATGATGTGCAGTCAATAAAACATTGTTTAAGATTTTATGTGAGCTCATAGTCGAATTATTATTATTTAATTATTATAAAAAAAGAGGAATAAGTGTGTGTGTGTGTGTGTGTGTGTGTGTGTGTGTGTGTGTGTGTGTGTGTGCGTGTGTGTGTGTGTGTGACTGAGGAAATAAGTGTGGAGTGTGTCAGTTTGGTCACTAGTGGAGTGTATTAAACGGCACAGAGGGTCCGGCCTCAGGGCTGCACAGCAATCCCACCGCAGGAAGAGTCAGTCGATAATACTCCATCCTGGTCAACAATGAGCAATACTCTACAAAATCTATGTCAACACTCGAGCACAGCCACAAGTAACTGGTGTATTCCAGACCTTTTCTTTAGTTTAATTCAGTCTCTTACAAACTCCCTCGAGGAATAACACAAATTTTGTAATATTTTACCATCTTATAATAAATAGAATCAAAAAACTAAAATTTAAATACAATAAAAATGCAACCAAATATTAAGTCAAGTATATAACAAACAGAAACACTGGTGGATATGAAATATTGCGCACTCCAATGGCCAGGTGGGTGGCATGGTGCAGTGGGTAGTGTTACGATGCTACCCATTTGAAGTGTGCTTTGAGGTCTGATTGGAGCCTTTCTGTGTGTGAATGTGAACCGCGGATGGCCACCAAAAAGGGTGTTTAAAGCCTTTTTAGGCCCAAAGGTGCTGGGATTGGTTCTAGCTCCTTGTGACCCAGAAATGGAATATAGAAAGAAAAAAAAACCCATGTGCAATATCATACAACTACTTTGCATTACTTTTATACTGCTCATAGTATGTCAACTTTTGTTCTGTATATGTCTCTTGCATGCTGCATCTATCCATCCATCCATCATCCATCTATCCATCTACTGGTATATTCTAAGACAGCGTGCTTGTTTCGACTTTTGTCTTGTTTCTTCCTCAATCTCAGTTCCCCAAACTTCCAGTTTCTGGGTTTTTTTTCGTGATTCTTTTTTCTTATATTTTTTTTTCTTTTTCTTTTTTCAAAAGTCAAATAAATCCCGGTGTTGCCCATTCTGACCATGAGTAGGGGCATTTAAGCCGAGAAAAAAACAACCCGATTGTGTTTAAAAGCAAGCGTTTTGAGCACATCTTGCTTTCAGTTTGCAAACAAACGAAAACGACTATTCTTTGGTCTTCACCTCAGCCTCATCCTGATTGGTCAGCTGAGTATCTCAAACATCTCAGACTCGCAAATTACGTGCTCAGCGTCACCCCCGCAGAACTTTCCTCGCTGGTCCCTTGGTTAATTACCGCTTGATAACGCTGTCTCTCTGTGTGCGTACGGCCTTCACGTGTGATTTATGCCGAGCTGCGTATCTGTCAGGTGGAGCACTATCTCCCGCCAAACGCAGGACCGTTACACGCGCGAGACGACCCGCGTCGACCTGCAGCCGTGATACGGATCGGGAACAACGCTCCATGATCAGGAGGCAAAACAGATTCGCATGAGTGTTGTTTTTAAATGCCCTCTGGTGGCTGCACGGCTTTTTACCGGGAAAATCCTTAATACAATCTTTCTCAATCCTCTCGCTCTCTCTTGGTGTCTTTCTTTGTTGGTTTAAACTGGATTAACGATTGGCTGAGAATATGTTACCTTAATCTTTACTCTTGTAAAGCTGTCTTCTCTCTTCTCTGCCTTCATTCCTGCTTTTTATTCAATTGGTCTATCCGTGACGTCTGCATCATTCTTCCTAAAAGCAGATTATCGCATATGCGATTTCTACATTTCAAAGATTTTATTTTTCCGTATTCTTTCTTTCGTGTGCAATATTTTTTCAAAAATGGGTCATTTGTTGTTTTTTTCCCCACTCATAAATTCTAGTTATTCTGCGTCTCTGCTGTTTTAATGCATGGAGAGGCTCGTACACTTGGATTAGCTGGTCAATGGAAGTCTGTCATTGTCTTCTAAGTGCTTTGGCAATAAGGGATCCTCTGTCATGCTCGTGCAATAATCCTAATAGAATTACATCGAGCTATACTTACATTTAAACAGGGTAAACGTTGAATGTTTATGCATATGCCATGCTGCGTGTGTGTGTGTGTGTGTGTGTGTGTGTGTGTGTGTGTGTGTGTGTGTGTGTGTGTGTGTGTGTGTGTGTGTGTGTGTGAGGAGACATTCTTCTCCTCACCTTTTTATGACAAGATAGAGTAGTTTTTTGGAGCCTTCCTAATGCCGAGGATGATACAACTTACTTGTATTCGATTTGATTTCATTGTTTTAATGATTGACCTTTGCTGATTATCAGGCTCCAGGCAATCTCTACTCCCCCGACAAGGCATGTGAGAGATAGACATTCATAACGTGCTGTTGTGTAGAAGTTTGTAGTTACAAGGCGATCACGAGATGCTAAAAAATGATGACATGTAAGAATATGATCGGGTTGGAGAAACTTTAAACTTTTTATTTTTAAGCATTAGAATTATTATTATTACAACAATACTTGTGAATATATTATTATTATTATTAATATCATTACTATTCTTGTTTTTTATTCCTATTGTTATATAATAATAATAATAATAATAATAATAATAATAATAATAATAATAATAATAATAATAATAGATTCTTTTTGGTTTGTTTATGCTAGTCTAAATGCAATATTAAAACAAATACATAAAAACTATGAAACTAAGGAATAAAAATACATTGAAAATATATAGTAGAAATAAAATAAAGTATATTTAGATTGTGGAATAAATTGTATTAAACGAATAATATGAAAAGTTTTGTCATTTGTCTTTCATTGCTTTTCAAATAATGTTTTGGAATGAAAACGTTTTTCCTTCAGATTATATTTTACTGCTGACAAAACATCAAACCTGAAAAGAATATGCATAAAAATTGTGTATGGAAAAGTGTTTTAGGAACTTTGCTATTTAAAAAAAATTGCGTTCAAATTATATTACCGGCGATCCTCGGTAGTCTTGTCCCAGATGAAAACGATGGCCGAAGCCAGCACCGCGATCAACTGCAGTTTGGACCCGGAGTCATCAAATCCAATTCGGTGAGCAAAGTTAGTGACGTTCCAGATCAGCTATAAAATAGAAAAACGAGAATGCGTAATTGAATTGGAAAACGATTGGAAAAAAGTTATATACATTTTTAAAAGAATAAAAAACAATTATAAACTAATAAAACTAATTTGGCTGCTTTTTACACTTAGATGTTGGCTTTGCAGTTGACTTTCAGTTTTGTTTCGCAAACTTTATATAGTAAATACGGTATACATATATAAATATATATATATTATATAATATAATTTAATTTCCCATATTATTTTTGTTTTGCCTACACATTTTGTGCATATGTGAGCTTTGTATGAACTCGTTTGTACTAACATAAACGACATTTTTATTATTTTAATTGCATTGTACTCCTCATTCATTGTTTTTTAAAGACAAATTACTAACTGCAGCTAGAATAAATAATCAGAAATGGACAGTTAATATGAATGCATTCAAAGCTTTCAATCATTCACAAAACTTTAAAAAAAAGTCTGCGAGGGTACTGAATTCTACATTTATATAAATTAAATAATTCTTATTACAGACCAACCAACGTAATTTTAACGTAATTTCAGTGGTTAATTTAAACAACGTAATAAGTGTAATTATATTCGCAATGATAATGTTATTAACAAAATCCATAAAATCAGACATTAGCAAAGCCGTGTTAAGAGGGAAAGCAGGATCTGAGGGCTGTTGAGAAGAGAGATTTCCCAAATGCCATTAAAAGTCGGAAATATTTCAAACAAATATTGACAGGGAAATCGGACGGAGTCGGATAGGAAGCAGGCGTGCATGGGATTGAATTAATGGACGTTCTGGATATTGTCCAACAAGTGTTAATCACTTCGATTTCGTGAAACCACAAACGTCATTGACACATATAGGACGAAATATTATACAATCTTTAAACGATATTAGGAAACAATTTATATTTAACAATTTAAATGACAATCACAAGCACTGACATGAAGAAACTCTCCCTGGTTATTATAAAAAATAATGATGATGATGGTATATAACAATAATAATAATAATAATAATAATAATAATAATAATAATAATAATAATAATAATAATGATAATAGTAATAATATATAGTATTATCAACATTTGTAGAATTGTTGAATAATATTATATAATATAATGATATTATTCTTTTTATTAACTATATACAGTATTATTAATTGTATAATTTTATTGATTATTTGTATGATTACATTTTTTTCAAATGACATTCAAATGACAGCAAAAATCCAACATGTTCATTCAGTAACATACCGTATGACGTCGCAAAATTCAGTTCTTGTAGCGTTGTAACATTAATTACTTTTTATTACAAAAGCAAACTAAAAGGCCTTAATTTTGAAAAACATTTTGAAAACGGTCTTCGAAAAATAATAATTGATAACATACACAAACAGTCTCTAAACAAATGTGCTTGTTTGTGCCTTGTTCTTCTTTGTTTTTGTTTTTTTATACCTAAACTGAGGCTAAACGTAATTACTTATTTTGAATAACACGTATGATCATTCCAAATTAAAAAGCGCGACAGAAAGATAATCATGCAAAGAACACTGCTGTGTTTCAGTAAATCATTTAAAACCAAACAGCTTTATCTCGGGAAAAATCTACCTAAAGCACAGCCAAACTATTCAGAGCTGATTATTGGTTAATAAATATTTATTCTTATCATTGTGTGAGCAATAATGGATTAACGTGCACCAAAAGCTGACACGTTGATTTTTTTTTTTGCGCAACAAACTATACATCCAAAAAGTCCATCCTATCGATTTAGAGAAGATTTCAAGATCGACCTAAAGCTTCGTGAGCAGGTATCCTGGAGATATGAAACATTTCATATATAATACATTTACAAACCAAAGTTTTAAAAAGCAGACTTTTGCCTGCTACAATTTTAGACCACCAACAAAATCCCGGGCTCAGAAAACGCCTGCGACGCGTGCAGCGAAGCACACATTCAAAATTCGAAACTTGCAATAATTCACTTCTGTGTTACTGTAAACTTCCATCTCCAGTGATTGAGAAAGAACACGTGTGCGTCGCGTTTAGTTGTCGCGAGCAAATTCCGAACTAACGACATGACAGGGATGAATGAATAGAGCAGAACTCGTTATGCACTTCTGAGAGTAAATGGAGCTTGCTCGTTTGGCAGATCGAAGGGATCCACTCACAGCCGGAGCTCAGTCCACATTAAACGTCCAGTTGCCGTGAGAGTAACTGTTTAATTGACTGATTGATAGTGTGGCGTGTAGGTGAGGGCTCAACAAATAGAGACACTTAACAGCTAATCCGACCTGGCATGGACAGCGCGGGGCGAGCGCGCGGGATCTCGGTCGCCAAGGAAATAAACACAATTCCAAGAAGTAAAGTCAAAGTTCTATTTAAAAATAGTTAAAAGGTGATACAAAAATAATACTGGTTACTCTTTGTTGTAAACAAGCAATACTCAAATAACTATAAGCCCTCAAACAAATCACTTAAACTGCATAATAAACCCGTAAGAATACTGGAATAAATCGATAAACTGCGCTAAAAGCTTCACCAATCAAAAAAGTTGAAAGTAGCCAAAACCGGTTACTTTTTCACAACAATTTTGTGCCATGACAGAGTTTCCCGAAAAGAATGTGAACGACGTACCTGCTCGGGTCTTGCTCCTAAAGCTTCCGCAGTAGAAACGCATCTAACCTGAGAGTGCGACCACTCTCCTGGTGTGTGTGATCCGGGGGCGCGCGGAGCCGGGAACCGTGAAAGCGCCTCTACACTAATAACCGCGACCGGGGGAACTGGAGGAGAGGGAGGGGAGGGCGCTGGGGAGGTGTGCGTCTCTCGGTAAGTACTTAATTAGTAAATCCCCATTCGCTGCGCCTCGGGTCGGTTTGTTTTCCCCGGTCGACAAGCCGAGAGGAAAGAGAATTTGAAGTAGGATTCGACCCGTTTCCGCTCCTCTGTCTCGTATATGAAGCGCGCGCGCGCGTGTGTGGGTCTGTGTGTGCGTGCGCGCGCGCACGAGTGTTTTTCTCTCCTATTCTCCCCACTCACTCTTTTCTCCATAAAGTCCCTTCTATGTCTTTACGTGCTCTCGCACTCTGAGTCAAGAAGGTCCGTTAAGGATTGAAGGCTAGATAAGTTACTGTTCGTTAGGATTTTTAACCAACAGGTGATAATTAGTAAAACTATATAGATGAAATTAGCATATTTTGCCACAAGGCGTGAGAACAGTCTGCACAATATCGGAATCTGCCTGAGCGTTGAATGCAGTGCTTATAAAATTCCACGTCATTCTTGACCTGAAAGATGCGCGCATCCGCCAGACCTCTGAGATGTTTCAACAAAAACCCTAAACTGTACATCTGGAGATCTTCCTGACATTCAGAATGGCAATTTATGCGTAAATATACATATTTTATATATTTTCATAACCTGGTAACAGACTTGTTTTATCACATTTCAAACTCACAGTAGTGTTAACAGATAATGCAAAGTGATTAAAGGTGTTGTACAAAAGAAAGCAAATGATGAATTTAGACTACCTAAATGAAATAAAGTGCGTGCAGAGGTTTATTTTAAAGGTTAACTGTCTCATGCATTTCTCTATCGCCCCCTAGCGATCACATTTGCAGTCTCATTCTGTAAAAGAGTATATTCCCACAATAAATCGATCGTTTCCTAAAATAAATAAAGTTAATGTCGATACATAAAATTGAATATTCACAACCAGACTTTTCTCATTATGGTGAAATTAGTTCTGAGGGCTTTGTAAGTCAAGTTCGTTTTTTAATACACACCATTTTGGTAAAATGTTCTGGTAATTGTTTTTTTCTTCAATACAGTATATGTATTAGTTGTTCGTTGCATATTAACAGTTAGCTTTACTATCTCTGTAACCACATGCAATGTTATGCAAAACAAGAATGTTCCAATCGTCTATCATTCTGCGTGACATTTGTGATTTCAAGGGCATGAATTTATTATTATTTAATTTATTCTTTCATTCTTTTTCAAACCTTGGATTTACAGTAAATTAACTGTCTTTAAATAAAACCATCACAAGCATTTGTCAAAATACTTACTAATAATATATAAGCCCTAAAAAGGCTGACCCTTTCACAATACGAATGTGATGTGGACACATTACACATGTTTTCATCTAATGTGGTGAAATTAATTCAAGAGTTCTTTAAACGTTCACAGTATATGTTTCCTTGTTTTACTTTGCAAAGTCCAACAAACAAATATACAGAATACCAATAATCTTTGAACCATCATTACTAAGAAAGCCTTTAATTGTTCATATTAGGTTTGTATATGACTATTTTGTAGTCAACAGGCCATGCTAACCAGAAAGAGTCTGCTTTCTGTGAAACGCAATATGAGGGAAATTATTAAATCTAATTCAGAACTAATCTATGTGTCTATAGGCACAAACAGGTTGTAAATATAAAGGACCAACAAACAGAAAGAGAGGGAAAACAAACAGATGGAAGAAAAGGGGTGCTGTAAAAGAATTCAATAGACAGAATAGAGGGAAAGGAAAATGGGGAGAAATGGAGAAGAAAGGAGAGCAAGAAAGAGCTCCAGTTCCCAGTCTTAATCTGAGCAGGTCTGATCAATAGCCCATTTCCCATTGTTGCCAGAGCTCTTCGATCGCTACACCACCGAATTAACACACCCACTTTAATCTGAGGGGGAAACGGGCCCCATGGGCTGGGGGTGGGGCCTCTATGAGGGGCCTGCGGACTATGGGGGGCAGGGGGAGCAGCTGTGGAGGCATCCTCAAATGAAATCAAATCTAATTGTTATCACTGTTCGGCCTGGTGTTATTATTGCCACTGCTTACCATTATCTCTAACTGCATTGCCGCTTTTCAAAGAAGGTAGTGTAAAACGGATGTACACAACACCAATAAAAGAACAGGGCTGGTGATAATTATCATAATTGATACTGAGGGATGTTGCAGTGTCGACCAAATAACAAGCCCGGTAAAGCTCAGAACAAGTCTAGAAGTTTGTCTTCATCAAAACCGAAGGATAATAATGGAATGGTGTTATTAATGAGTCATCAATGCTCCTTTTGTCCATTGGAGTTTTTAAGCTTTCTCTGAAATTACCAGGTTGGGGGGAGGGGGTGACAACAAACTTTGGGATTGTTGTCAGTAAAATCAAATAAAATTGGCAGTAAAATCATGCTGAGAATAAAATCAATTTCACACTTGCTAAATGTCAAGCATTGCGTTTTGTGATTGAATAGGTCTGAAGAAACACACACAATTTCATCTTTGCTTCAGCAGGTGATGTGTCCCTTCTCCTCACACTTTAGCAAGCTCTATTTCATATTAAAGTCATTTTCTAGTTAGCTAAATGGTTTAATTGAGGGTAATTAGCCATGTTCCTCCAGTGGCTAAAGCGTGTGTGGCTAACTTAAGTTAAATTAGTCTCAGTTCAGCTGTGAAATGTGAGGTTAAGAGCGATTAAATCAGGGCTGAGCACTGTGCTCGTGATATTTTGAACTTTAATAAGACGAGAATGTCTCAGTATTACTGCAAGCCAGAAGCAAAGAAAATAAAGAAAGCTAAAATGACATTAAAAAGACAAAAAGTACAACATTCGGGCCAATACAATGTATATAAGAAAGAATTAACCATGTTTTCTGTTGATCTCCTTTGTTGTACTAAACAGGAAAGCAAAAATTGCATGATTCTGGCAGTTTACAACACATTCGTAAACATGTATGGGGATTCTTTCTCCTTTAGAATGTGCTAGATCAACTTCTGGGTTTGAAGGCCTTACTCACAGCCCCTGCTGACCTCCAGTATTTAAGATCTCTAGCTGGCCAATGTCTCGGAGCCATAAAAAGAATGAAGAATGATGTGGTCATTGGCCCAGTACTAAGTTGTCATCACAACATTGAATGGGAGACAGGGGCGTATTTAAGTTAAGGGTCTTATTCGTGCCTGGTTCGTAATGAGTCTGTAATATCCTCCATAAATTTTCGGCTTGTAAAGTGAGAAGACATGGGCTAAACTAAACGTGAATAAGCAAGCACATCACAAAGTTGTGTTTAAGTCCTTGACATACCAAGCTGGTAGCAAATATTCTTTATGATGGTTGGAGCTTGAAATACGAGGAGAATATGTTACAGAGTGTTAGTTTAAAGGTCCTGCATTCTTCAGAAATACATGAAATATGTATTTTATGAAATATATAAGACGTAACAAACCAAATAAATACTAAAATTTGCCTCTTATCGTTGAATTTTTAAGTACAAGTAAGCCTTAATGCTGTCAGTCAGCAAGATCGACACATAAAAGTTCAATGGAGAGCGAAGATGAACCAGGAGCCATTGCCAAACTTTCCTCCATAGCACAGGTGCGTCACATGTCAGTTCCGCTTCCATTATCACTCATTCCCGACGCGACGGCACGCGCCCCGCAGCGATTAAACGAGTGAGGAGACACGTTTTTATAATCACTGTCGTGGAAAAAAAGAAGAGCTGCAACGTAGAGAATTCACGAATACCAAAGGTGGCATCTTGTCTGGACACATGGTTCCACGGCTTCCGAGTAAAGAAGTAAAAGATTTTTGACTCACCCGGCGCCACGCGCACACATCGACCTCTCACTTGGGCTTCCGGGGTCCCGTGGACAGCAATCTTCAGCCCACATCAGCTGGAAGCCAACAGCTGGGTCCCGTGTGTCCAATCCTGTCCGCACGCAACTAACACATTTAAAAAACGCCGATAAACCTGAAGCGGTGAGGAAAACAGAAGGAAATGAAAAGAGAAATCCTCTCAGGCTCGCGCTTGTATACGAAAGGAACGAAAGAACGCCCACCGGTCCAGCGCCAGTGTCACTCGGAATTCCCGACGGCGAGGTGCGCAGGACGGGACGGGTCGGGGAGAGACCGCGCTGGAGTCGACTCACACGCCAGTGTACAAGCAGCACCGCTGAGGAGAAAGCAGAGCTGGGGACATGACGGGGGATCTGAGCGACAGGTCAGGGGGGATGAAGGAGGTAAAGAGTCTGCTGCAGATTCCCTGAAGCCTCGTTGTTTGGTTACCTAGTCGCGCGTTAAAGGGTCAGAAAATTGACAGTCGAGTGGGCGCAAAAAAGAGGTTGACCACTTCAGAAAATTCAATAGCAGATAAGCGATCGATCCCGTTATAATTTTGTCTAAAGTCGCGGGTAAACGAAGTTCGTGTGGGGTGGGGGGGGGGCGAGGTGATGGTGAGGGGGTGAAAATAGATGGCAAACTCTTGGAAGTGAGAACTGTTAATATGTGGATGTATGATGTAAAATAAACCATTTTAATTTTCGACTGGTAAAGTCAAAGTTAAAACAACATATCATAATTTATAACATGCATAGTAAGTTAAAGCCCACTAAAGTGAATGTTCTTTTTTTAATCGTATTTATAGCCTCCACACTTTAGTACCACAAGTGGGTGTAAATACACCCCCCCCCCTTCACCTCCCCCTACGTTTCTATACAACAAGCAAGGAGAGCGAGTGAAAAAGGAGAGAAAACAAGAATACCAAATAAATGAGAAATTTTCGTACAGGCACCGCTTCCGTACGTTCCATACTAGCAATAACAATTAAATATCGACCGCTTTCTCGGCCGGAGAGAACCTGAGATACTCAGAGACTGCCAAGTACCAAGACCCCGCACTCGCCCTCCCTCTATTTCTCCATCTACCGCACATATCCACACTGTCTCAATCAGTGTCTTGAAAATCATCGCAATCTGTCCCTCTCTTTTGGTCTTAAAAGCGTTGTTAATTTTATTAACTCGCTGCTGCTATATTGATGAATATATTAAAATAATGTGGTTTTGAATTTACCGGCTTTAGTCTTTAGTTTTTTTTTTGTTTGTTTTTGAGATGAAAACAAATCCCAAGCCGGTATGAAGTGCGAATGTCATTACTTTTAAATGCCGTGCCCCCCAACTATTGATGAAAGAGTTCGCTCCATCTAAAACACCTGGTCCATTCCACAGTTTGGCCACAGATCATACGCTTAATTGCATAATGGAGGAGAGTAATAGGATAGAGTGGACATGCATGATCAATTGAAAGGTTTCCCCTCTCTGTCTGGTGGTATGAAACCTATACAGTACATGTTATCTGTTCTGTGACAACATTACAGTGATGAGAGGAGCAATCTAGGCCAAATGCCCTATTGATAAAATACCATTTAGCAACATCCACACTCGCTTTCTTCTCCGTACTGTTCCTGAAAACTTTTTCAAACTGAGAAGAATGATTCCGTTTCGGACCAGTTCAGATTAACGCTTAAACGTTACAATCCCAAATTGCGCTTTATGAACAAAAAGCAGAACTGAAGGAGACTACAATGAATTTAAGTTAAGCGTCGCTTCGCCAACGCCGTTCACTTTCCCAAATACATTTTTTCACATCAGAACTTCTCTCAAACCATTCGATTTCTATTTACCCTCAGCAGCCCCTCAGCCCTAACCGAACTCCCGTGTTGTTCGCTCTGGACTGTCATCTGATTTCACCATTTTCAACCTCTAAGCCTCAACTGCTATTAAACACACTCTTCCCGAGTGGAACCCGAGTGGCCCTTCTCCACGCGCCAATCTTTTTCCTGTCGCGCTCTCTGTACAATCTCGTTTTCTCGTCGTTTGTATTCAATTAGGTGATACATTAATTATTTACGCACCAGTACCTGCAGCATTAGCATCTTCTTTCTCTCTAACCCTTGATCACTCTTGTCAGCTGCAGGTCTGTTTTCGCGCGCACAGAAGCCGTTACGCGCTGCTACCATTTTCTCCCTTTTACCCCATGCCACTTTTTCACTCTTCCCCTCTTTGCCCCCTACCTATTCCCTCACAGCCGACTCTCCTCCGTCTATCTTTCTTTTTGCTCCCCCTTTCGCCCCACACTCTCTCCCTTTCTCGGTGCCTTGCAGTCGCCTCCGTCGGCAAGTCTCTCTCCCCGGCGTTGGAATTATGAAAAATGCGCCCATCGACAGAGCGCCTCAGCTTCGATTAGCCGAGATGGGACATGACAGGCCGCGATCAATACTTATACCGTCCTATAACGTGTCAACTAATGAATCAATCTCGGCTAAATTTTCCATTTTTCAAAAGCCGACGCGAGAGACTGGAATATCCTCTTTTGTAAAGATATTATTATCGATTTCGTCGGCAATTTGACATCGGGGGTAGTTAATTCCACTCTAGAATAAAATTGAAAACACTTGAGATTGAAGTGAGAGAGGTAGAGAGAGGGAGGGAGGGAGGCAAGGGCAAAACCGAGAGGGAGGAGGGAGAGACGGTTGTTGACTTGATAAAAGAGGATAGAAAAAGATGGAAAAAGAAAAAAAGGAAGATAGAGGCCAGTATAACTGAAAACAAATCTATCTATCTATCTATCTGTCTATCTGTCTGTCTGTCTGTCTGTCTGTCTGTCTGTCTGTCTGTCGGTAAGTCGGTTGGTCTGTCCGTCCGTCAATCCATCCATTTATACATCCATCTATCCATCCATCCATCCATGCATCCATCCAATCTCTCTTTCTCCTCTCCTCCCTCCCTCTTTCTTTCTTTCGTTCTTTCTTTCTTTCTTTCTTTCTTTCTTTCTTTCTTTCTTTCTTTCTTTCTTTCTTTCTTTGTCTGTCTGTCTGTCTGTCTGTCTGTCTGTCTGTCTGGCTCCTCTTTTTCTTTCTTTCTTTCTTGCTCACCCTCACTTTCTCTGTTTTCTCTGCTTCCATCTTTCTTACTGTCTGTCTATAACTGTCTGTCTGCCACTTTAGCCGTCTACCCATCCATCCATTCATCCATCCATCCATTGATCCATTCATTCTTCTATCCATCCATCCATCCATCCATCCATCCATCCATCCATCAATCCATCCACCCATCCAACCGTGTCTATAATTCTCTCTCTTTCTCTTTTTCTTTTTCTTTTTCTTTCTATTTCTCTGTCGGAAAAAAAAATTCTCTGTCATTTATTCTTCAATTCTATCTATCCATCCATCATGTCTGTCATTCTCTCTTTCTCTTTCTGTCAAGCTTCTCTCTCTCTCTCTCTCTCTCTCTCTCTCTCTCTCTCTCTCTCTGAACAGCACTGTACAGTATGCACGTAACATGTTTGGTTTTTGACAAGAAAACAATCTGAAATTAATTGATTGTTATGAACACAATCAAAATGACCTCATCACTGTTATTACACAAGGCAAACCGCTAGTCTTTACTAAACAACGCTAGTCCATAAGTCAGCATGGTGGTTAAACTAACCTGGTTTACATCTGAAGAAACATAACGAGACAGGAAAGAGAAGATTTTGAAGGATTAGAGGATAAAGAAGAGAGAGGACAGCAGAGAGAAGCAGAAAGTGGCAGTCAGCACGGGTGTCAGAGTGAAATATAGATGGAGGAGGCCGGTGTGTGTGGGGTCAGAAAGGTGCAGTGTAACTGTCGACAATCACAGCCTTATTTACCTGTCAAAAACACTATCATCCCACACAGCCCCAGCCGAGCAATTTCTGCCATCGCTCCCTCCCTTTTCTTTCTCTCTCTCTCTGCCTCCAATTACAAGCAAGAGGGCTATTTCTCTTCAGGACAAAAACACTGCCCGCAGACCCTCCCTCGCTCTTCCGATCACCCTCTTTTTCTCTCCCTCGCTTGGCCCGACTCTCTTTCTCAGAGTGGAAATGAACAAGCTGTAAACATACACCACTTAGCACCTTGTATGCGTGTGTGTGTCTGTGTGTGTGTGCTTGTAAAGTGGTTTTTGGAAACAAGCAGACAAACTAGTGAATTACTGACAGTTTGACTGAACAACTGATAGTTTTGGAGACTCACACCTCCGATCGCTCAGGATTTCCATGTTGTTAAAGGAAGTGCTTTATTTTTTATACATATGAACTGGAACTAAACGTGTTCCAGACGTAACAGAAAAGCACAAATTGAGCAAGATGCATATTTGAGTTTTAATGGTTCTGACTGGGGTGAACAAGTGAATTTTAACACCAACATTGAATAGAAATATGGAGAGAATTTTTATTAAATAACTAAAAAAGCAAAGCAAAAAGTTGTGTATTATTGAGTTCTTATTAATGTCAATATAATGAATAAAGATACAAAATACAAATCAACACTTTGTTTTTTTTTTTTTCAATTAAAAAAAAAAAAAAAGCTTTAGCAGACCTTACAAATGTAGATTATAACTCTAGTTTCTCTCTCTTGAACTTGAAACTCAATGCAGACTCGCATAGCGTCAGATGTCCAACACACACACACACACACACACACACACACACACCCACACACACACACAAACCAGCACACAGACTTCCCTAGATCATCTGGATTGTTCACACAATGTCTGCACAACAAAAAGCAACATTACTACAGTCACAAACAGAACAAACTGCTCACAGACAGGCGGACAGACGGACAGGCAGGCAGACAGACAGACAGACAGACAGACAGACAGATAGATAGATATAGATGATTATTGTTTAATAACAGTTTGATTTAAGTAAATATAGATTTGAACACACACTACATGAAGGGAACTGTATTCCCTGGTAAAAACTAGCAAAGTCTGTTCAAAAATGACAGAAGGGAATGACAGAAGCAGAAGGTTGAATTAAGGAGGAAAAACTGTAGAATGAAAAATTTTCTGACCAGTGAAGTGGCAAAACTGAGGCGGCTCTGGAGAGGAAAGCGCCGGGGAGATTGCTTTGACAAATTTTGTGAGTCAGTCTGATGTAGAAACTATATCACGGCTACCAATCCCAAGATAAACCAAAGGCCTTTGTTCCTGGCTGTCACTTCTCTTAACAGAGTGTTTCACGATTAGAACAGATGTGAACCTGAAAAAACCTGATCATATCAAACTACAAAAATAAACACTGCAGCGAGAAAATTTTCAGTTAATACACTATTTACATTAGAAAGTACAAATAAATACAAATAAAACTGCAAACAATTACACACAATGTCACAATGTTCTGTGATTTGTCAGCTAGAAATCCAGGGTGTGTCTCGACTTCAGGCCAGGAGTTGCTGAGACTGGCTCCAGCTCCCAGTGATCTAGAAGTCTGAAGAGGTATAAAAAGGATGGATGGAATTTTATGCAAATTCTACAAATTACCTTTGTGCTTTTATACCTCTAAATTTATCTAAATCTGCAAAACTTTTGCAGAAATTGTAGAGAAAAAAAAGTGTAAAATAGGACGACAGGGTGGGAGCAGGAGAGAGTGACGGTGGATTGAG
The DNA here is from genome assembly GCA_028031935.1 of Paedocypris micromegethes. Classification (NCBI taxonomy): domain Eukaryota; kingdom Metazoa; phylum Chordata; class Actinopteri; order Cypriniformes; genus Paedocypris; species Paedocypris micromegethes. The sequence goes on along the minus strand of CM051501.1, from coordinate 15,008,898 downwards.
TGTGTGTTAATGCTCGGTGCTCTGGATTAGCACAGGCGGCCCGGGCAGCTGAGCAGAACCAGCCAGCTCTCACAAACCAATCAGGCCTTCATTAGGCCAGGCGGGGGGGATCGATGCTCAGCCCACATCAATTAAACAGACCCCAAACCATGCGCGCACACACACACACACACACACACACACACACACACACACACACACACACAAACACAGATATATAGTTGAGTATATAATATAGTACAGACGTTTATTGTAGAATGAACTTTATGGAGCCTGGTATGTTACACAGTCTGGAGATTTTGCTCATACACAATAATGAGCTGTTGTGACCTGAAAGTTGCTATTATGAGTGAAAGGTTGTAGGTACAAATCCTGGAGTGACAAGTTTGACAACTGAAGATTTATAGAGACCACTATATTAGTTGTATCTAATAATCTATGAAATATATAGATATTTTTCTCCTATGCACTTGAATCACAACAAATATTTACGCCGTATTTAGTTTGTAAGAGATCAGCTGTCACGTTTCTTTAATTCTTTAGTTCTTAAGGTAAAAGAAATACAGCTTCACTTAAGGCAATGTTTACTAAACCGACCTTTGGTTTTAAGTGAATGCATTACATCTGATGCTTTTTTAGAACTTTGTAAAGGTTCAGGACAGGAAGACATTTTTCAGGGAGTTCCGAAGAGTTAGGAAGTTCATATTAATGTAATTTGCACACACACACACACACACACACACACACACACACACACACACACACACACACACAAACAATTAGAGCATATCAGACAAAAAAATACAATTAAAATGTGCAGTTACAGTAACAATACTGTGCACGGTGAAGGTATAATTTGTTAATGCAAAATTTTTCTTTATGGTCTACCTCTTAAAGTTTCTCTGGTCTTTTGCTCACACAAACGCACACAACATCGATAACACCCAATTACATCCACGCTCACACAAAGAGAAAGTCCTGAACACACAATTACACGGGCTACGGACAACCTTTTATTAACACTCAATTACACACACGCATAAATCACCAACGAAGCACGCGCCACACAGTGACCGCAAGAGCGCGCACGGGTCGTTAGCCTTCACGCGCTCACAACTTGCGCTCATGCTTGCTGAAGAGGATGTGTGGGAGAGAGGGAGACTCAAAATAAATGTGTTTCTGTTAGACTATTACCGGGCCGCACTTCCTGCCCCACCACATCACCTGCGTTCAGCGGCATTGACATGTCAGTCTGCGACGGCTAACACAATGTGACAGCGCTTAGATTATAATATCTGGCCCATATTACTGGGCATTAGCACTATTACTGCCCCCCGCCTTCGCTTAGCCCGCTCAGGTGGACCATTTTGGAAATAAAGAAAAAGAAATGAGGAAACCAATAAAAATGCATGGAGGAGAGCAAGACACTGGAAACAAGAGACATTCATTACGTTTTTCCAGCACAAGCTCCAGACCAAAACATCTGAAACATGCTAACAGTTTGGGGCTGAATTAAACCACTTTGGAAATAAACTCCACTTAGGAGCAAAGGAGGCGATGATTGCTTCAGAAAGATCTCCATCAACGCTGTACGAATGAACAAATCCATCCCTTTTCCATTTCTGGGTCACTGGGAGCTGGAACCAATCAAATCTGTACTCAAAGACAGGATATGTCCTGGATTAGTCAACCAAGTAGCACAGAGTAGAACAAATTCCAAACTCCAATTCTGTTTTTGCTCTGTAGGAGGAATCCGGAGACACGGAGGAAACCCTACAGAAGAACATGCAAGCTCTGCACGGAAAGACCTCAACGGACTGAATCATAAACTGGTTCTTGCTTTATTTACTACAACGTCGTGATTCCAAGAACTTCCATATTCCAATATTAATTGAACTTCCACATTCCGAGCCTAAACAGCTTTCTGTTTAAAACAAAGTAAGGGATGTGTGTAATTATACAGACTCGAATGCTATTATCTTACTACACTGGTTCATCTCGAAAATGATGAAGAGGGGAATCAGCCCTCAGACGAATGATTTACAGTTCCTACATCATCACGGCTGACTTGCGCTTGCTTTTCAAAACCCTGATCTATTACAAGAAAGAATCTGCTGATATATATGGGTCTGGTTTTAATTAGAGGAATTAATAAATAAGAATAAATTAATATTGGCTTGTCTAAGCCCACCAGCTTCTATAGGGGGGCATTTAGGATGCATTTACAGAGAGCAATTAACGCGAAATAAGTAAGTGATTAATTATGATTAGCTAGCAAATTTGTGGTAATGGCCTCGGTGCGAGCTCACAATAAGGCTCGATGTGTTTATTTGCTCGCGAGTCTGCGTATTTATCTCTGTGAGCGCCATCATCTAAATTCCAATCTACATATCCAGCCATGAGCGAGTGGGTTCAGTTACATCTCCATTTGTGTTGAAGCCTATTTGTTCTGCCGGCTGTGGACGGTTGTTCTCTTTGTCTATTCATCAGCAGTCCATTAGCGCTACGCCATTTGAACGCTTTGGTGCACACAGACGTCACATGATTAAAGCGGCATTCATTTTTCCAGCATGTTTGTAGTGTTGGGATGGAGAGTTAGACACCTTCCTCAGCCCCGCAGGAAAATAAAGGATTAGTTGGATCCATTAATTGAGCAACTATGATATTCACAATCGAAAGCCTGTGCTATGGGGGCCCCAGAGAGCCAAGGGTCTTTAAGGCAGCCGAGACAGAATGTGGACAGGTGGAGTTATGACATCTTGAGCAGTGATGCCCAGGAACCCGGCCCATGAAGATGCTGCATGAAGCTATTTTCTTGCTATATTCACTTATTTAGCGATTCAGGTCCATTTGGGAGAAGATGTTATGGCTGTACGCTAAAGCTAGATCTTTTAATCTGAGATGACCTTCAGTTTCAGAAGGACACATTTTGCCTGTTTTGAGTTTCCAAACTTTCAAATTTGCATCTTTCTCTGGAACCTCAACCCTAACCCTAATATCCTAGTAAAAAAAGACTAATTTTAAGTATCCATGACTCGTTTTTGTTTTCGTTGCACGCCACAAACCAGGCAGCGCAGTACAGATTAATTCCAGATAATGAAAAGTTGGGCATCACTAGTTCAAACTTTAGATGATGTAGTGAATGAGTTAATTTAACCAAAATATTGGAAGCACCAGGAGACATCTATAGTTTGTCAGACTTTTTAGACAATTCATAAAAAAAAGATGGGGATTTTTTTCCTCTTCTGTTTCTCTCTCTCTCTCTTCCTCTCTCTCACTCACACAATGTTCATTGCCCAGAAAAATAATTTCTTGGTCATTTCAACCCCTTTGTGAGCGCCAATCAATTTCTCTTCTTTTCAAGATGGTTTGAGAGTGTGTGCACAGAAGTTTGACCTTCTCTAAAAGATCTATCAATTCATCCATCCTGCAATCTGTCTATTTATGTTGTGATCGCTCCACTTTTTCGTGTTCGTTGATGTGAGAGCATCCATAGGCTCATCTGGTCGTCAATCCGTCATCTTGTGTGGTATTCTGCAATTACCCGGCTACAATAAAAGAAAAAAAAAAGATCAGGTGATAGGAGAAAAAGGAAAAAGGACGCTCCTGGTCATACAAATGCATAGTTTAAAAATGTATTGATTGGATGTAACAGTCACACTTGAAGTCTTCTTGGAAGTGGAAGTGTGATTACTAAAAAAAATGGATTCTTTCCATGATTTTAAATAGACCCATTTTTGGGTGATCAAAAGATGAATGCAGACAAAAATGTAATGTGAAAAGGAAGGAAGGCCATGGAAAACAGAAGAATGGACATTTTCATGGATGAATGGACGAACCAGGAAAATAAAAATACATATATTTAATAAAAATATGCTACATTTTTTTCTTACCATAGATTTCAAAAGAAGAATTTTTTCTAGAAGAATATTGTCATTCACATGAAAAACTGCCTTGAGAAACTTAAATAAAACAAAACTTCTGGGACATTACACTACAAATCCTATAACCCAATTAAAGTTATCATCAAATCATCACTTTCTATCTTATTTCCTTTAATTTCCCTGACTAAACCAATAACCTATTCACATCAGTCCTTCATTTTCACTCCAGTCGCTCATCTTTCACCCTCCATCCCTTCTTTTGTCACCACTTGGCCGTGTCTACCCGCTTTCTCCTTCACTTATTTCCTGCCCCGCTCGACAATGCACACGCTCACGCGTTCACGCACACTGTCCCTTCCAATCTCCCTCTTCCTCTCTCTACATCTCTCTCACTCACAAGACTATATTATATATTCCAGTCTGTTCTTTGCATGATTTGGGAAGTAGATGAAGCCATATCCCGCTCTCCACCTCGGCCTCTCGCTCCCTCCCGCTTCTCGCCTTGTTGTTTAATGTTTCAATTTGGAGGAAGCAAACATTCAATCAGACAGATTAACTGTTTAATGCATGTCATCAGTCAAACTGTCTACAAGAGGGGGACCCTCTGCCCCCCTTCGTCCCCCCGTCCGCACACACACACACACACACAAATACACCCCAATGCCCGCTCTGTGATGCTCTGCCCTTCTCACGCTGAAGATTTCTGTGGCCCGTGCAGACACTGTCGACTCTAATATAAACACACAGAGTCAGACAGCACAGAACAGCCTCGGCGTTTCTCACATATAAAGCCGGGATTAAGACAAACCAGGCTGCCTGCTGCAGGCACTGAGGCCAAAGTGTCGACTTTAACGTCGTTTAATGAAGGGGAAAAAAAAACAGACAAACTGCTTCAGAAACCAGAAAACATTGTTTTTATATTCACAAAGTGCAGCACATGCTTCCTGAGATCTTGCTGGTCAGTGGAGCCCGACATGCGATCCACAGGCCAGGTCCGTCCCATGAAGGTGCTGCGTGCTTTATTTATATATTCACTTATTTCACGATTTTAGTCCATTTTGAATAAGAAGGTAGGACTATACACTATTATTAGTTTTAACTACTTGTTATATTATTAGTATTAACTTTTAATCAGAGACGACCTTCAAACGATCTTCTGCATCTGAAGGATACATTTATAGAAAAATCTCTACCCGATTTTAATGCTGAACTTTCTAAATTTCCACTTGTAAACATCAAAAATGCCTGCAAAGCTCGAGAACAAACCTTTTGGTGATGAAGAGCAAAACCAGTCACATTCTGTATTCGTAACCGTCATCTTCATTCTGTCTGAGAGTCAATGACAAATTTTCGACCCCAATGTTGTGAAACTGGTTTTGGCGAACGACTGCAGATGTTGCACTAATAAAATAAAATATGGTAAAATTACCATTGGGTCCCGTTTATTATTGACTGATTTTCAATATGTGTATTAAACTTTCGTATACATGGTGGGCTGTGAAAATCACAGTAAAGTCAAGTGTGACCCCACTTTATGAAAAACAATCAGTTGTGTTCTGTAAATTTTTTGTTGCATGTAAACATAGTTTTTTTTCATCCGAGGCTTAGAAAAAAGGTTAATGAACGGGAAAAAAGTGGCTTGAGAATGCAAACGTATTTGAACAGTCTTTCTTCCAGACTCACAAACTCAGTGGTACACGCCAGGAGAGCACAGGCCAGTGGATAGGGAAATCAAAGTGACAGGGAGGGAGAAAGAGGAGGGAGAGAGAGATTAAAGGAAATGAAAAAAGTAAAAAGGAAAGAGGGAGAGAAGGAATAGAGCGTGGAGAAGGTGGTGTGGACTATAAAGCAGGCTGGGATGGAGCTGAGGACCACAGGAATGAGGCGGAGAGGTTTTTCATCCAGATCTCAAAGGTCACAGCAAATAGGATTGTGGAAATACCGATGGATATTCTTCATTATTGTGAGACAGACAGACAAACAGACTGTTGTGTTTTTTTTTTTGACCAATCAGTGAACACCACAGCTTTCAGGGTGTTTAAACCAGGTAAGTGTTGACGACAGCTCAACTGACTCGCATGTCCAGCAGTCAATAGCAGACGAAGAGGAGGTCCAGAGGTCAATGACAAAAGGGGAAGAAAATGTGGACAAGAGAAAAGAGATTCAGCTTTTTGTGTGATTACTGTAATCTCCTAACAGCTGCTGAAATAAAAGAGCATGGGTAAATTAAAATAGATTTAGAACAGGAAGAGAGAGAAGAGAAAATTAGACATTGTATTTTGACATACTGTACATTGATGGAGTGATGTTTACTTCGTATTTTATACCTATGTGACTGAATCCAAAATGACAAATCATGCTTTCCATGGAAAAGTATTGTGCATGTTTATGAGTAACGTGTAAGAAACATGTCTAATGAAAAGAGGATGTCTAACGAGGAGTCTCAAGCCGCTCACTGGATTCATGAGCACGTGTATCGACACTGAGGGAGTGTCAGTGAATATTGAATGCCAGCAGTAAATGAACACCCCACCCCAGCCCACGCTCTTTCTCTCTGTCCATCTTTTACTCTCTCTCTATTGGCTATCAGTCTCTTTTCCTCTAATCATTTCCTTCCTTCTGGCCTTCTTTTCTTTCTAATGCAATTACCTTTCATTCATCTCTTCCTTCTCGCACTCATTCGCAGTCACTTCATCCCCCTCCTTATAATCGGGCTCTCTGTTTGTATTACTTCACCCTATGGGGTATTGGTTTCCTTTACTTACTCTGCAGTGATTCTCTCTGATTCACTTCGGGTTTTGAGACAAGCAGCACTCCAATTCCACCGAGTCTACACACCTTTGTTTGTCTCCAGACGTACTTCACTTGGTCTCCTTCGGCTACTTGGGCTCATAAAAGCACAAATTTAATCTATTATCCATTAGGAGTTATTTTATGCAAGGATAACTGTTTTAAATTTGTGATTAAAGCAATATAGATCTAATATGACTTAGATGCCATGTGCAAGATTTAAGATTTAGGTTCTATGAAAAAATGCTGTTTCCAATTAAGTGACACACATGGGTAATGAATGACAAATTATATATTGCAAAGGAAAATCGGTTATTTAATTTTTATTAATTTATTCTACTTAACCTTGTTGTGTTAATTTAAGTTTCACAAATGTTTTTTTTTTTCTTATAAGACCATATCAGAAGTTTTCAAAGACGTGTGAAATAAAAACAACCAGACTCATGGACCTGGTTCGTCAAGGTAAACAACAAAAACGTCTAGCAACCTTCTGTTCGCTCTCCGAGAACGTGAGAGAAAGAAAAGGGGTAAACCACATTCACATTAACGAACTTGCTGTCTGACAAACACCTTTCACCAACAAAAATTGTGAATTCAGCTTCCTGCCCCGCGCTTTGCTCCGCCAGAAACAGATGGAAGCCGGATTGTCCTCAAGCAAAGTTCTAAAAGTGTTTGCCATCGCTGATGAGCGACGAGGGCATCTCATCATGAAACAAAAAAAAACGCGAGCCAAGGTTTGTCAGTCTAACTGATTTTTTTGCACATGCACTAATTTTAGTTAAGGAAAAATACATAGCACATTAATCTTTCCGCAAAACGAGAGCGCTGTCCGTGGTTCTGAAACCAACTGCCGGTTGGTTGATGATCTCGAATGTTAAGATCTGTGATCTAATCGGTGTTTCGATTCGAATTTTCGATACATATGGACAGATTCTGAGAGAATACGAGTATATGTCAAAGGTGTGGGAGATGATATAGAGCGCAGTGCACGGCCCGGATGCATCATTCGAGTGAACAACAGAAATATTTGCGGCTTCATTTAACACTCAGCTTCAGGAGCATCCATTTCAATTAGCCTTCTGTAATCTTCAGGACTTCGCGGTTCCGTGCTTTGCTTGTTCTACCATGATGCCAACACTCGATATTTTGATCTGGACTTTGCCGCTCTGAGAGTCTGGTCTTTTTGTTAAAAGAGCAGAGGGCTCATCTGAGTGACCCTGTAACCTTGACCACCTACACGATGGCCTTGGATTTGGATGGCAATGCCCCGGACGTTGCGCTTTCCCGTGAGAAATCTCTAGATCGTTTCATCAAATGCTGTCCAACAGCGCGTGCTAACTAGCGGACCTCCCACTCGCAACAGCCAAAGCTAGAACATCAATATTAGAAATATCATTTACAAACTCCACCAATCAGCGTTCATTGAGCAAGAACTTCTTATTCAACTCAGACAGATTAGGGAAGGGTTCATGTGGAAGAAAGATGGAGATGTGCGGACGGACTGATAGGTTGAGTGGATCTGTCTGCATGGATGAAGAGATAATTAGATAATAGAAAGTTTGCGTTCCAAAGAACGGGAGCGCCGAGAAGCTCTGCACGCTGTCACTCCGTCATTAATAACTGCTCGCAAATTAAGCTGCTTTTAATTGAGATTCGCGTGCATGATTATTTTGCATGCTGAAAAAAGATCAACACGGAAACCAAAACGTCTCACATGCCAAGCACGTGAGCTAAGTGGGAAAAATACCTTTTACTTTAACAAATGCGTAATTCATGGAAAACCGAATTGATAGATCGATCACCAAAAGCAGCATCAATTTGTCCAAAAGCACCAGACTTAAACTCTGCTTCTGCATCTCCTAACGCACCTACACAATATTGAAACAGAAAGAACAGGAAGACCACCTCTACCCCATCCCCGCCCTTCCCTCCACCGCTACCTCTCCTCACTCTCTCAACTGGAGAAACGGCAAGGAACCGCGACGCGAAGGGCCGCACATTGCTGATCAATATTCGATTTAGTTGCTAATTTAGGGCCTTTCTATAGCTGTCATGCTGTGATGTATGAGTCCTAACCCGAGGTCGCCGTGGAAAAGGAGGAGAGAAAAAAAGAAAAAAAATATCAAACACCAGTCAACTTTTCACTTAACAATAGAGCGACTTGAATATTATTTATGGCCGAAAGCGCCACTTTATGGGTGAATTGCTCCTATCGCTAGCTGAATGATGAAGCGGGCCTGTAAGTACAAGACAAGCACGCGCTTGGGCGCGCGCGCGGACGCACGCGGGGGACTAGTGAGAAAGACTGTGCACGAAGGGGGAAGGAAATAATTTCCAGAGAATTAACCAAATGGCCTTTGCATTGCTGAGGGGAAAGACAAAAGAAAGAAAATACAAACACATGACAAAAACAGAGAACGATCGAGGGTGATCGGATAAAAAGTTATACATTCAAAAGTTACCATCGCACTCTCGCGTGCGCAAAAAAACATTTCTCAATCGATAACTGTTATCGGAATGCTATTAAGAATCTGAAAGCTTGACTAACTTTAGTGTTTCCATATCAATTCTTGGCTTTCATTCTCATCTGAATTTTTAATTAACAGTTGCTTAATTAGCTGAAGATGTTATAAAGAACCATGATGTGGATGTGGGGGTGGTCGGAAATTAACATAAAAGTCTCTTCTGATAAATTGATATATTATCAGGAAAGAAATGTTGTAGAAATTTCTAAGCGGAACGGATCATAAACACACATCAATCACAGACAAACAGCGCATGACAACGTATAAGTCTTTACGAAAATTATTTAATTTTTTATGCAAATCGAATTAATTTTGAGTGGAAGGGGTTTGTAAATATTGCTGCTAAGAATTAGTTAGCCGACGTGGACTGAAGTCAAAATAGTATTTTTAAATATTTAAACTAATTGAAATTAAATTACTTAGATTTTAACAATATACAAAGAAAGTGGAAAAAGTACAAAATATTGTTGTTTTGTAATATTTTATATAATGTAACTGCGTTCATGAATAATACGTTTACTACAGTTTGAATGTTCCGATGTGTGTTGTGCATTTGTAATTCCAGTGCAAATCCCCATTACAAATCTTCACATTTCCGTTATAGGGCCTTCAGAAGTCCAGTGAGTGATTTAGAGCTCCAGCAAATCGATGGCAGCAGTGAATTTTGAAGCTTCTGTTCTTGGCTGGAATTTGTGGCTTGTTTTATCAATTAACACTTATGTAAAGATTGACTTTTTGAGATTAGGATCATTACAAATGACCGATTCATTTTACTCTCAAGTCTAGAAAGCTAGAACTCGAAGACAGTTCCCTGGGTTTACGCTATAGAGCTGTATATAACGGTTTGTGTGTTCAAGGGGGTGTAAATGTAAAGGTGTACACACATTGTAAAAAAAAAAAAATCCATGGACTTTTCACAGCAAATTAGTTTTTTATATTAACGCAAGGACTTTCAGTGTATCAAGACTTCTTAATTTCACTTGTGTTTAAATAAATATGCAAACACACACTTTTATGACTGCATGTACTCAAACAAATGTACTTGCGGAAAAATGTGTTTGCACACATTCCGTTTCTTAATTTGTCAAAAGTGTGTGACAAGAGTGACCAGCAAGAGCAAAGGTGAGCGAGCTTAAGACATATACATATACATCTATAAAATGAATATCGGTCTTTTTAGTGATGTTAAATATTCCATTTAGAGTCTTTATTCAGGATTATTTATGCAAATCGCACAGAATGACTTAAGCATACATATAGGGTTGGGACCTCACCTATCATTGTGACAGTAAGGTCCGCCTCCTCTTTAAGGGCACCTGTGCTGATGCTTGTTTGTATAATGACTGGAATGGGGTCCATCTCACCTGCATCTATAAGACACGTGCATTTCCTTCTGTCTGTTCACTGTTCTTTCTGTGTCACAAAACGTTCTTTTATTTTGAAGCTGCGTGAACTTTCTAGTGTTCTCAGGAAATCCCAGTCAAAGCAGTGTGAGGCAAAAACAATATTAGCACAAAGAGTGTCAAGCGAGTAAATTTTAATAAATATATGAAAACAATTGCATTTTTTGTGTGTGACCACCAGAGAGCAAGCTAGCTGACTCTGTCCTAACGGCTGCTTCTCTTCAACTTCCTCTTCTCCAAGAACACTCCTGTTCTCTTGAACTATTGCATGACTCTGGGGACAAAAATCGCAAGTGAGAAAGAGAGAAACAAAGAGACAGAGAGAGAGAGAGAGAGAGAGAGAGAGAGAGAGAGAGAGAGAGAGAGAGAGAGAGAGAGAGAGAGAGAGAGAGAGAGAGAGAGAGAGAGAGAGAGAGAGATAAGAATGTGAGGGGACAGGAGAGAAAAATAGGTGAAGAAAGAGGAAATATAAAGAGCGGGACAGAGTGAGTGAAAGATGGAGCAAGAAAGACGGGTAGAGGGAGAAAAAAACAAAACCAAGGGATATGGGAAAGAGTCAGGAGGAGAGCAATAGGAGAACCAAGGAAAGAGAGAAACTGAAAAGAAGAGGGGAGATAAAAAGAGAAAGTTGGGGAGGGAGAAAGATAAGGGGAGGAGAATGATAAGAAAAGAAAGAGATAGAGAGAGAGATATAGTGTCTGTCTGTGTGTGTCTGTGTGTGTGTGTGAGAGAGAGAGAGAGAGAGAGAGAGAGAGAGAGAGAGAGAGAGAGAGAGAGAGAGAGAGGGACTTACACAATAAGGAAAAGAAAGTGCAAAATAAGATTGAAGCGTTTCTAATTTGAATAAAGCCTTTGGCAGAATACAGCTGGCAGCCGGTTTCCCCTCTGCGTAAAGAAAAAAAAGACACGTGAAAGGATGAGATGCATCGACACAAGTGTTTGACTGACGGAGAGCACGGAAAAATTCACAGGTGGAAAGAAGAGAAATGTTTGGAGTGAGAACTTAAGAGGAAAAAAAGACGAGAAAGTCGATGCACATGAAGCTAAGGAGTTATAAAGGCTTCTCCGGAAAATCTACCAGCTGGTTTTAGTAAAACTACATTATTTAATAATAATCATAATTTTAAAAACAATAATGCTTTGTTTTAATGTATTTTAATGCAGGTTTATATCTAATTGTGTTAGAAAACCTCGAGAGCGCACAGACACACGATGTCATCATGATCACTGAGGCGATAAACGCGTCTCTGTTCAAGTACAAAAGATCCTACGACAGGGACGAGATAAGAAAAAAACCACTCGCTATATCACCTACAACCACTCACAGTGCAAAAGAGAGTCAATGAGAGAGAGAATGAGGAGAAAGAGGTAAGACAGGAGACAGATAGACAGAAAGGAAAAATAAAAAGAGTCAGATGCAGATGGCAGGAATAGATGGTGAGGGATAGATAAAGGGAAGAAAGAGAGAGTGAGAGAGGCAGAGAGACAGACAGAGGACAACAAGTTAAAGACAAAGTAAGATTGAGGAGGAGGAAGAGAGAAAGAGAGAAGACGGTGATACAGTGAGATGAATGAAAGATCACGTAAGAAAGAGACATAGGAGGAGAGAGGGGGTTAAACTGGGATAGTAGAAGAAGCGAATGAGAAAAGATGTAAAGTGTGAGAGTGCAATTATTAAAGGGGGAAGTGAGAGTGAAGACAGACATAAAGAGAGGAAAAGAGAGATAATTTGAGAGTGAGTGAGACAGGGAGAGGGAGAAAGGTGGAAAGAGAGAGAAGGAGAGATGAAGGAAGGGAGAGAGAGAGTAGGAGTGAAGGAGAGAATATAAGCGATGAAGTGAGAGATGAAAGGAGAGAGTAGAAGAAATGAAGAGAGAGAGAAAAATGTGAAGTGTGAGAGGCCAAGGAAGTGGGCAGAAAGTGAGAGGAAAAGAGAGATAGAATGTGTGTGAGAGACAGAGGGATAGAGAGTGAGAAAGAAAGAGGAGAGTGAGAGAGAGAGAGAGAGATGAAGGGAGAGAGAGGGGCTCCGGCTTCAGCGGCGCTGAAGTGAAGCGGCGACGCTGGAAGAACCATAAATCTTCATATAGAGGCTGTTTTGATTAATGCAGCCGAGTCGAGCTAGGGGGCTGGACCTATCCCATTACGCCCTAATGGAAGATGGAGCGCCGCTGTCTCCACCACTAGGCCCCTGTCATTTGTTCCACTTTGCAGTCCATTTGGCCGAGAGACTACAAGCCACTCCATCAAAAATATTTTCAGAGTTAATTTCCGCCCGCTTAATTCGCCTTGATTCGGATTGCGTATCGAATGGCAGGATCGATTTTCGCCTGGCGTCTAAATTAAATAAAAGAGGGGGGTGTGTTTTAAGACTTTCTTTCTTTTCGCTTTCCATTCTTTCTTTCCCGCTTTTCCCGCTACACTTCACTTCGAGTCCGTCTCGTTCTTTTTTTCCCGTGTTGCATCTCATTTCCTCCTTTCCTTGGGCTGTAATACAGATTACAGCGGCGGATGACGGTGAGATATGAAAGACAGACGGAACGCATACATATAGATCTGCTCCCAAACTGTGTGTCAAGAAATTTTTTTTACATTTCATGTACATGGCCGCTATACTTTAAGCCAAAAACTACATTTTTGTGAGTTTAAAATCTATTAACAGTACAGATTCAAAATGGCAGATATCGTATGAATATGAATATGTAACATGACTTTATTTATTGGTTAACTGGTTTGTGACATGAATTGCCTTTCTTCTGTGGTTGGATGAGTAGAGAATATTCCTGATAGTTTATATCTCTGATTGATTGAGTAATTAATCAGAAAGAGTTTGAACACTTAAACACTTCTGCTAAACTCGTATATGAATATGCATACTTTATGTAAATCTCATCCATTATTCACATTAGATTTTTTTGTATGATTTATCTCAAGGAACAATTGATTTTAATTTCTTATTAGAGTCAACATACCACGTCTTCACCAGAAAAAAATCATTTTCATAAAGAGCTTTAAGGTTAATTTTTTTAATCTACAAACAGAAAAAACTCTAGTACCGAATAAAGCATCGTTCCCTCTCTGGGAGAGCTTGGATAAAACCAAAGCGAATCATCAGTATATATGATGCGGATAAGAGAAAAGCTGTGATTACTTGTTTTGATGACATAAAAAAAATAATAAAGAAAAAGTACTGAAAAGAAATGAAGAGAAAAGGGTAAAAAGCACAGTGACAAATTGGTCCAGTGTGTCGCGAATTCCCTTTTAGATTTAAAGCTGCATGTAGCCCATCGTCATATCTTTCCAGAGTAATTTATTTTCCCATTTCTCTCTCTTCCTCAGCCCCTCTCTGTGAATTTATCTGTTTCCCCCGCGCACGCTGGAGTCACGTGTGACTGAAGACGAGAGGAAAGTCAATAAAAGTCTCCAGCGACAACTATTTCCCCGCTTGGGCTTCTGCTCTTCTCGCAGTCTTTACTTTCCCTTTCCTAGACTTCATCATCTCTTTGTCTGTGAAAACTACTTGTGAGAAACAGCATCTAGATTTCTGCCGTCCATCAATTTTAGAGATTTTTTTTTATTTCTGGGTCATGGGGAGCTGGAGCCAATCACACACTGGACAGGTGGCTGACTAATCACAGAGCTGGACACACTCACTCACATCTACGGGCAGTTTTCCAAACCAGAGATGCCCTACCTGTGGCCCGCGGGCCATTCTCAGACCATGAAGGTGTTTAATGTGGCCCACGCTTCCATTTATATTTTCACATAATTATTTAGAGACTTTAATTTGGAAGAGGTAGTTCTGATTGTACTATAATGTTACTATACTATACTATAATATTACAATAACTTCCAGACGGAGACAAATCTTGAAACAATCAGAATCTTAAAATAATTTCTGTTAAACAACTGCAGACGTCACACTAATTAAATAAGCATTGGATATTAAGTTGTTGAATCTAGCTTTGGCAATATTTGAAATATCTATATTTAATGTTGTTGTTCGTTGTGGCCTGCAAAATTCACAGCAACGTCCAATTTTGGCTCCATGTTAGAATTAGGAACCATCCAATTAGGATTTCTTCATGTACCAAACAGCTGAATTAATGAAAATGTTGTTTGGTTCTGCTGGAAGGTTTGACTTTGCAGCCTCCTCGTGGAGCCAGAGTGGATGGTTAAGACAAACTCAGATGTGACCATATCGACTCTTTCAGGGCACCAATGTTCTCTCCACCAAGTCCACACATCAGTTATTGTCTGATTCTTGAGAAAATGCCCCAACGCAGAATAATGAATAAAAACACAACGTACAGTCAACAGGCCTCCGGTAAAATACACACTGTGTCAATATTAATCTTACTGACAGAAGATCGAAATATAGCAACTGTCACACATCATCTTTCCTCTCTGCTGTCTCACCGCGGAATGGAATGAAGAGTCAGGCGGCGAGAACCTGTAAAGGACACGGACCAGACTGGAACCTCACACGGCCTGCGGAAGACGCGTGTGGCTATTAACACATTTAAGAAAACCATCACCGGAATGAGTTCGAAGTGGGAGCAAAGAAAGAGGAAGAAAAAAGTCGAGGGCCGAGGAAAAGAGATATGGAGGGCTCAGCGGGGATTGTTTTACGAGCGGACAATTGCTTTCATTGGGGCACTACTCTCGCTGTCAATTTCCTTATCGTGGCCTTGATTTAATTTATAGACCTGCTTGAAGCCTTCAGCTCACACTGTAACATAACACCGTGCGGCGAACGGTGGCATAAGTCAAGAGAAACTCTGAGTGCAGAGCCAAACACCCAAGAGCCTTGGTTTCTTCAATCTTCTGAAGTCATTAGCATCTGTGCGCTAATACAAATCACCAACGTGGAGTCACCATCCAAAGCGGCGGAACATGTAAAATCCACTGTTCACTCTTTAGTGAACGTGGCGATCGTACACGGACGGAGTGGAGGCAATGTACAAGAGTCTTATCGGCAGACCATTGGCTTCGAGTTAGCAGCTATTAGAGGCAATTATGGGATAGTTGTCTGGTCAGAAAGCAGGGGATCTGGTCAGTCTTTTGCAGGGGATTTTATTTACAGCTCTTCAGAGATGCACTTTAAAACGCTCAGGGTAATATTTTGTAATTATCAGTAAAAAAGTGTGTTTTACATATTTAAATGTGTAAATCTTGAGATTATTTCCAACCATTCATTTTAAGCCTATAACTCCATATCTGGGTCACGGGGAGCTGGAGCCAATCCCAGCAACTCTAGGGCTGAAGGCGGGAGATCAAAATTGTGATTGATTCATCCATCGATTTTCTGAAGTGCTTTTCTATTTCTGGGTCAAAGGGAGCCAGAGCCATTACAAGCAACTCCTGGCCTGAAGGCAAAACACACACCCCGGACTGACTGCTGACCAATTACAGAGCAGGACAGCCACATGCGGCACTGAAAGAACAGGCTCCACACAAAAGGATTGATGATGATTTCTTGAATAATCTTTTATAAAACTAATCTTTTATAAAAGTAAACATACAATTATAGTCAATTATACTTCAAGCAACATTATTAAAACAAAGAAATATATATTTTTCAAAGACACAATATTTTAGGTATTAAATATAAATATTAAATATTTAAATGAGTTTAAAATATTTTTCTGTATCTAAACATTTTATGCATTTAAACAGTGAAAACATAGAGTAAAAAATTATATTCAACTATTTGAAATCACATAATAAATCTACTAATTCACCCTAAAAGAAACCTAATTGACTATTTCAAATAACATTTTCATTCATAAACAATACTAAAATCAATACTACAAAAAATTATACTAAAATATTAGTATATTTTAGTTTTATTGTCAAATTAAAATTAATACCATATTCAAATACCTATGTTTATTATAATAATTTAAAAACGTCAGAATGTTTTTAACCAAAGCTTAAAATTCACAAATCCCATTTGCTTCACCCTTTAAATCTCCTGCCACTGATTGTAGCTAACACGAAGCGTTCACCGGAGCATCGTACATACATCAGCAAGTGCAAAAACCTCTCATAAAATTAAGTGGCAATGACATACATGCAGGATTGATTTCTGCTCCGTTGTGTACTTTTCCCTTTGGGAATTTAATGGCAGAAGCTTCCTGACTGAGCGGCAAGCGTAATGACTGTGAAGTCTGCGTCTTAAGCTCGCTCACCTTTGCTCTTGCCGGTCACTACCTGTGTTCAGCAGCGAGGATTAAAAGCCTTATCAGCCAGAGCAGAGTTGTCAGGATCCACGCTCACAGCCAGATTACAGGTTGTGATCCATTAATAAGTTCATTCACTGCAGATCAAACTGAGATTTATTCATGCGTATTCATTACAGCATGGCTGCTTTAGTCTCCTGTACCGGCCTAACCTTTTACCATTATTACATCACACACCGGATTATTATCGAGCCCGGGCCACATTTTGTGTCTCTTTGCCTGAAACATTACAATAAAAACTGAACTGCTTAATATATACAGTATT
Source organism: Paedocypris micromegethes (assembly GCA_028031935.1). NCBI lineage: Eukaryota > Metazoa > Chordata > Actinopteri > Cypriniformes > Paedocypris > Paedocypris micromegethes. The sequence goes on along the minus strand of CM051501.1, from coordinate 14,991,786 downwards.
TCCTAAAGTAAAGCCGTGTTTAGTTTGATCACGTAATTAAAAGCCACGACACAGGTCACGTAATAACAACAACAACAAAAAAATGTGAATCTTTTGCAGAATTTAGTTTTGTGTTCGGTCGTCCACTCTGGCCAGTAAACAAACTTGCACATTATACAATACTGCTCACATTTGTCTTAACTCTATTGATCATACATTTTGAATTCTAAATGTAATGGTGGATACTTAAATCCTAACTGTTTATAGCTACGTTACGTATGTAAGTATTTAAGTATGTTTCTGATTCTGATCAGTGAATCCAATGTTAGCAACACACAGATTGTGGGTTCAACTCCCTGGTAAGTTGCATCAATATTGGACAGGTTTTGGCTAAATGCTTAAAAGTGAGTTAAAAGAATGTTTCTGATAATTTCAAAAGTCGTCCTTCTTTGGCTATTAATCCCAGCAATTCCAAACACCAGGACCGCCTGTGTAATTCCCCTCATCCCCGTGTTCTCTTCCTGTCTGCTAGGGCCAAGCCGTTTCTCCCCTTCCCTTTTGATAAATGAGGCTGTCGGTAGGCTGCAGTTCATATTTACTGAGTAGGGGAGCGCACACTGTCAGTCTCTCCCACCCTGCACATCTCTATCCTGTGCTAAGCAGACACCCAGAGCCAAAGGTTAGGACAAGGGGCGGACTGGGGAGTAGAAGGACCAGGAAAAGAATGGAGGGTGAAAGGCAGTTGCTGATTGTCGATTTGAGACAGCAGAGCTACACGGACTGACTGTGTTTGGAAATGCAAAAAGCTTTAAAAGATGACTTGATACAACTCAACGCTATTAAAAAGACAGCTGAAAGCAGCAATGGCCGGGTACGGGACTTTTTATTATTTTGACAATCAGGAAGGAAGTGTTATAAAGTTGACATTTTGAACAATTTCGACTTCTGTTTCTTGAGTGTATGTGTTTTATTGTGTACTGATGGCTTTACTTGCATTTATAAAAAAAAATAGTTTATGAAAAACTAAAGTTTTTCACTTAACTGTAAGGATCAATTTAAACTAGCCAAACAAAAACACTTCAACCTCTTTCTTTGGACATCATGGGAACCGTCACAAATCCATCTGATTGGCTGATGGATAAATAAATGGTTTGGTCAATCCACTCTATATTGGACTGGACTACTGAGATGTGACCAGCTGTGAAAGTTGTAGTAACATAATTTGAGTAAAAACGTTAAACTTGATTTCTGGTCAGAAATGTATTAGTTGTTTTTTTTTTTTCACATTTCAAGTCAGTATTTTTTCAATTTTTAAAACAAGGTTCTCATCTGAAACAGGTTTTGTTTCGAAAAGACTAGCGAATACAAATGTATGGAAATTAGCGGAAAATAATTTGGAGTTAATGAAAAAAAGTCATAGGCTTTATTTGTCTTTTAGCCTCTGAGTCAAAGGATATAAAGAACTCACCTGTACACATGACGAAAGTCTGCCCAAGACAGAATATTGGCTCAAACCGCAAATAAGCTTTTAAAAAGTTTATCCATGCATAATTTGCAAACATTTTACGTGAGTTCAAATGTAAATTACGGACCAAAAACACCCAAATGCGCGGTTTCAACAACGCCTACATAACCATCCCACACACCTGCTCGTGTGTTATTCACAGGGAGTGGAAAGTGGTGATTTGACCCCTGCTATAACCCTTTCATGAATGAGAGAAGTAGATTTGGTCTTGGCTGAGCCCAAAGGGACACAGACGCGGCAGCCCTGAAGCCCCCCGAAGACCCTGCCGACCGACAGCTCTTCCCACACACTGACCTCTGAGGCCAACAAGCGCCAAAACCACTGCGGCGAGACGACACTGTGACACCAGCTCGCCAAAGCCAACAATGTGTTCTTTCGCCAAATTGACAGCGGTATTGAAAGAAAATATGAAGAAAATTGGATCGCTGGGATTACACACAAAAAAAATTGGAGATTGGGGGGAAACGTGCAAGTGGCCTCTTATTTAATCCAACACTGATGTAATTCAATTTTACAGTGTTTTACAGAAGGTCAGTGAGAAAACAGCTTCGGAACGAGGTAAAAAACCATGAGAGTGATCATATTTTCCAGCAGTGGATGCCACAAAGGTCAGAGGTCAAATGATGACTGCAAATAAACACATTGGCCAGTAAATACTGACAAATATGCAGGAAATAGGAAAAAAAAACTGTAGTTTGGAAAAAGAGAGATTGAAGAGAATCTGAAAAGAAACAATTATAACGTATGTTACCCCATGAATGTGTTTTCACTTGGCTGTGTGAAGAAACCCAGCAGGCGTCTCACTGTGGGAAGAGCAGGAACCATTGGAGAGACAGATGGTGCCACGGAACATCCTAATTCCCAGAAGATCACACTGACAGACATCGGTTTCCCCCTGGTGCTGCAAAGAAGGAACTACCACCAATATGAGAAGCTAGTTAAGCCGTCCTGTTCTGCAAAGACGCTTCTCAACACAATATAAAAAGCATTTTAAAAAGCAGCTTCGGGAAAGATCACAGACAAGATCTCCAGTTCTGGGACCAGGCTATTTGGCAAGAAAAGAAAGCACAAGCTGAAAAAGATACGTCATTTGTTTTCATTTAAAAAATCTATTGGTGTACTGCGTGCGGCTGAGCTCACCATCACGGCCGCTGTTCTGACGATTATTACAGCAGTGGCACGCCGAATTAAAACGCTCCATACGTCTCCCTGACCCTGTTCTGAGTCGTCGGGCTTGCTAAATGAAAAATGGACATGGTTTAAAAAGTATTGATCTCAGCTTTAAACAAAGGTAGACTCGATATTATTTAGCCCTAAATACATCTTTGTTATCTGTGTGTGCACCAGTCACGTCGCTGTCCTCGTAATCACAGACATAAAAATAATGGCGCTATCCCCCCCACAACATTGACTAAAGCGCTCCAGCTTAAAACCCACAGGCCGAGCAATCCATCTCTTAGCGGTAAGTCTCCTACTGACCAATCCATCCAGACACACGCTTGTGCAAGGCCTACAACATACAAATGTTACCAAAAAATTACACAAGGATATTTTTAAAAATATATACGTATGTATATGTAATTGTAACAAAATATCATTAATATACATAAGCACAGAGATACTGTGTATGTAAATACAGTTTCTATTAATATTTTATATATATATATATACATATATATATATATATACACACATACAAACACTTCTTAAAATCATTAACGTTTTTTCAAAGCATAGACTTCAAAGCATACAATAATCCATTGTTTTTTAAGAATTGGTCATTTACAAGTAATATGGAAAATAAATAAACCAAAAATATGCGTTTGAGTTTAATAAAGCTTGATTTTGAAAATGTTTTGCTTCACAAGCCTTAAATCTGGTGCCTTGTGAGTGAGTGTGTGTGTGTGTGTGTGTGTGTGTGTGTGTGTGTGTGTGTGTGTGTGTGTGTGTGTGTGTGTTTATAGTAGCAGATTAAAAATTACAAAAAATGTGTAAAAAAAAAAAATGAGTTTATTTTATTTTTTATTATATTATATTTATTTTATTGACGAATACTTCAATGCAAATCACCACATAAAACAAACAAGTCCTACATGCCGCATATTGTAAACTTACATTTTCAGACAAAAATCAGAATCTGTCTCTAATTTTAAATAATGTTCCTAAAGAACAAAATGATCTGAAATAAAGGCCTTTAAACTTAACTCATACATTGCAGTATTAACACCTATATTAATGTGTTTTAACACACGTCGCTTGTCTTAAATAATGCAAATGTAGTGCTTATTAAGGCCGTATTTCATTCCACTGAAAAAAAATGACACACTGCATTGTAAGCTCATCACACGTTTCTCAAATAAACAACAGCGCCTGATTTCACCATGTGTGTCTTCACAAGTGCTTCTTCATGTGCCGCGCGAGATGCTGCGAGCGAGTGAAGCTGCGCGGACACTGTGGGCAGCTGTGGGGTCTCTCGCCTGTGTGTGTGCGCACGTGCAGCGTCAGGTAGCGAGGCGTCAGGAAACACTTCCCACACTCCAAACACTCGTAGGGCCGGTGCTCGGTGTGAATGCGCCGGTGTTTGCCCAGGTCTCCAGAGTTGTTGAACCGCCGGTCACACACTGGACACGCAAAGGGTTTTTCCCCGTTGTGTCGCCGCATGTGTTTGGTCAAATCGCCGGACTGCGCATAGCTGGAGCCACACTGCTCGCAGGTGTACGGCTTCTCCCCGGTGTGTGTCCGCGTGTGGTTCTTCAGATGCTCAATGCGGTTGAAGCGCTTGGCACAGACGTTGCACTGGTACGGACGTTCCCCCGTGTGAAGACGCAGGTGTTTCTTCATCACGTCTTCTCGAGTGAACAACTTTCCACATATTTTGCACTCAAATGTTTTCTCGGTGTCGTGCGTCCTTTGGTGGGCCTTCACGTACCTGGGAGAGGAAAAGCTTTTCCCGCAGTCCGGACAGGCGTACTGCTTTACTTTGGAGTGCACGCCCTGGTGGAGCCGCAGGGTGGATCTATGGCTGAACCTCATCCCGCACTCCAGGCAAGGGTACGGCCGTTCCCCCGTGTGTGTGCGCAGGTGGGATATTAGGTGGCCCATTCGGGAAAAGTCCTTTCCGCATTCAGGACACTTGTGTGGCTTGATGCCCGTGTGGACCACCCTGTGCTTGCGGAGGCTGCCCATGTCAGTAAACCGGTGGTCACAGTCTGTGCAGGCGTATGGCCTCTCGCCGGTGTGTGTGCGGGTGTGAATGGTCAGACACTGCAGAGTGGTGCAGTTCTTGCCGCAGTATCGGCACAAGTAGCCGCGGTCTGTGCAGATGGGCCCGTCCATGTGACTTCCGCTCTCTTGGTGACTACAGCGATGCGGCCCGAGACCCCACACTCCGGAAAAACTTTTGCCGCATTTGGCACAGCTAATATGTCCGTCTTTACACAGGGTGACCAAGCCGTGGCACCGGCGGCAATGGTTTTGCAAATTTCCAATGTAATCGAAGCTGCGGTCGCAGTGAGGACACGTGAAGCGCTTCGCCACAGGTTTAGGAGACGGAAGATGGACTTTGCGCTCGTGAGCGTTCAGCTCCTTCTCGGAGAAGAAGCGGTAGTGGCACGAAGAGCAGCTCAGCATGGTGGATGCAATGTTGGAGCAGCTGTACACTTTGTGTTTTTTGACCCAGACCAGGTAATCGCTCTGATGGCACCATTTGAAATGTTTGTCGAGGTAGGAAAAGTCGGTGAAACTTACAGAGCAATGAGGACACGGAAAAACCGAAGAGGGGAAAGCTGCGCAGAGAGACAGAGATGTCACAGTGTATGACTTATGAATATCACGTTACAACAACACACACATTAATTGTGGCCTTTAAACAACACAACAAAACTTAGCAACTACACGACTGTAGAAGCAAATGAGTTAAAATATGAATATTGTGGCGGGAATAGGAAAATTGAGCTGCTTTTTGACTGTAGTTTTATAGCTACTATACAACCGTAAAATATGCTACAACATGACTGTAAAAACTGCAGCTATTATACAATGGTAAACGAAATTGTAGAATACAATTGCTAGCTAACTGAAAAAACACACCTAAATAAGCATTCTTAGCAGCTGTGTTTAAGAATATCCAATGTGTCATTTAGCAAACAAGTTTCCTTCAACAAAATCTAAAATATTTAAAGATTGTACGAGTGTATGCCATAATACATTTTAATTGGTACTTTTTTTAAAGTCCTATTGTCTAATTAATAAACGTATTATAACAAAAATAAATATATATATATATATATATATATATATATATATATATATATATTCAGAAACAGATTACCTGTGTCGTCTTCTAGGCTGGACTCACCCAGAGATGCCTCTTCTGGTGGTTCAGTCTTAACATCTAGATAGTTGGCTTGGTGTTCCTCTTTAACAATAAGAGGAGACTCTCTTTCCACCATCTGATAAATGTTCAACCCACGAGGTATGAGAAAGGGAACACAGTCCGGCTCGGTCTTCAGTACTGGAGGCTGTAGATTCACCTTGTGCTGGTTTGAGAGTGTCGGGACTCCCGAAGCTTCCAGATGTGCTTGCTGTTGGCTTTTTTCGGTATCTGTAACATTTGCACTTTCTTGAAGGGCCTTGGTTTCTACTTGGTTCTTGCTCTTTCTTTTCTTAGTGTTGTATGAGGGCAATGATGCACCGTCTACATTCTGCAGCAGACCACTTTTTTTCTTCTTTGTTTTTACCTGTATCTTCTTTGTCTTCATTGTGTGGCACCCTGTAGGACAGAACAGGTTACACTTGAAGTTGTTTGAATAACCTTGCAAGATAATACAACGTACAAATTTACACTCAGTTATATACATACAACATCTAGCAACCTTTATCCAGCAGAAACGTGTAAAGTTAACCAAAACGGATTTGAAAAAATTGTAACTAAACACTAATAATATCAATTTACTGCATATTATAAAATAATATCTTCAAAAATAAACAATATCACAAAGAATCATAACCATAAAGTTAATATTTTGTATGACAGTGTACAGAAAAATGTTCTCCTTCGTTCTCAAAAACATTTAGAAACCTGCTAAATGATTTTCACATTTAAACAATGCAGGTTTTTAATCAAGTCTGTTTTTTTCCAGGCAGATATGTTAATTTTATTTGCTGCAGAAAAGTCATAATTATCTTCCCAGGAATCTCACACTAAACATTACCACAGCAGATGGCTAGATGATAATAATTCACTTATCTAAAATCAGTGTTAGAGTATTTTGCTATTTTTACGACTTCAATTTTAAAATGGTAAATAGTCTATCTCCCTTGTATCATTCTGTCTATCTCTCTTACAAACACACAACAACAACAAAATGTGTCGATTTATCTTACGAAGAAACCTCTTATTAGTTTATCTAAAAACGCTTGTGGAACTGTTTGATTTTATATTTAACTAATTTGACAGTAATGCAGGTAGAGTTTCCCTCGTTTTATTCCTAAATGTTTACGTTTGTGTTCGTTTCAAAACCCGTGTTATTTTGGTCAGAATAAACCAAGTAGGTCAGGTGAGCATCGCAGGCTTTAGCCAAACATATGTTTTAAATGACAAGCTAACTGAATATTAACCGCAAATGCCCTTACCTTATACATTTAATAATTGTTTAAGCTTTGACACTCAGAGGATGCAGAATATTCGACTCGAGCCTGCAAATCCTGCACGTCCACTGAATCCTAACAGCACTTTTAGTGCACGGTCCCGTGGAAAATCAGAGGTGTTTTCTGTCATTGTGCAAACGGCATTAAGACCGCAAACTGCACTACAAAGAAAGGGTTATAAAATAATTGATAAAATCGTGAATTTTGGAGAGAAAACTTAACAAACACACGGACAAACATCGAGCACGATCTAAGCGTAACAACATTTCATAATAAAACCCAGCTTGTTTTTAAAATAAAAGTCCTTTGCACAACTATCAGATCTCGTTGTTTTCATAAACCACATGACTTGTATAAAACTAATAAATACAATAATCTTTCGCATGCTCATATGCTTCTTATTTATCTCAGGTTTGTTTTATTAAATAATGTTTATTAATTAATAGTATTTGATAATTTGATTCGTTTGGCCTAATTATTTACTGGAATAGAGATAGAGTGCAAGATAGAGTGCATGAAACATTCATTGCTTAATTATTTTTATTTTATTTCATTTTGTGAAATAGTATTTTAAAAAAGAAATAAATAAAACAAATAAAAAGCAACACAGCAGAATTTTGTAACCATTCATTAATTTTATTCAACGGACATGTCTGTTAAGCGCTGAAGGCTTGTGCGTCAAACACTGTAAAAACTCCAAAAGCATTTGCGGATGTCTGAACAGAAGATGCTAATTAATTTATTATTTAAACACTCAACCTGTTTTTGGTCTTATGCTTTACACAAGCGTCACTGCTTCTGATTTTAAAAATGCATCGATTTCTGGAAACCCACAATGAACATATGGCTTCTGTCATGTGTCTCTATATTACGCATTAAATATTGGCAACCATTGACGCAATTAACACTTTTGATACCTGTGATGAATCGTATGATTCTCCAGACCTAAGTGAATACCAGTCAGAAAACACAAACGGTCCTGAAAGAAGACAATACTGTAACAAACTCCATAAGACAACAGAAAGACGACTGGTTGTAGTTATCAGTGTTACCTCTTCATTTGAAGCATCTCACCAGGAGAATACTTATAATAATGCTAAAAAAAATCCATTGCACTTTTGATCTCACCGGACATTAAACACAACCAACAAAATAAAATGATAAAAAACGATCCGGACTTAGACACAAATTCACTGAAAAACATGGTTTACACAAGTTGTAGGTTTAGTTCACCGTCCTTCAACCACACGAAATGGAGACAAAGCATTCAGAGTGAACAAAACGGACCAATCCTTCACTTTACACACGCAAGTATTCTGAAAACTCTTTGCAATTTAGCCTGGGACCTTAATACTCAACTTATTGTGTATATCTATACATACATTATATATATATACACACACACACACACACACACACACACACAAATAAAAATCAACATAAGACTCAAAATCACGCACGTCAATCTATAAATCCTGCAAATGATGAGGACTGAATCATCCAGTTAATGTCTGTTCAAGGCAAAATAATCCAAGGCATTTCCACATGAACGGATCTGTAACCCTAATCCAGAAAAACATCATACAAACAGTCAGTGGCTAATGGACCCAGTGAGCCAATCCGGTTCAGCCGTCAACCATCAGTCAAGACAAAATGTGATGAACGAGAGATGAACGAAACCCGACCAGACAATCAAAGTGTTGCACATTCATACGGACATGTGGCGTTTCTCGGTATGGATGGCAATTCCGATTGTCGAATGAAGATATAAAGCACGTTTTGGTTGCGGCGACGTTTTCGCTTGATATGTTGTGAGCAGAGAGCATCGGCTGATTTGTTGAATTCAGTAGTTTCCGGAACGTACAGACGCAGCCGCATCCAAGCATGGAGTTACGAGTAGTGCATTGCTTGCGAGCCGCTATGACGAAATGATGAAAGAGTAAATCACACTCGGGACAAGTGTCTGTACACTTAGAATTCCCACCATTTCCCTTCTATTAATAAATACTTCCCTTAAGTAACAGAGACCAAAATAAACATCTTTGCCTAAACTCCAATCCTATAATCTGTGACAATCTCTTCACATAGCCATGGTGGTGAGATGCTGATGCCCCATCATGCCTTTGCGTCCCCCCGCCACACCCGGATGTGTCCCCGCCCCACCGTGACCGCAATACTCCTGCAGATTTTGCCTTAGGGTGACGAGAGCCGAGCCCAAACAGGCCCGGTTGGGTGCGAGGATGCCGCCGGGCAGCTGGATGAGCACCGTGGCCACGCCTGCCATCCCGTCGTCGGTGGGCTCCAAAGTAATAGGCCCGACTTTGAATGAGGAGTACGAGAAGCCCATGAGCTGGGAAAGGAACGGGTCCGAACGGCAGAAATGCTGGTAGCTGCTGAGCGATGAGGGATGATGGTGGTGGTGATGTGAAGACGGGTTTGCCGTGGTGCTGGCAGCGTAGTGGTGGGCGTTCAGGTAGTGCAGAGGAAGGTGCTGCCCGTTGCTGCCGCCGCTCAGGTGGTGGTGATGGTGAGCGGTGGTGCCGGATCCGGGGTCGTGCTTATACTGCAGGGTACCAGGACGTCCTCTTTGCCCCATCATCATGCCGCCTAACTTTCCAGTTCTGACATGGGCGAGGGAGACGGCACTGCCCCCGCCAGACAAATAAACCAGCTGTGGCTCTTCCGGCTCCAGATAAACGGTGAGTTTGGCAAACGGACGAGATGCCATCTTGGTCATCTCCTGAATGTGGCGCCGCTGCTCTCGGCGGAAGTCCAAAAACTGCTTGACCTTCCAGAGCAGAACGCAAACAGATAAGAAAAGGAAGAAGCAGGAGAAAAAGACAGAGAAGAAGACAAACAGGTCGATGTGGGCCTGGTCCTGCCTGAGGAACAAAAGGCCTTGCGACTCTCCGTTGTGCGTGTCCGTACCCACGCCGCGCAGAGCAATATAGAAGCGGCTGGATTTCAGCGAATGTACTTCATGTGGGAAGGTGATGACCACACGGTCCCGCACGGCGCGGACAATCAACACCGTCTGGGGTTTCCACACGGTGATGTAGGTAATGAGACCCTCGGTTCGCTCTTCCCGGACCTCTCTTTCAGAACCCAGGGGCTTTGTAGACTGCAGAGTCCCGAATAAGGCGGAAGAGGAGTTTGCGAACACTTTCATGGGAGACGGTGGAGCGAGAGGAACCTCCTTTTCTCCTCGTGATGCTGCTGCAGAGGAAGTCTCGTCCTCAATCTTGAGTGCGTGAAAGCCGGTGTGTCGGTCGACCTCAACGATGAAAGTGTCGTGCGAATTCGACACGTAGACTTCGACTTCTCCGAAAGTGACGTCGATGGTGACACGGATGTCAACGTTGGTGAACTTGGGCTGGGCTGAGAAGAAGACGGTGCGACCCTTGAGCAGATTGCGGATGTTGGGCTCGTGGAAGCAGTTGACCTGTGACGTTGGGTCGAAGCAGCACTCGCTGTCCACATTAAACTGGCGGTAACACTGCCGACCGTTCACGGGGTTGCCGTTAAACGAGTCTTTGCATTTGGCGCACTGCAAAAGGTCACAGAATAAAAAAGATGGATATTGATGTTAAACATAAACAGCAATACTACATGTGAATAAGTGAGTGCTGCGAATCAATAAAAATGCAGACTTTTGTAAATTTGTTAATTGAAGTGAAAATACATTTCTGGAAAAAAAGATTAAAAAAAAAATATATATAGGATAAAATTTTATTTACAATTATCCACTTTATCCAATTATCCAATTCTCTCTCTTCCAAGGCAAATCCATGAGAACTGACAAATCAAAGCTTTGAAGTCAGAAATGTTTACGCAATTGTTTCAAAATTAGAACATTACCAAAAACATTCCCTTTGTGTCACGTACATCAAACATACACGTTTAACATACATTACACATGATAAAAAACATTCTAAAAACATTTTTTTTTGTGTGAAATTACCAGCACAAAACATGTTATTTCCTATAAAAAAACACACAAAAAAACACAAAGAAAAAACCCTGGAAGGACTGACATGAAGCAAATGATTACCTGTTGTCTGTAACACTCCTTGCGGTCATTTTGAGGGCTGCTGAGACAGGAAGAAGTCTCCGTGTTGTTCTGGCAGGGACATCCTGTGCCGTCATGTTCATTGCATGTGTCTGCATGGCCGTTACACTGGCATCTACAAACAAGATGCCGATTTAAACAACATGACAGTTAATCCATCTATCAATTTTCTTTAGATGCTTTAACATTTCTGAGTCATGGCAACTCTAGGCCTGAAGGATAGACACACACCCCTGGATTTGTGGCTGACCAATCACAGAGCAGGACACAAACACAGTCACTCACACCCATGAATAAATTTTCAGTTTTTTCATGTCACTCACTCCGCTAAATAAAAATCTATTATTTTTTTAAATCCTCTTTTAAAATTAATTACAAATGGGAAAGAAATGACCAAAAAGTTCACAGCAACTGGTACGTCTTTAAAAAACCATAGTGCATCACTGACTTTTCACACTTTCCCTGCAGCAGGAAGTATCCGCTGAGACAGCTTTCACACTTATCCCCCACACTGTTGTTCTGGCAGCTCACACACACCGCGTTGTCTTCGGCAGGGCCTTCAGCGACCCACAGTTCAATCTAAAGGAGAGAAAAACAACATCTATATGAACCCTCTTTGTCTGTTTCTGGGTCCAATCCAACAGCATCGCTGGGTCAAAATCACTTTCTGCATCAGTTACCAATAAATCTGTGTAATGTTTACCATATTTTTGGACTCTAGTGCGCACAAAAAATTCTAAATATTGTACATCCAAAAATCAACTGTGCGTCTTATAAACCCAAAGAATGTGTGCTTTATATCCTGAAAAATAAGTAATGGGTTTTCTCACAGACACCTACAACGTTTCTTCAGTCCAAAACCAGAATGAAGCTCTCCTGAATTCCACTAGACCCAGATCTATTCCACATGCTTCCCACTATGCAACAACATAAATGACCCAAAAAAAAGCGCTTACACTGTCTCTGTCCAGAGGATAGTCTTTAGGGTTTTCCTTGGCCCGGCGATGTTCCTCTTTGGAGAGACACACGTCACTGTTTCCTCTGCAGAACTCACGACATGGACGACAAATTCCGCCGCCTGCAGCTGAACCCACAAACAGGGGCTTGCACTTTTCACAATGCAGACCCTAAAAAGAAAACAGACATGGTGTAATACAATCACAAGTACCGTGTCTAGTTCACGCGGAGTGTATCCCTGTTTGAATCAGGGTAGTTTGGTCTCAAAATATGCATCTACTTTGAAAGTGCTGTTACAGATGTTTGAAGGACCTGCCAAGGGTGCAGCAACAGCACATCATCATATTCCCTGGCACTTGTGTGACTTAAAGGCTTTTTTTTGCCTTTTGCTAAAACACGGTTAAAGGTAATTCTGTCATTTCTGAACAATGATCAGGTCTGAACTAAAGCACAGCATCATAACAGAATGTTGCACTATGTATATGTTGTCATATGCATTTTTCTTGTGTACTTGTTTCTTGTTCTTGTATACAGTTATATTTAAACCGTTTCTTGACTTCTATATTTTGGACCATATTTTAATATATTGTAGTTATTTATATTGGGTATTCAGTGTGTATATTTTACCGTTTGCACATCTTTCTTTTTGCACCAAACGGAGTAGCAATACTAATTTAATTGTAACCCTGTGATAAAATAACAATAAAGGCATTCTATTCAATTGTATTACACACTAATCAGGCGACTGCGTTTTACCTTTGTGTTGTTCTTGCATTCGAGACAGGAGTCCAGCTGCAAGATGCTTTTACAGTTGCTGTGCTTATTGCAGCGGCACTGAGAAGAGCAGTTCTCCCCAACAAACCCAAAGTGGCACTGGCAAACCCCGGGGGAAACGCAGGTCCCGTTAACACAGCCTTGAGTGCACACCGGCTCACATTGGCCCAGAGTGCTGTCCGAACAGTCAAACACAACAGGTTTGTGAAAAACACACCCAGGAAAGGAAAAATACAGATGCCAACAGAACTGACAGATTTGTAGAATTGCCTATTTTTTATTACATTTGCCAATCAGCAATAAAGTGTTGTGTTCTTAACAGTTTATGCAGTTGTCACGTATGTCTCGATGACTTTTTGACACACATATGTTGGAAGGGTTGCAGGTACCTGCTGAGGACGTAGCCCTGTCTGCAGGTGCAGTGGTAGCCGTCAGTCAAATCATGACAATCTTGCGTGACATTACAATGGTGATGGCCATTGGCACACTCGTCCTCCTCTGGACAGTGCAGAAATGACCAGCTACTGTTCCACTGCGGACACAGAGCCTCACTTACACCTAAAACAGAAAAACTGCTTAGAAACGAACATTACTAATAATCATGCCCCAATCTTTCGGCCTTCAAATCAGAGCCATTTCATCTTTCGCCAGATCAGATTTTCCTAGCCAATACTTTAATATAAAATTAATAATTATTTTACAAAAATTACATACAATTATACAATGGTCAATCAAAATACCAATTAAATAGATACATAATTAGTATACATTGGTGAACGTGTTATTGTATTTGAATTGTTTTACAAAGTTATCCTTTATTATGGGCTAAAAAAATGTAAAGGTTCTAACACTATTGTTAAAGATAAAGTATTTTGTAAATGAAGAAAAGCGACTTCAATTTACAAAATAAATGTGAAATTATTTTAGGTTTACACATGATCAGGAGTTAGTTATCTGATTTAATAAATTAATAATCTTCCCAATAGGAGTCGTTCGCTCCAAGTTAATTTATAGTACACAGAAATTACACATTTATTTGTATAAATTGTTTAGCTCCGTATTTTCCAGGCTGGACTCGGAGAAGCAACACATATTTGTCAGTTCGGAACAGACTCGATTTCATCCAGGTTGATCAGTTGATCATGTCTCTCAACACATGCAGATTATTACTGTAATAATTACAACTAAACAGTACTAATTTAAGCAAAACAAGCGTCTTAACCTGTGGCTTTTCACAACTTCATCAAAGAGCGACAACACAAAGTGAAAGTAACCCGTTTCAGACCCGTGGAGCTTCAGAAAACATGTCAGACATCAGACAGAGACATTCCTAATAAAAACTAAACCTCTGTAACAGAAAATTTAAAAGATATATTGAAAAAGTGTCTCTATATATACCATTCAGGCCACCCTGAAGGCAGCGTCCTGCTCCGTTTCCACCGCGGGCCGCGCACCAGCCGCACTGGGGTCTAGAGATGCACTGGGAGCACTGGGAAAGCTGGGAACACTGTGGTGAGCAGGAATCTTCGTCGGAGAGCAAGCGGCCACACTGTCCAGCTTCACAGCGCAGAGGTACGTAGGAAGGACTCATGCACTGAAGGCCAAAATCATGTTTATGTTATGTTACAATAAAATTGACCGCAAAGGCAAATTCTACCTGCTGCAGGGCCATGCTCCATATGCAGCGCTGCCAGCCGCCGTCAGAGCCACGTGACTTCAAACACTGGCCGCAGGTCCGGATCTCATGGCACGGTTCAGGGCACGGCATCGGTGGAGACGACTCCACTTGCATGGGCGACACGTTAAGCAAGGCGTAGCTGAAGCATGTCCAGTCGTAAGTTGGGTTCACGCTCAGGATCCGCCTGGTCTCACCTGGACATTTAAATCCACCCAAAAACATGTCAGTCACTCATAATTTAGAAGAACCTTTCACAGAATTTGTCATTTTAAGATCATATACAGATCATCCAATTTATTCGGCTGCAATTGCTAAAAATAATGCAAATTAAGGCAGCAAATTTTGCTAAACATTGCCGCCATGTTCTGGCAATTAGCCACCACACAATGTGTCGTTTCTTTGGCAACAAGATCACAAAATGGTGAAATCTCGAAGGTACTGGGTGATCTAGCCGTCTCACCGGTGCGTTTGAACTGACGGGTCCACATGCACTTCCCAGATGCTGTGCACTTGGGGCAGTCGGACGCCTCGCAGCTGGTCTCGGTACAGTTACTGGACAGGAAGATCTCCCTCTGGTTTATCCTGCAGTCGTGCTCTGATGTGCAGCTTACGGAGCTGCTGATGCAGGCTCCCTCGGGACAGTTCGTGCACCACTTGCACTGCAAAGCGGCCTGAAGAACGTAGATGTTAGCAAAGACTTTTCTACAGACGTCAACTGAGGCCATACAGAAAAAAAATCAAAGCTTGGGATCTAACATTTTTGTTTTGCACAAGCATTCTGCTTACAAATGCACAAATGGAATTCAGCTGCAAGCAGGTATACTGGGTTTCAAGCCATTTTGCTACGATAATAACATGTGATTTTCTTATTCGGAAGAGTCTGAGAGTTCAGTTTACATGCACACAAGCACTTATATTTCTATATAAGAGCCAGCTTACTACATAATTAAATCTTCCTCACAATATCTGGATCTGATTTGTTTCACAGTTAAAGCCTGTTGGCCCTTATTAGGCTTTAATAACTAATTGAGTTCTACATACATGTATATATAACATACATCATACATACGTTTCATATTTTACAACAAAAAAAACACTTTGTTTCCCTGATTCTGGCTTCTAACACGTGCACGCGTGCAGACACACACACAAACACACACGCACGCACACACACACACACAGGTATTTTAACACATAACACAAAAACTACTAAAAGACTAACAGAAGTATGATCTTACCTGCATGGAACTGGAAAAGGTTTTAGGGTGTCGTGCCAGACACTCACTACAAGTCTTGAGTCTGCGACACTGATCAGGAGAACGTGGAGTCGGGAAACAGGTTGATTGCGCAACAGTACAACCCAACCTGTGGGATAGAGAGAAAAAGAACGATATTAAAAATCTACAGGTAAGGGGTTCTTACTGTAGAGATTTTCTCGTACCTTTCCGCAGTGTCTGAAGAAGCACAAGTGCTTCTGCACCACACACAGCTGCCCGTGCTGCTGTTACAGGCCTCAGGGGTGGGCAGCAAAACACAGGGGTCAGAAGGCAAGGACAGAGTGGAAAGTCGGCCCAAGGTCACTCCATTAAAACCCCCAGACAGGAAAAGTCGTCCACCCCAGCCAGTCATTGCCAAGGAAACGGAGCGGTTGAAAGGTTCCCCCACTGAAGACACTACAAATACGGTTGAACAAATGACTTTCAATTTTTAAATATAGCTGCAAGCAGCAATTGAGGAGCTCGAGGCTTGTATGATTTGTGAACGATTGATGGATAGACATTTTGCAAACTTTACCTGGGTGTATCCAAGTGTTACAGTTGATCTGATAAAGGGAAACAGTGTTACTGTAATCTTCTTCTCCCATCCTGCCACCCACAATCACCATAGTGTCCTTCACCAAGGCTGCTGCATGAAAGAATCGAGACAAGGGCTGTGGAGAGAGAGAAAGACGACAGAAAGAGGAAGAAAGCGGAAAGAATGAGAGAGGCAAAGAGAGAGAGAGAGAGAGAGAGAGAGAGAGAGAGAGAGAGAGAGAGAGAAAGAGAGAAGGAAAGTGAGCGAGAAATATTTTCTTCAATTGTTTCATTGTATCAGATCATTTTACTCCACCCTTCAGTTACCTTGTTTCCCTGAGACGGAACCAATAAAGACCATGTGAGATTGGGGTAATAAAGACTGTAGAGTTCTCCAGAAGGTTCTACAGCTTCAACGTGAAAACGATAGCCACCAAACACATACACTGCATCAGTTTGTTCGTGATACACTGCAGAATGACCGTACAGACCTGAAAAACAGATCACAAAGACTGTGAAAACCAAAGGTCATTCAGTCTGTTCCTTTCTCGGTTCTTCCTTTCTTACTTGATTTGACTTACTTAATTGAACGGCAATTTTGAGGGTTTTGAAGGCACCTCATAAACATTATGCATTGTTATTATCATATACCTAAAATCGACCGATTTACTTGCCACAGCAACTCTTCTGCATTCTTACCAGTGGGTGGTGTTCCGGTGTGCGGAGCTATCGTCCAGTTTCCAGACTGAGGACTGAACTCCAGCAAATGATGGTTGAATCCATTTTCAGGAGAGTAACCTCCAATGAGCAGAACAGTTGAGCCTCTTCTCACCGTGAGTGTGTGTCCAGCAACAGGCGCCAGCATTGAACTCTACATGAAACAATCAGAGACAGTCATCACTACCACCACTCACATTATGAAAGCTCAAGAGATGATCACAATACCTTATACTGCTTCCACACAAGACTGCTGAGGTTCAGGCACCACGTGTCATTAACAACCCCTTTCTTGCTGATCCCACCCACCACAAACATTAAACTCTGAGAAGCTGCTTGGGAGCCAGAAAACGGCTCACGGTTGTAAACCAGAGCTGCTGCGTGGTGGTAGCGAGGTGCGGGCATCGAGTTGTCTTCAAACGAGCTGGTCAGCATCTGAGTCCAACGCCGTTCAGCGATGGAATATCTGAAGCCATTACACGAGACGTATTACAACTAAAGAAGTCAAAGCGAGTAAATAACATCAGAGATAATTTGCATTTTTTAAAATACCTGTAGACATTTCCCACGATTCCCTCTGACAAAGAGAGGCCTCCATACATCCACAGCATGCCCTGTGGTCCTGACACCAGAGAGTGGCCCATTCTCTGGATAAACCTGTGCGCCTTGATCTGTATGTAAAGAACACATGAACAATAGTTTTTAACGTCTTTACAAAATTACAGTTCCAAAGAAAAGTTTATATGGATATGTGAATTTTCCATTTCCCACTGAGATTAATAATATATATATATATATATATATATATATATATATATATATATATATATATATTCATATTCATCCTTTCATCTATCCATTTACCTTCTCAGCCTGCCTTTCTGTCTGTCTGTCTATCCATCCATCTTTCTATCCATCTATCTATCTACCCATCCATCCATCCACCCATCCAACTGCCTGTCTAATTTTCAATCTGTCTCTTTGTCCATTCATCCAAACAACCATAATAAGGCACACCTCAGAGAGCTGAGTGTCAAGCAATGTTTCCCAAACCAGGTTGTCTGAGTCTAAGACAGAAGAACAGTCCCAGCCTGCCCTTCCGTCTGCACACACACATAGGCCAAGTGTCTGCAACAACAAAAACAAAAACAACAACATTTTAATCGTTTTCTTCAGAAAATTGAAGTCCTATAGGGAAGACAGTAAGCGTCACACACCATGTTGCAAACTCCTCGCTTTTCCTCTGCCCCGCAATTGTTTGGACACACAGGACGATCACATTGTGGACCCCCAAAACCACTGGGACAATTACAGAGTCCATTCGTGCACTGAGCTCCTGTCTGACACTCTGATGTCATTGGCATCCCAGTCTCCTGAGAGGAATTTCCACATCTCTTCACCCAGAACGAGGCATTAAAGCCCTGAGCATGTACTGAGGTGACATTTGCCTCAAAGTAGACCGATATAACCCCTGGAAAACACAAAACACACGTCAGATTTCCTGCCATTTGACTTCTCACAAAAGGCTTTGCAGTACCTGATGTGGCCTCCACAGTCACCGGTTCCATTCTTCGTGTTCCACAGAACGCTCCAATAAGGTTGTGGTCAGAATGCACTACCCCATTGTTGAGGAATCGAGGCAATCCATCAAACACATACACGTAAGAGTTCTGTTGGTAAAGAACGGTTGGTTATGTGCGTTTCACTTTTTGTGTGTTTCAGTAGGTGTGTGCTTATTTTGTGTTTGAGTAAAAATTGGATTAGAATCTGGCATTCATCAAGCTAGAATCAGTATTGAATCTGGCTCAATAAATCAATTCCTCAGTCCGTCAAAAATGTGATCAAGGTAGCAACTATCAAAAGTATGATATCATTTATTATTAATAATAATAATACCTTCAATTTTTTATTTATTGGCGCCTTTCACAACACTCAAGGTCACCTCACAGAAACACAACAGCATTCACACACATACCAATTGCCTGGTGAAATACTCGGGCATACACACTACAAACGCTCACACACACACGGCCAGATTAACCTGAAACGCATGTTTTTCTCACTGTGGGGGAAACCCACGCAAACACGAGGAGGACACAGAAAGGCCCCGACCGGCCTCGAACTCACACCACGAGTCACAATCAGAACCTTCTTGCTGTGAGGTGACAGCGCTACCCGCTGCGCCACCGTGCCGCTATTGAATGCTTAAAGTTCGCCATGGTCTGGAGTAGGGATGCAAGTGGTCTGGCCGAAACACTTATATCACAGAAACAACAAGTTGATGATGTAAGCAGAGACAGTGAGAGCTGCACGCGAGCATTGGTGGCATATAGCGCAGCGCAGATCATGAGCTCCCCGCGACATTCACTTAACACCTGTGGCTCTTAATAGAGAACATTCTCTCTCTTCTAACTAAAGAGATTAGCTCAAATGCATCTGTAGCCGACGTTATTACCAGTGTTGCCAACTCCTCAGCAAGGAAAGTCGCCATTGGCTGTCCAAAAAGTCGCTAGATGACGTCATATCATAATTTACATACTAATTTGCATATGTATACTATGTGATTTACACAGTGTGTGTGTGTGTGTGTGTGTGTGTGTATAGCCAAAATAATAGTAGTAATAATAATAATAATAATAATATAATTTTATATTTAATATATATTTTTTTCATCTAGCCAGCTTGTCACAGAGTACACACACAAAGTGGTAAGTGACTGAGGAAGTTCGAGTTAAATGCAGTGATCCATTTGTGTGCAGTTACTGTGCTTATTTTAGACAAAGTACATTTTACATTTACTGTGCATCATTACAAGCCACGGCGGAGTTAACAAGCGGCGGCTGCGCATGCGTGATTCGTTTGCAATCGGGAGACAGAGAGAAGTGTCTCACTAGAACTGCGGCTGAGAGCGACTGTGTGTGTGTGTGTGTGTGTGCGTGCGTGTGTGTGAGAGAAACTCGCCTGTCACTAGTTTAAGACGCGGAAGGTGCGGCAGAAGCTATCACTGCGATGGCAAATTGAGAAGTGTAAGAACAGTACGGACAAATCAAAGTCTCCAAAAGTCGCCAGTCACAGCAAAAAAACTCGCTAGATTTGTCGCTAGTCGCTTTTTCAAAAAAAAGTCGCTAAGTTGGCAACACTGGTTATTACTTTTATCGCAGCTCTAAAGGGTCTATTAAGCAAAGTGGTAGATACAGACCACAGAGAGAAACTATGAAAATCTGCGCTTCACACGATTCACAGAAATCTATTCGAATCCTCTGCACTTCATCGCGACTGTACTTGGTCCGCGTTATAAAGAGCATTATTTGGAGGAATTTGAGCAGCGCGCGCAAGAAATAATACAGGCAGCGCATAATGGACGCACAGAACCGCCGCGAAGACGCAGCAGTGCGTCTCTCTGCAGCAGATGAGGAATTTGCACCCTCGTTGTCTGATATGTTCAGTAAAATCCTGCAAGAAAGTACCTATAATAATACTAATACGTAGGTTATTTTGTTTTAGGCTACTTTATATGTGACAGATTGTAGTCATATTTCTGCAAGATGTATATTTATTATCCACTGGTCTTATTTAAATACAGTCTCAAATATTTCTCAATGTCAGACCTGCAGAGTAAATGTTGTATCTTTTGCACTTGTTCTGAATGCATTTTAAACCTAAATGCAATTTTTAACGAAGGAACATTTACTTTTAGAACATTTCAGCAGGCCAGTAGGCATGTATAATAGGTGACCAGACTTTTCGACCCAGGACGTTTGGCCCACGGGGCTTTGGACCCGGACGATTGATCCTTAGGACGATTGGACACTCGGATGGTTAGACCCGAGTTTCGTCACGCGGCTTATTAAGAATCATATCTTCGGCCGTGTGGGCTAGACATTTGGGAGGCGGCTCCTTTGCATTTACTCCAGCGAAGAAGAATAACTTTGCCCCGATTCGAGCGCCTTTGTCCCGTAAAGAAGCACTTATAACGGTGGATTGACCGGCGCCGCGGCTTATTAAAATTCATATGTTCATGCCAGTGCGAGCTAGAAATTTGACAGGCGTGAGTAAAAACCCATTCGGATCGAAGTTCGTTTTTGCGACGATTTTCATCCACGGGATCGCACGTAATCGGTCCTGATCGGCCCGCGGTTTCAGTTCATGCAGGGCGCACAGCCGCTTTGCTTAAACAGCTTTCCAAATTGCCGATACTTGTTTATCCCATAAGCGTGTGGTGAAATACACAAAGCATGCTAAAGAACAGTCCAAACAACAAGAGATATATTAACACATTTTTTCTGTTTCAAATTTACTCATGAGCTTGTCAAATTTTGAAACTCGGGTCTAATTGTCACGGTCTAACCATCCTAGTGTCCAATAGTCCTAAGGATCAATCGTCCGGGTCCAAAGCCCCGGGGGCCAAACGTCCTGGGTCGAAACCCCCCTAAATCGTATAATATTGTTTATGTACACATATAGGGTCATGTTAAACATTTTAGTTTTTAATTTTATATTTTATACTCTTGTGTTGCAATGTGCTTAATAAATATTTGCATAATTTGTAACACATTTAGTTCAATTTATTCTTTGAAACTTCATTATTAATGCATGCAATTGCAATGCCTTGATTTTAGTAAAGTTAGAACACCATTATAGAAGTAAATGCAATTCTTTCTGTGTTTCGGTTTTCAGCCAGGCTTTCCTCTTTTTCGGTTTACGGTTTCGGCCAAGAATTTTCATATTGGTGCATCACTAGTCTGGAGTCTTTAACTCTACTCACTGTGCATGGAGTATGTGAATCTGGGTGCCAGGTCAGAGCCACAGGTGGGCAAGGCTGCCCTGGCAAGCAGGGCGCCAAATCCTGTGACACCGAAAGAACCCACAGACAATGGGAAACTCCACCGTGGCCACCAACAGATCCATGCCAACCCAGAGAAGAAGACAGCGGCAGGGGAGCAGAAGCCATAGAGGAGAGAAGAACGGAGCGGCCCTGACACTGCCTGAAACACGTGCCATTGTTCCTGTGAAGAACTCAACAAGTTAAGTTTGACCTGTAAACTGTCAAGTTTAACCACTCGATTAAAAAAAAAACCCTGCAAAACTTACCTGGGGTCTCCGTAGTATCCGGGTAAGCAAGACTCACAGTGAAGGCCATGAGTGTGATGGGTGCAGTAACACTGGCCTGTATGATTATGACAGTAACCTTGCTGAGGATCTCCATGGCCATTACACTGGCACGGAACACAGCCTTCACTACCAGACAAAGCGCTGCCAAAACTGCCCGGCTTGCAGTGCTCACAGTGCAGCCCGGTGGTCCAGTCTGAAGAGACAAATCTAATCAATATCAAATTTCAGCTCATAGCGCTTGCTAGAAACAGTTCCACCAGTTTTTTGGGATTCTACGATTGCTAAATTAGATGGAAAATCAATAAATATTTTTTGCAATCCTACAAATTAGTTATTTGCCACAACTAATTGAAGAAAAATGCATTTAGAACATGAAATCATAATTTTCTAAACACATTCTTGCTTATTCCAATTTAGAAAATTTTGAAAATGGGTAATTTTGTGAATTGTAAGTAAGTTCTGGATCACAGGAGCAACAAAGGATATTTGATAAAGACCACTCCAGCAAAATATAGTGAAAATCTGAAACGGAAAATAAAACTCATCCAGTCCTATTTTGAGCAATTCGTTTAAGTTCACTCGTGAAGACGGTGGTAATCCAGCGGTAATAATTGGTATTCACAAAGAAATCTCTTCCAGTTTTTTGGTGTATGATTATTATTGTTAACAGCAGGAATAAAGTAGTTGTGGGTAAGGAGCTTTTTGCAAGTAAAAATGTGTTAAATTAAAACTAAAATAGGTTTTGTGCTTAGTGTCACGAACAGATAATGTAATTCTAACATTTAGTCAATGTTAAAAAAAAAGCGCAAAATTGCTGCAAATGTTTAGAAATTACCAGCAAAAAAAGTGTCATTTATTGTGTGTCATTTATTAAGTGTCATACTTTGACACTGGTCACAGATCCCAGGAGCTGTTATACATGTGCTGTGGAAGTGACATCCGCAGTCCACGTCACACTCGACCCCACTGAGCACCAGAGTGGCCGGATCAGACGTCCATCCCAAAGAGCACTCACACTCGAACCGAGGACTCCCACTGCAGTGACCCTGCCGGCACTCGTTGTAACATCTGGAAGTGACAGCACATTTTAAAACGTGATCAGGAGAACATCGAACCAATGGGTGCCTGACGTTTGATTGCAGTGATGCACTCCATCGCCCGTGAAGCCCCTTTCGCAGTGACACTCATAAGAGGTTGGAGTGTTGACGCAAGTGGCGGAGGGATGACATGTGTGCAAGCCAAGGCGACACTCCTCCACATCAGGGCAAGACGGATACGACCAGACAGCATCTCCATCTCCCTCCATTCCTTCCAGCAGCTCCAGCTCCATTTCCATCTCGTGATCCATTAATCGAGGCGGCGCCAAGGTCTGCGGCTCCGGGCTGTTGATAAGAGTACAGCAGATTAAATCTGTCAGAAAAAACATTTAGTTAAGCTCTGAGGCAAAATACGTTTTGATCAAACCTGTTGGCTTTCACTGCAGCAACCGCCACACTGCAATTAGAAGCAGAGGGGTCGTCCATCCCACCCCAGTCGCCTCTCAAACACCTGTGAGGGAATTTAAAGCACAAGAACAATCGGATGAGAAAGAGGGTCAGATCAAAGTGATAGAGCATTGTTAAAGTTGTCATCGGCAAATTGTAAAATCTATAGAAAGTGTAAATTATGGTGGGACTTCCTACGGGAGAAAGTTTGATGTATCAAGGTAGTAAAACAGGCAAAAAAAAAGATATGAATACATTAAAATACAGAATGTACAAAAACAATAAAGTAAGCAAGCAGAAAAATAATTTTAAAAAAAAAGAAAAAAGAAAAAAAAAAAAACACAGATGACACAGAAGCGATCTGGGATTCCACGCAATGCTTAGGCCTTCTATATGCCTAAAGTGAACAAGCTCAATCCCGCTAAAAAGTTTTAACCAGCGGCTGGTTTTGCAAAATAAAAAAAAAAAAATGTAAAAGCAAGTGTTAAAAACAAGGAAAATTGGTCGACAGCAAAGACGACACTTCAACAATTAGTAACGACACATCTGATTTTAAAGTTTTTGCAAAAGAAAGAAAAAATAAATCAGTACTTTTGGAAACGTTAAACAATGAGTAACAACAAAGCTAGAAGTCACTAGAAGGTTACAATGACACCTCGCGAAAGAACTGTTAGTATGTGTACGATTCGCGCGTATCACAGCTCGTTTCGGGTTTTGGACGTAGAATCACAGAACTTTCTGATACAGAGAATTCAAACGTGTTGTATAATGTGCCTGTCATGCTTTACATTGCCAAAAATGTCACACTTTGCCTAATAATGCCAGGCATTCTATATACCTGCATTTCACACAACGCTAGTCACTGCAATGCCACTTTACCTTCCAATTGTTGGGTTGTCGTAATCGCCGCACCAGCCACACTGAAATGTCTGCAGACACTCGGAACACGTGGATAAAGCAGAGCACTGCTTACACTGGGGTATGGAGTGCACGCTGAAGGACAAGGACGGTTTATAAGACACAATAAGATATTTCTGTACGATTACAATAATGATGCTAACCAACGGCTTAGGTTTACCTGTCATACCAGTCTCGACATTCTCCGAAAGGAAACTTGGTCAGATATGCGGCAAAGTAGAAGCAGGTCTGAGCAGATTCACACCAAGCACACTGACTAGAGTTCGACAAACACTCTCCGCAAGTCAACCTTCTGCCACAGAAAAAAAGCAAGCGAGAGAGGAGACATTCCATTAAAAAAAAAAAAAACCCAATGGACAAGTTATTCATTGACAATTTCATCACTTCAAACTCACTGGTTGCAAACTTTGGGGCATCCTCCTGGTTCCCGGATAGACCCCTCTAATCTCCCACGGCGACTGCACAAATAATCTCCCTTCTTGCTGGAGTTGATCTGCCATTCACAGTAGGGGTCCTGCGAGCATTCAAACACAGGTGAAAACGAAGACTAATAAAAACATGGCCTACTATGGACCACTCAGGATATCAGACATTTCATCTTTCTGTTTGTTCAACCATTTCTGGGTCACAAGGAGCTAAGGCCAAACACAGCAGAACTGAGCCTGAAGGCGGTTAACACTTTGGGCTGGTGGCCATCCAATCACAGAGTGGGACAAATAGGTACACATTCACATTTTCGCTCACACTTCTGAACAAAAACTCCTAATCTACAGCACAATTTTGGAATGTGGGATGTAACCCGGAGGAAACCCACTAGTCACGAGAATAACATGCAAACAGCCTAAATAACTTGTTCTTGAGTCTGGAACTTGTCCTTCTTGCTGTAAGGCGGCAGTATGGCACATTAAGCCACTTGGTCACACCCATCCATGATGAAAATCTGTACTACCATTACTGTAGTAAAAAGAAAGCAAAATTAAGTCGTACCTGAGCACAGGCAGCACAATCTCTGTACTCCTCACACAGGGTGCAGTGCTGGGGATTCAGAAGTAGGTGGCGCTCATCTCCTTGCGGGTCGATGCAGGGCTGCTGGTTGATGTCAGAGCGCAGGAAACACAGATTCATGGTGGGACACCAGCCACAAGACTGATCTGACAGACAGGCAGAACAGGAGCGGTACTCCGAGCACGAGTTGGAGCGGAAAGGCTCGAGAAACAGGAAGGAAATCTCCTATGGAATTGAGGAATACATTGAAATCAATGAGTAAATAAACTGTAGGAAAACTGTCAAATGAGAAGTTTTTAAACACTGCAGATTTAACACTTACACTGCCTCCAGGTAAAGCCGTACGGTTCCAGGTCAAAGCCATCTCGCTAGTTTGTCCAGATGCAGAGTTGTTCAGGTAGCCCTCGGCCTGAATAAAGTACCAGTTTCCTCGAGTAAGATTCTGGAACAACCGAGAGCCATCCGGCCTAGATAACATACGGACTTCCTTCTCTTCCTGAGCGGACCACCGTCCCAGAACATCGGTCTGGACAAAAGAAAGGACATTTTCAAAGTCAGTTTGCAACAATGAGCTTGACTTCAAGACAACTGATTAAACAAGATTGATTCCGGTAAATAGCTCCAGCCACTGAACCCTAAAGAACACTAACGCATCTTATTACATAAGCCTAAAAGTGTCCGCTTATTTGGACCAAAATTCCTGGACCGAAATTTGGACAATGAACATGAGAGAATAAGAAAAAGCAGCACAAGTCTTATGTGTACTGCTGTAAACGTAGAGGTGACCATGCCCGGTTTAATCAGAACAACAATTTCCGACTCTTGCAGAGACAGTTCTGACCGATCTGGAATCACTAGTGTAACTACGCTCATGTGCAGGCAACACAAAATTAATGAAGAACTCTGTGTACTGACTGGTCACTCTCATTTCTTTTTTATGATTTGTTTTAACTAAACCAATTATGAACGACACAAGGACACGTCACTGCAGACTACTAGGAAATGTGGAACTTCATCTCATCTTCTTATAACACTGGACATCTCGCTTAATCAGACCAAAGTTTTTTTCTCATACCAACTGAAGCGAGTTTGGTCCAGCCGCCATTTGAGCTGTGAAATGGAGCTTTTGAATCCGAGCCCACATGGCCACAGTCTCCTGAGGTGGTGCTGCGGGAGACAGGCCGCCCCATAAAGGATGAATGAAACCTCGGAATTGCAAAGTCACATCCATTTCCGTGGAAGGGTTCAGAATGATGGAGGTACTGCGGAGAATAGAAACCTACGAGCAACGGCACAGAAGCGTGAGACAGTGTGAGACAACAACAGTACAGAAGACTTCCTTTTAACACGTTCAGGTTCTGAGCACGAGAACAGGACGTCTGACAACTAGGAGGTCGGGCTGTATCCTGCCATACCTTGTCGGGTTGCGATTGATTGCGTGGATGCTGGAAGGTGAGCAGGTGCAGTCCCGGGACATAGTTCTCGGTGCGACAGAAGGGGAGGGAGTTGAGGAAACGCGTGCGCTCCCCCCACCAGCCGTACGCCCCAGAGATCTGGTCCACGCGGCATGCACTGCGCTCTGCCAGGGGTCAAAATGTACAACATTTACTACTGATACACACCCAGGTCACAAGACACAACAAATGTGCCTTGAAAACCCTAATTTTCCAGACTGCAGGCACAAAAACCTTACAAAATTTGTGCCTTTTAAATCAAATATGTGTCTTATAGTCTGCTGTGCATCGTGTGTGAACATTAGTCATGTCCTTGGCTGATTTTATGTAGTACATGAAACTCAATAATCTGCCATGGCACTTGTTAGATTGTTGGAACATTATAGAGGACTTGCTGAGTAATACATTACACAGAGAAAAAAAAGTGAACTATGGCAAGCCACATTAACATATAAACCCTAAACAACTATGCTTTAAAGAAATGAGTTTTACCTGGTCACTAATACTAGTGTGAACACCACTGTTTGTTAGTTATTGACAGTGTGGCAAAAAGAGAAAACGACTAGAAAGTTATTATGAAGAGTTGCCACAAATGATAAACTGTTAAATTGGCTTGACAAAATTTACCCCACAAATCTCCATCTTGTCCAAATAGCTTTCTTAATGCACTTTTAAATTCCAATGCGCCTTATAGTCTGAAATGTAAATAGTCTGAAAATACGGTAAAAAAAAACTCTAAACCATCTAAAAAAGTTAAAACTGCAGTAATGCCAAGACCCCTTACCAAAACACCTCAGCAATTCCTTATTTCACAGACAGTAAAAGTGTCAAGAAATAAAAATTTACTGAGAAAGCTTTAGCAAAACTACACATTTCTAAGCTCTGCCCTCTCCTTCGTTCTCTTTTTACCTGTAACAGGCAAGCAGGACTCATTCTGCACACACCAACCGAACTCCCCAGACACGCGAGGCAGAGAGTTCGGCACACCGCTAAAAACCAAACAAGACTGGCAGTCTGAAAGGAACCGAGCCAGGCCCAGGCATCCCGTGCTTCCACACTAGACACGAACATACACAATCACATTATAAAAATCATTTAATAAAGAAAATAAAACGGTACAAAATCCAAAAGGACAAAAACAACTACCGGATTAGTGGGTTGATATTCCCGACAACGGCCCTCGCACCAACTGCATTCAGGATTTTTGAGGCACAAGCTTTCATCTGGAGCTTCAGCGCACACTGTGTCCTGTCCAACAGAGAATGTATTCAGAAAGCATATATTTTATAGACATTTAATTAAAAACACCAAAATATTTACCCGGTCCCCGGGGTTGCTGGTAACAAAAAGAGGAACTTTATAAGCCACGATGTCCCCCCGGGCCACGCCACTGTAGCCCCCGGCAACAAGCAGGACACGTCCCTCCATCACAGCAGCCACATGGGAATATCGTCCTCTTACTGATGCGCCCCCTATTGGTGAAGTCAAGAAGCACTGCATGTCGACATCCAATCACATGAATAAACTTGCTATCACTTTTGAAACAATAATAGCTTTATTAATTATTTTTGCTAGGACGGACGTGTATAAAAATACACATACAGTGACTGTGGTTCTCTCCAATAGACACCCATTGATGACAACCCAGGTGATAAAAAAAGATCTCCTCGTCATAGCATTTCTCTTCCATATAGTGAATATGCACATTACCTCCTGAAACAACAAAAAAGCTTGCTTTGACATTGGATATTTAATAGATGTGCACTATTTAGGTATGACATATTCAGGTCAACAACAGTTGATTTAAGTATAGAAGTTAAAATGAAAACATTCCTTTTGCATTTTAAAAAATAGCAATATTTTGTAACATTTTGTTTAACAATGCAGTCATTGTCACACCGGTCATCATTGAATGCAAGTGCGTTTTCGCACTTTCGGGCCTGATCAAACTTACCGTACACAACCATGTAGTTGCCAATGACAGAGGCGGAATGGAATGCTCGCTCCCTTGGGCCACTGGCAGGAAAACGGGAACGGAAGGAAGTCCAAAATCGCTTTTCAACATGGAATGCATCAGTCGAGTTCACACGTACACTAAACCTTGTGAAGACACGGAGAACATTTAGCTAAAAAAGATCTCTACCATACACTGGACTTGCATGAGGTGAGAGTGAGATAGACAGAGATGGATGGACGAATGACAGACAGAAAGATAAAGGTCAGATGGAAAACAATGTATATAGCAGCATTACTGTTCACCTTGCAGTGGTGGGTCTGTGCCCGCCGTACACCAGCAGGGTTTTGGAGACTGCGTGGTAGACCATACTGTGTCCTGCAGTAGCAGGGGGCTTTCCACCAGTAGGCTGAACCGTCTCCCACACACCATCCCACAACCTAAACCTGAACAAAACCGAGGAAAACATGTCCTCCTCTGTCCGTCCTAAAAGTAATGAAGATAAAATCAGAACTTGAATAACAGCAAATCACCAGTACAGGATCTAGCAGTTTAATAAATAGACTGATTTATGAATAGACAGACAGAGAAGTCGACAAGATGGGAAGACAGATATGCTTATGGACTGATAGATAGATTGATATATGTATACTTATATACAGATATTGCTAGATTGATGGATAGATGAACAGACAGAAGGACGGGACAAACATACAATCACATAGACTCACTAGATCCAGCAGTAAACATTTAGAGAGTTCGTTTTAAAGTGCACGTACCACCAAAAATATACAGATAGTTTTCTACGATCGCTGCAGCGTGATTGGCAAGTCGTGGCGCCCCGGGTGCATTTGCGGGGCTTAGCTGCTGCCACTCATCCTGCTGGGCATGGTATAGCCACACATCACTAGCCAATGAATGATTGGCAAGTTCACCACCATAAATGACAATGTTGCCCTGCCACTCTACTGCAGTGTGAGAATGCCGAGGAGCCTGCAACAGAAACACTGGGGTTTTAACCTTGTCATCCACACAATTGGTAAACAAAAGCTAGATAGAAAAAACAAAATTACTCAATCATCTGTTCTGATAATCGAGTAAAAAAATAAAGGCCTTACCGGACTGAACAAATGTGGCACCACTGCCCAAGTATTGGTGGAAAAGTTATATAGAACTAGGTCTCCAAGTGCACTGTTCAAATCAAACCCTGAAATCAAGGAACAACTCTTAGGTCACTACATCCATTAAGTTTCTGAACATCTTTTACATTTCTTGGTCATGGGGAGCTGGAGCCAATTACAGCAACTCTGGGCATAAAGGTGGGTTACACACCATGGACTTCCGGTCAACAAATCACAAAAAGGTTCCAGTGGGACACACTCACATTCACACTCTCACTCACACCTGGGAACAATTTTCCAGACTGTAATACTCCGGCATGTTTTTGGACTGGGAAAGAAAACTGGAGACTCAGAGGAAGCTCAAGCAAGCATGAGGAAAACATGCTTCACAAAGAAAAGACAGTCACTATACTAATTAAAGCAGTTCATTTTTTTCCATGTTGAGACTCCAGTACCCTTTGACCCAGAAATGGAGTAAGGTAGAAAATGGATGAATGGATATCACAATTAAATAAAAAGAAAACAAAAATGTATTCAACAAAAACAGAAAAAGTAAAGATAAAAACAAATAATGAAAATAACAATAAAAAGAAATAGCAAGATGAGATTCTATCATGAACCAATAACAAAGATGTAATGGAAAGTATGACATCGAAATCTATACTGACATATAACTAAAAGCCTCAATTCTGATGATGCCATGCTTTACAAAAAAACAGCCACTCTTTTCCTATTTTACCTCCAAACATGTAAATCGCTCCAGTAGAGGAAAGGTAGACCCCAGCAGAGGCCGTGCGAGGAGTTGCTTTACCATCTCCCCTGCTCACCTCCCACCACTGCCCGGCACCACCGTTGTCACGCAGACCCAGTTGACAGTTTTGTGCCACAAAACCAGCACTACAGATACAATTTTCACCCTTCTGGTTAAGAGGGAAAAGGGGAAAAAAACAGGTGCAAATTACAAAAAGAGAAAAGCATTTCAATTTGTTAGAGTAATTTTGTGGAATAATTCAGACCATAAGGCGCACATAAAATAAAAAAAAAAAGTTAGAAAACTGACTATGCGCTTTTTGGTCTATAAAGAAATGTGTTCCATTATGTGGAAAATGTGCTATTCGTCACTAAATACTTACCTTGTCACAGTGGCCACGGTCATTCTGGCTACAGGTTTGTGAACAAAGTGGGATGCTGCAGTCCACTCCTCCCCACCCCTGATAGCACTGACAACGGGCCATAGTATGGTCACAGCGCCCATGACCACTGCAGTCCCAAGGGCAAACTGAAAATGTGTACGTGGCATTGAAGCCGAGCAGATTGTAGTTTGCGTCGCTGAAGAGATGAAGAAGTATCTTGTAAAAAAAAAAAAGTGTTAACATATAATACCAGAGGATAAACAGAAAACAGAAATCATATATAACATGCAAGAATTAATTTAATAAAGTTATACTGAACTCAGTAACAGCAACCGTATCATATCTGATTCATGGATTTTTAAAGCCCTCTACAGCTTAAGTGTTTAAGAGACACTTTACGTAATTGACAGCTATTACATAAATATTACATGTATAGACATGTAAAGAAAATATAGCAACAGGGAAAAAATGTATTAACTAGGGGGCTTTGGGTGATTTTTCAAAGAACTATGATAGTTTTGTAAAGGTTATGGAAACAAAAAAATTATTGCAAAGAAAAATGTAATCTTTCAAAATGTATGTTTTAGTAAAACATCTTTGAAAACGTTTTTGTGTGTATGAATCAGTGAATGACACTTTATTTATCCCACAAAGGGAAACTAAAAAGAAAAAAATTGTGTGCGTTTAAGATAAAACTCAGCATACCATATACAGAAGACAAAATTATTAGAGCCCCTACAATGTAATCATTGTTTGATAAGTATTTCAAAAGTGCTTTTAAACAGAGTTACTAATATTGTCCTCAACTGTACATACTACTGTATCTTGGTTTAGTTTCATTACGTTTAACAGCGATTTTTTTTTCTTTACAACATTACTTTTACATTTAAAATTAAATGAGACTGTTTGACAATCAGATTTTCAGGGTTAAATATTTAAACAGAAAAAATAGAAACCAGAATTGTGAAAGAATTGTGATGAAAAAAATCTTGATTCTCATTACATCCAGAATTGTGCAGCTCTAATTCACATAGATTTCATGCATATATAAGAACATGTATGCACATTATTATTACAGTTGAACAGGCCTTACCTGACCAGATTTGGCCTCAATTGGTTGTGGTAGTGTTTTACCACTCAAACTTGCCAATAAAGGGCTCTGATAAGAATCTCCATCATAGACAAATAGATAGTCATAGGTGCACTCTGTGTCCATAAATGTGAAGTTTAACACAATGCGATGGTTTCTACTAGGAGCTGAAAGAGAAAAGAAGAGTTATCATTAAAATTGGCAAATATCAGCTTTGAAAATCATACAAAACTGTGATTTAAGCTGCTTTCCCAATGGATAATAGCTTCAAACACGTACTAAAAATAAGTAATGAAAATAATTACATAGTGTTGTATCCAAATGTTTTGGATAATAGTTTCTGTTAATATAAGGGGTAAACAAAAAGGTAACACACAAAAGGTTTGGTTCACTTTATTTGGCTAGTGTATTGTTTATTGTAAGGTACATTTGATTTGGTTTGATTTGAAATACATGTGTTTTTTAGATTTTTTTAATGGTGTGCCAAACATGTTATAGTACAGGTTATCTGAATCAATGAACCAAACAGACATCACTGTCAAAACATTCTGATCTTATTACAAATTTATTCCAAGAAAATACAGTACAGTTGTATTTTGCCCCCCCCGCCTAAAAAAAATCCATTGACCAACCCTTAATGAGCCACTCGCAGTTCCCATTCACGGAGTAGTTTCCTGGTCCATCTGTGACATATCCCGGGACACCTCTCAAAACCTGCCTTTGGCCTTTACAGTCCCCTGCCCACACCGCAGGGGCCAGGACCACCAGTACAGGCAGAATGATAGTCGTGAGGTGAGAAACCATCCTCTCTTCTTCCCAGAGGAGGAAAAATTAGGGAACTAAAAAAGCAAACGTTTTGTGGTTTGGCTCAATGTATGGAGACCTGATGGGAGAACAATATACATGACATCAGTGAAAAATATAAATTATTCTATTCCAGATTCAAAAGAGCTTGATTAGTCCTAGAGCGAAATAGATTTAGTTAAAGTTGCTCTGAGAAGGAATGAAAATGAGTCACATTAGACATGGATTTAGAAAAATAAGAGAATTAAATTTAGCACACGGTATTTAGGTGGTTAAATTAAAAGTATTAATATACAGTATAAGGAATTTACCAGGATAGATAAACAGACAGACAGATGAATATCACAAAATGTTCTGAAAAACAAATGATGCTGTTTAGCTGATACAGCCATCAGCAATGCAGAACCTCGGCTAACGGTCCTTATTCTTGGCTAACAGTAAACAATGCAGCGGACTGTGTCGAATTGTGCTTGTTGTCCAATTTCATTCGCATTGCAATACGCAAATTCTGTTGTGATTAATGGGACGTCAAACAAAGTCATTTTAACGGAGATATGAGCTTGTGCCGTTAGCCGCATAAGCTAACAAGCGATTAGCCTCCTCGCTAACTCGAATATCATCTCCGCTCACATACTCACCAATTCCAATGTATTGGTCTCCATGTTACTAAACCATCCGAGGTTTTGCGGATTACATCCTGTCTCCTAAAGAAAAACGAAAGACACGCCGAGCGACGCCAGGGTCTTGCCGCAGCTATTGTTGTGCAGCTGCAGCTGCTGTTGAAACCAGCGGCGGTTTAAAGCGCGAGACCCCCGCGGTTGTTGAAGATGCGAGCCGCTGGAGTCAGAGGCCTCGAGCCGCGCGTGCACAACGTTTTTATTTTGTTCCGAACACCCCTAGATGTCAGCTACGTGAACATCAGCATCTTCTTCGGTTACACTGTTTGATAACTTTCCGACGCCGGTGGGCGTATAATCACTGCTCCATTTCATGGGCGCGCATTGATGGATGAATCGGGGATGTGCGTCTCATGCGCTATCCGTGTTTTTAACTGGAGCTGTGATTCCAGATGGTTGTCAACAACACAAAGCCATAATGACCATGCTAAGAGGGCTCTCTAGTGGTCTGTCAAAATAGCTGCATGCAATTACCGATACACGTATACTATAGTATATACTAAGTATTTCCTCACTCAATGCTAAAGAAGATCAAGCTGGGCACTAGAATGACTTACACTATATTATGAAATACTTGTGTATGAAATAATATCAAGTTTTGTGTTGAAATATTCTAATAATTACATTTTATATGACAAAGACGTGTCTTAAGACAGGTTTCTGAAATTAGCACAATTAACTGACACGGTACTGACTTCAGAAAAAAACTGACACGAATCTTAGCATGAGCAGTTTACTCCAAGAACCGAACCTCAACTAATTCAGTCTGTGAATTGAACGAGACGTCCTAGGTTTAACACGGCAGGATTAGAACTTCAGTCTGAGTCAATTCATTTTAGTCTGTCAATTAATTATTTCAGTCAATTAATTATAGTCTGACAACCGAGCCTTAGATGTTCCGGTTTCAGAACCGATGAGTTCAGTCTGAGAAACAATCTCAGAATGAAAGTTTTAAGCTGAGAATGTATGTACAAGCCACCAGGATTTCTACAAGATACCAAATGACATGACTCTTTAGATATAAACATAGTAACCTTGTGTTATAAAATTAATGATAATAATAATAATAATAATAATAATAATAATAATTATTATTATTATTATTATTATTATTGTTATTATTATTATTATTATTATTATTTGTCACGCTCCTGTGCGGCTGTGATATCCAGACAGAACAATGAAATTGCCAAATTAACAAGTTAAATAAAGAAAAAGACTAGAACGACATAATAAAAAAATGGCATGATGACCAGAACAGACAAACAGGAGGTGACTTCAATGACAGACAAAAGACAATGGAACAGGTCACTCCCATGACTCTCCACCAGGTTGAGCAGTGGAGCAGGACTGTTACCCCCCCTCTTTAATGACGGACATCGGACGTCCAAAACAGACAACATGCTTTGCTGTGGTTAAGACAGCATACTAGGACCGGTGAAAGTTCTGGAGGACGGTCTGTCTTGCCGTTGGCAAACTCGGGTGGGCGGCCTGGCAGACGACCTCTGGTGGGCCACAGTTCGACTAGCCGTTGGAGACCTCTGTAGGACTAGTCGCAAAACATTTACGGCCTTCTCTAGAGCATCAAAGGCGCGGCCTGGGCAGGCAGATCCGGTAGGCAAGTTGCGGTAGACGCATGAACAAGTTGCTAAGAGTTGTTGCCAAGCCTCCTCTGACCCTTCGTTGCACGTGAATGGTGAGTATCTGAATATTACTTCCATTTCCGCATTGAAATGTCAACTCCTGCGTTGACGCTGTGACCAGGTTGGCAAATTGCTCTTGCACGACCATATTGCAATCTCCGAACTTTAGAAAGTCTGTGAAGAAAATGCAGCGCCTGTGAAGAAAATGCAGCGCCGTAGTCGTGCTAACAATTCGCTTCCTCCCTTGACATCCAGACAGAACCACGAAGTTGCCAAAAGATTAAGTTTAATAAAGAAAAAGGCTAGAACATACGAAACAAAATATGGCATTATAACCAGAACTGACAAACATGGAAGTGAGCCCCTTTCACACAGCAATTCCGGTAAAATGCAGGAAAAATACCAGAACGATTTTACTGGTAAAGACTGTTCACACAAGCACTGCCATTCCTGCATTTTTACGGAAAATAACCTTTAATTTTTTTTTTTTAAAGAACTTTTAATTAAGCGGTTTCAAAATGTTTGGTGACATCATCAACTGGCGACACACTTTAAACAGCTGCTCCTTTGTAAACATATCAGCGGTAATTGTTTCACAAGTAACAGCGTCACTAACTGTTCATTTGAAGTGGTCTGATTTTGCTTTCGTTCCAGTTGGAGGACATTTCCGACTGTGATTTTTGTAAACAGCGACGAGTGAATATTCTGAATATACCTTTTGAACGGCTAGACCCGCCAAAGCGCAAAATGGGTGCGCGGAAATTGAGCGCGTGACCCACGCCAGAATGTTCTGATTGGCACAGAGCAATCAGGGAATATACCGGGAATGTCTGCATGTGTGAAAGGGGCTAATAACAGACAAAAGACAATGGGATAGGTGATGATTTAAGTACACTCAGAAACACTTAACAACACAGGTGGAACTGATCACAGAGATGAGACACAGACAAAAGCCATTCCCATGACTCTCTACCAGGTGGAGCAGCGGAGCAGGACTGTTACTTTATTATTATTATTATTATTGTTATTATTATTATTATTATTATTATTATTATTATAGAATCCGTTCTAATAGTTAGTAATAGCTAAAAAAACCGTTATATTGTAATAAACACATTTAGGAATGTATCTTTAAACCCCAAAGAACAACATTTCCTTAATACGAAATTAAAGGTTTTTTTGTGCTTTTGGTTTGTGCATTGCCTTATTACTCAAGTTGCAACAAAAACATATGCCAAAAAACATTGTCCCGTATTCATAATAATAAGTTACATATATTTAAATGTTTATTTATGATAATAAACATTTAATTAATAATAAATGTACAATAAGATTTTACTTTTTTTCTAATAAAGGTTTCACTTGTTATACTCTACGTAGT
This sequence comes from Paedocypris micromegethes, assembly GCA_028031935.1. NCBI lineage: Eukaryota > Metazoa > Chordata > Actinopteri > Cypriniformes > Paedocypris > Paedocypris micromegethes. The sequence continues at coordinate 14,954,869 of CM051501.1, read as the reverse complement.
TTGCGCGATGGTTCCGCCCCCTCGTTGATTACGGAAGTTATGGCAAGACAGTTCAAACCAGCTGGTGAGTGGTGATATCAGTTCAAACGTTCTTAACCTGTTTTACTATTTAAATAGCGCTGTTTGGTCGTGCGAGTGGGCTGCTGATTTTACGAGCTCTTTGTTTTCCAGCTTTCTCAATGCGCCGTTGAGGAAATAATCGTCTTGACTCGTGCTGTCAAAGTGAAAGTAACAGCGTGGACTGGTTCAACATGGCAGACTATGATGACGAAGATATAACCAACAGACCTTCTTTCCTCGAGTCTGATTTAACGTGTCCCGTGTGCAAAGACATATTCACCGATCCGGTGCTGCTGTCGTGCAGCCACAGTTTCTGTGACCAGTGCCTGAAGTTCAGCTGGAAAAACCTGATGAAAAAACAGTGCCCCATGTGTCGGCAAAGCTGCGACGGAGAGACTCCGATCTCCAACCGCGCCTTGAACGGCACCTGCCTAACCTTCAAGAGGGAGAGAAGCTGGAGGAACCCCGGCCTTAATGTGGCTCTGTGTGGTTTGCACCAGCGTCCCTTCCAGCTTTTCTGCATTAAAGACGAGGAGCCCGTGTGTGTGGAGTGCGTGACTCTTCATCCGATGCACGAGCTGCGCTCCATCGAGCAGGGCGTCCCGTTTTGCAAGGTGGGCTTACTGTAAACCAGTCATCGTGTACTGTACTCCGGATCATCTCAACACGTTCACACCACTCACACAAATCTTTAGCATTTTAATTTTTAATCTCTACAGGACGAGCTTAATTTGAAAATCAGCATTTTGGAAACGAAGCTGGACTCGTTCAAAATAATGAAGAAAAGATACAAAGAGACATTGTCGTTTGTTGAGGTGAGATGTCAAACTTGTTTTTGCTGAATTACCGTAAACACAAATATCGCATTCTAAACCGTGCTGTGCAAGTTACTTCTAAATTGAAATTCATTACTTGTTACTGTTATTTAATTGTAATCCAACTTTGCCAAACTTTCACCAAAATAACTACAGAGGAGTAAATCAACATCCTAAAATTACAAATTATATCTTTCACACCTTCTACATTCAGTGGGTAGCGATGTTATGTAGCCTAATGACTGTGGCCTATCCAAGCTACCAACAACAATAAACTGTAGTTTATGATTGGCAAAGTATGTTCTTTGGTTATTAACTTTATTAATTTTGACACACATAAGTTGTGGTCCAGTGGTAGGGGACATGGACTCGTGTCCGAAAGGTTGCAGGTTCGAATCCCCCCTACTACGGGTACAACTAAGTGTCCTTGGGCAAGACACTGAACCCCAAATGCCCCCCGGACGCCATGGCTGCCCACTGCTCCGGGTTTGTGTGTGTGTTCACTTCACTGTGTGTATGTGCACCATCACGGATGGGTTAAATGCAGAGCACCAATTCAGTATGGTGGCCATATGGTGGCCTAGTGGCCATATTGCCGTCACCTCACTTTCCTTTCCTTTCTTTTATAATTTTGACATTTTCTTACAACACAAAACTGTCGTGCTTCTGGGCATTAAGTGCAGAAGACATTTTAGTAAGAAACATAATTTCCATTTCTTTGGCTCTCTCTCTCCTCTGTTTTATTTTCTCTACGTTTGTTTATAAAGAAATAAAATAAGAAAAATAGTTTTAATTGCTATTGCTATTTCTCAAAGTCAATCTTGGGTTATCTTTTGTTTTGTGATGAATGGGTGAGAGCTCGTTGAGACTCAATTGCATTTTATTAAACTTATGGACTTTATATTAAACACTCACCTTCATTAAACTGTTTATGGAAGGTGAGAGTTTAATATAAAACATTTTTATTTTATATAATTTTATTTGTTTTTTTTTCTCTGCTTGTTGTGTCCTCGGGTGTTCTGAAAGGCACTGATAAATAAAATGTATTATTATTATTATTAGTAGTAGTAGTATTAGTAGTAGTAGTAGTAGTAGTATTTGTAGTATGATTTGATTTGATTTGATATAGTCCTGCAGTATAAAGACAATGTTGAGATGCAGGCAAATATTCCAGACAAGGCGGGCAGAGGGCGCATGGGCCAACGTAGCCAAGTCTGGTGACGCACGCATTCATGCACGGCTCTCTTGGGCATTTCAGGCTCACACAAAGTTGCATTTGACAACAATGTCCGTGTCCTTGTCTCTAACAAAACTTAAGTAATGCGCATCAGCCCATTTCGTGAATGAACTTTCGCCTGCCATGTTTATCAAATTTGCTGCTTTTAGACTGACTAATGCACACTTTGGGCTTACAGCAAACCAGCCTGGTCCAATAGTTCCACAACGTGAAAGTGTTGTTGAGCAAAACACTGAACGCGGCACCATGACGGAAGACAGACGTGTGTGTGTGTGTGTGTGTGTGTGTGTGTGTGTGTGTGTGAGTGAGTGAGTGAGAGAGAGAGAGAGAAACACAGAGAATAGGAATGTGTTATTAAATTATTATTATTTTTTTATTAGCATAGGAATGTTCTCCACTGTGTGCCTGATAAGGATTTATTCCTGATCTTAAAACAGGGTCAGACTCAGGAAGCAGAAACCCAAATCAGGCAGGAGTTTGTGAGACTCCATCAGATTCTCCGTGATGATGAGGAGTCTCGTGTCAGAGCTTTGAAAAAGGAGGAAGACGAGAAGAGGCATCTGATGGAAGGGAGAATTGGGAGCATCTCTCGTGAAATCACAGCTCTTGCTGATTTAATCCAGGCAGTGAAGAGAGATATGGGAGACGAGGACGTGAATTTTCTCCAGGTACGTTTAGATCATTTGCTATATGAGCTGAAACTGAACAAAAACACGTTTGTAATACATTCGTAATGTGTGTAATTTTTACTTCCGCAGAACTTTCAAAAACTGAAACAAAGGTGTGTAAATAATATTTGTGTAAAACAAGAATGTGCACACACATACACAATTTCTGTATATATAATTTTTGTACTGTTCCTGACAAAAATATGTTCTAATAGATATACATGCAAAAACATTTCCACACTCACAAATCATACATAAAATGCTATTTAATGTAAGTCACTTTCATCCCCTCATATACTGTATTTAGATATATTTGCTCTTTACATAATAAGTCAAAGTTATGCGACAATAATAGGAAGAACTTTTCCCCGTGGTCTTATGTCACAGAGCACAGTGGACTGGAGACAATCCTCAGAATCTTCAGGGAGTTCTCATCAACACCAGCTTTCACACTGGCGCTTTAGGCTTCAAAGTCTGGGAGAATCTGCAGTATCACGTTAAATGCCGTAAGATCACGCTTGGCAGATCATCTGCTGAAAAGTTTGAGATGCTTAACGGAATGCTTTTATTTGCAGTTCCTGTTCTACTGGATCCCAACACGGTTTCTCCATGGCTTTCCATAAGTCCGGACATGAGCAGTGTGAGCGAGAGTAAAGAGAGGCAGCCGTTCCCAGACAACACTGAGAGGTTTGACCCCTGTGTTTTTGTACTGGGCTCTGAGGGGTTCACTTCCGGCCGCCATCGATGGGAGGTCAGAGTGGCCGACAGCCCCAAATGGATCTTGGGAGTTTGCAAAGAGTCAGTGGTTAGAAAAAGGAAGTTCACAGTGACTACTTCCGCGGGAGTGTGGACCATTGGACTAAGTAAAGGAGTCTACAACGCCTTGACCAGTCCACGCACTGTGCTGAATGTGGATAGAAGACCCGAGACCATCAGAGTGAAGCTGAATATGGACAAGGGAGAGGTGTCTTTCTGGGATTCAGGCAATAATAAACACTTGGTCACATTCACGGATAAGTTCACCGGGAAACTGTTTCCCATTTTTGGGCCAGGGCTTCACAACACACCCATCACTGTCCTGCCGGCCAAAGTCACTGTCCATAAACAATGACCTGACCCAGTGTGTTCACCAGATAAATTGTTAAACAATCATTAGAAAGAAGAAATCAATCACAACAAAAAATATTGTAAACAATATTTTCTTCAGTATCTGACTGTGTAAAATAATGTTTTTTTTTTCTTCAACAAATTATAAATAAAGTTAATTAAAAAAAAAACATTTTCGAACTGATTGTAGTTGCAATAAAAAGATCTCCCTTCAGATTTGTCTTTTTCGGGACACATTTTTCGTGTAACTTCATCGCAGAATAATAATTGTCACAAGCAAGAAAAATGTGAAGTTTTTTTTTTAACGATTTGTTTTGTTGTTTTATTAATATTTACTTTTTGAATACAAAGTGATATTTAGCTGTTTAATTCTTTTTTTTTTGCACCAGTTCAAAATTTTGTCCAGAGTCACATTATAAGGAAGCTGAGAGGGGAAAAACAAAACGGGAAAACTGAGTTTCATGTTCTGAAAGTGTTCTAGTTGAAAATTTTTTTGCTTTCTTTGGAATAAAAATGGAAATTATCATATAATAGTATGGTCAATTTTTCCCACGTTTTTTTTTAACGTTTATTGTCTGTTTTTTTTTTACTGGTCCTTGATCTACAGTGTATTTTATTAACAGTATATATACTGTATTAGAGTAGATTCTCTACTAAATGTGAAATAAAAATATTTAGAAATTATGATTTAAACACTTTTTAATAATGGAAAATTATGCCGTTATTATTTTTTCGCTTTCCCACGCGGCCCCCCAAATAAAAAGTTCATTAGTCACGCCCACTCTTATCAATATTCTGTACTGTGTATGTTCGAAAGTTAGAAAGGAGTGCGAGATTAAAATCATCAATACTGCTCAAGTAATCGCATGCCGATTTCTATTTGCTCTTGTATGAATGATTATAACTTACCGATATATTATCTGGTGTTTTTTTATTTAACAAGTGTTCGCGTACTCTGACAAACTAGTGCGCGTGTGTTTGTGGATGCGTGCGTGCGGCGGCGCGTATCTCTTCGGAACACGCGCAGATATCAGAAGACAGGACGGCGCAGCAGGGCAGGGCCACACGTGATGCCGCCAAACAAAACGAGAAAATACTCGGAAGAAAACGACAACGGTCATTATACAGAAATTCCAGCCGAAAAGCAGACTCGGCGAGAATGGAGAACGCGCTGCTGTGTCGGGTGAACTTTCTGGATGACACACACTTCCGGTGGAATCTCCAGGTACCTTTCCTCCGCTGTGTTGAGATAAAGTCGAAAAGGTTTTTACAGCAGACGTGTTTTGTTTGTGCAGAGGGACGCCGTGGGAGAAGATCTCTTCAACAAAGTGTGCGAACACCTCAATCTTTTGGAGAGGGATTATTATAGTCTGTTCATGTGGGATTCTCCAACCATCAGGGTATAAACATTTTATACACACTCACACACACATGGTTATGTATTATAGTACACACACACACACACACACACACAACACCAACACACACACACACACACACACACACACACACACACACACACACACACACACACACACACACACACCACACACACACACACACACACACACACACACACACACACACATATGTAGAATATGTTGTACACATTTAAAGAATAAACAGTTTCTTTTTTGAAGGTATGGCTGGATTTTTCAAAAGAGATTCAAAAACAAATTAAAGGTGAGTTTTCTAGAAGTTTACCAGACAAACACACACACACACACACACACACACACACACACACACACACACACACACACACACGTCGTTACATGTCAATTGTTTGTTTTTTCATCATTTCAGGTCCGGTGGCAGAATTCTTTTTTAGTGTAAAATTTTACCCTCCTGATCATCTGATTCTGGCTGAGGAAATCACCAGGTAAGAGCAGACACATCATCTCACACAGCGTCCTGCAAACAGAGAAGAAGGTCTTGTTCCCCCGTAGATACCTTCTGTGTCTCCAGCTGAGGGGAGACATTCTCAGCTCTCGACTACCATGTCCTCCAGACAGCTTGGCTCTGTTGGGTTCATACACTGTCCAGTCGACACTAGGAGACTATGATCCAAATCTCCATCAGAAGAACTATCTCAGTGAGATTCTTCTGGCTCCAAATCAGACTCAAGAGCTGGAGGACAAAGTCATGGAGCTTCACTCCACATACAGGTTCCTCTCATCTTCTAAGCCGCTATGTGACATGTTCAACAAAAGCCCATTCCATGTCTCTTCTGAATCACATGCAGAATGATGAGTCCTGTCCTGGCAGACATGCTTTTTCTGGAAAATGCTGTGAAGCTCCCCATGTATGGAGTTGACCTGCATCCCGCAAAAGTAGGAGCCAGACTAGTACAGCTCAGATGCTGGTAGTGTAAGTGCTGGAACGTTCTTTCACTTGAGTAAATTGTCTCAGGACATTGGTGGTGCAGATGTGATGGTTGGTGTTTGCTCGGAGGGATTGATCGTATATGAGGAGAACATCAAAACCAGCAGCTTCTTCTGGCCGCGGGTGATGAAGATCTCTCATAAACGCAGCTTCTTTCACCTCAAGATACGGGCTTCTGAGGTATTCTCCTCACTAACTGTATTAATGAAGTTAAGAAGAATCAAGTAAATTAGCATAGTGCTTTATGTGGATTGGCTTATTGAGCAGGAATCTGTGGATGATATACATAACGGAGCTTCGATATTATTAATATTGTTTTAACTACTACATATTTAACTGTTTTTATTATATTTACATTTTATACAGTATATACAAATATTTACTTATATAAATTTTTGTGTCTTCTGTATGTATTTGTAAACTGTAAAAACGGTGTGTGTGTGTGTGTGTGTGTGTGTGTGTGTGTACTGTATATACATATTTAGAAATAAAAAAATGTTAATATATACGGTACATACATACAACACTATACAGATATGTGTTTGTGTGTGCATAACATTATGCAGGACACTAATGTGTTTGTCAACATGTATTTCTCTAAATTATATTGATATATATCAATCAGGAAGAGTCTTCGGATGACGTCACCTTCATATTGCCCAGTTACCGAGCATGCAAGCAACTGTGGAGATGTTCAGTGGAGCATCATAGCTTTTTCAGGTGCGTGGTACACAAATTTGCACTTGTCCATGTGATCCACAAGAGGGCGCCCCAGTGAGGAGTAAACGTGCCTATAAGTGAATTGTTTTTTTAATATATGCTTTCAGAAACCGACTTCAAGATACAAAAGCAGAGCGACTATTGAAGCTGGGCTCAAGGTTCTGCTACTATGGACGGACTCATTCTGAATGTCTGGAAGCCAGTGGAAACATCAGCAGAGCTCCTCCTCCTTTAATGCGCTTTGCCTTCAAGAGAAGAGGTTATTAATTATACTTACTTTACACTTATTTACTTAATTAATTATACTTCATTAGAATTTTTCATCTGCTTCACTTTTTCTTTTTACATATGATGTTAGTTTTTGTACAACTCTACCCTAATTGTAGCCAATGAAGAACTTCTGGAATCTTTGAAGAAACCTGTTCGAGCTGAGTGGGACGACTGGTATCTGGTTCTGAATTCAGACAAGTGGAATATTTCTTCCTCTGGTGAGTTCCTGCTACTTGTTTCAAATATGTAAAAATTCAGACGTTTTCTAAACATTGTCTGATGGACTATAAACATCCTGTATAGATGAAGTAACGCTTGAAAGCCCAAAGCTTCAGGATTGGAAGCAGCAGGCCGATGATTGGTTTCTTCTTTTGGACGGCAGCCAATGTAAGTCCATACTTAAAGACATGATTTTAGGAACTAAATATTAAAATATTAAATGTAGTCCTTAACCGTTGGGTTAAGGTAATTTATGTGTGGTGAATTAAAATCTATGAGGGAAATATATCCACACATTCAAACATACACATTGTAGCTTTAAGGTGATGCTGTTAAGGTGAACAATTACAAATACATTAGGAAGTTCGACCCTGGTGAGGGCTCGTCCCAAATTACATATTATTTAATAAGAATTAAAATAATGAATTTTACGCTAATAACATCATTGCTAATAAGATCTCTCTAGGCCCGAACCTCTAATTTTTTCATGGCAAACAATAAGGAATTTTGTGATTGACGGTTATTGTGATTGGTTCTCTTCTAGTTTCTCTTTCAGGTTTCCAGCAGAATGTGGCACAAGAAGAGATGGAGATCACGGAGAGAGTAGATATACAGAAGAGGTCTGCGCTCCTGATGGAAGGCCTGGAGAAAAGAGACGATGTTCAATCAATGCCAACAGAAACCAGAACAGAGGAATTCATTCAAGTGAATGGAGGAAGAATACAGAAGGTGGTCATCACTAAGCAGTGGGCTCAAGAGATTAACGTGGAACCAGAAGAAAACAAGGAGGACCGTCTCGAGAGAATTGAGAGAACAGAAAGACGAGTCATTGTGTCTGAAGAGCAGAAACAGAGCTCAGCACAAACATCAGAGGGCTTGAAAATCATGAAGCAGAGACTAAAGGAGGTTGAGATCATTGAGGAAAGCCTTCTGAAAGTTGAAACACTCAGAATTGGAATACAGGAAGTGGAAATTTTAAAACAAAAATTGGAACAAATGGAGAAAGTTGGACTTCAGCCTGGTCCAAGCGATGACTGGTATATTTTACTGGACCGCAGACCGTCCGTGCTCACTGTCTTCACCAGAGGTGTCATCTTCTGTCTCCATGTATCATGTCCATTTATCCCTTCATCCTCCTGTCTGTCTATTTATCCGACCACCTGTCTGTGTATCTGCCTGTCTGTCCATCCATTTATCAGACCTACAATATGTATGGATTTGCCTAATGTCCATTTATTCATTTATCCACCTGTTTGTCTGCTCATTTATCTGTCCATCTGCCTCTCTCTCTCTCTCTCTCTCTCTCTCTCTCTCTATACATATCGATCCATTTATCACCCATTCTGTCCGCTTATTTTTGTTCTTCTGTCTGTTTATCTGTCTGTCTCTCCATTTATCTTTTCGTTTGTCATTGTCTGTCTAATGTCCATCCATCTATTTAACCACCTGTCTGCCTGTCTTTTTATCTGACCATCTGTCTAATTTTCTATTTAATGTCACTGCATAACTCATCCATTCATCCGTCTATCTATCTTTGTTCTGCTTGTCTGTTCTGTTACTCATGTGTTGTGTGACTCTGTCGTGGAAAAGATGCGGAATGATCACATAGAAGATCTTAAACAGAGCTCCTTTCACATTGGCTTTTCCAGCAGAGGAAGACTTTCAAGAAATTAGAGTGGTCAAGCTAATGAAAACAGACGATGACTGGCATCTGTTGTTGGAGGTTCTTCCCCAAAGCGCTGAGACATCACAACGCCTGACAGGTACATTTGGGAAAAGTTCTAATTGTAACTGACTGTAGCTCCACGTGATGCAAGATTTCTGGTTTCTGCAGGGGTCAGCACCACTTCTGAAGACCATCAGACAGGAGATGAAAGAAGGGAAACACATCTGACGACACATCAGGAGTCGGTGAATCCAAAAACAACAACGATTGAGTCAAAGATTGAAACACACGTGATACAGAAAGAACAACAGGATGTGACAGTGAATTATGGAAGATCGAGGTCAGATGTTCTGGAGCAGAGCCAAGAACAACCTGGAAAAGTGGTTGAGGATGACTGGTTCCTCATGATGGATGCTTCTACTGGACCAGGTACTCATGGGCAATGACACACGCATTACATCACATGATGCACCATGGATTATGTTTGTTTCAGGGGCTAATCCTCATCTGAGAGGAACAGCTGTTGATCGGAACAAAGAGACCCAAGAGGATGTAAGAACAGAGCAGAGCGAATCCAAGCAAGTGATGGAGAGAACATCAGTCACTTACGGAGATCCCGAGGATGACTGGTATATTCTGCTGGATGCCGCTCCTCGAGAATCAGGTCTATATCTTCAAAGATACAGAAATTATTCATTCAGTTTCCATTGCTTCTTCCATTTCTCGGTCACGAGGAGCGATAAGGCTTGCTAAATCTGTCTTAGGAGATGAAGGAATGGACCAAATATAGTTCATTCGCATAATTTTTTGGTGACAATATTTCCCTTAGAAGAAACGGAAGAAAAGGAATGTTTTGTTCCTTTTGTCGAGGTCCTTTTCTTTTACCTTGAGTACTTTGGGTTCCAAAATAAGTAAATATGTATTAATCAAATGTTTCAATGTACTACAAATTGAAATATTGCATGGATTGCGATTGTTTCAGTTCCGTTGGTTTCTGCACAACAACAAAAATCAGTAAAACTGCACGTAGAGAAGAGAGAAATAATTTATGGCAAGGTGACAACACAGGAAGAGTTGAGAAAACCACCAGAGAAGCCGAGAAAACAGCCAGATGTTGTTGTGCTGGCACCAGAAAGAGACGTGGAGGACGACTGGTTCATCATTTTTGATGTTCCTCCCAAAGATTCAGGTACTTCCCGTGTGAATTGTTGGCTTAAGTCTTGAACCGGATTGAACCAAGTTATGCTTATACATCTGGATCATGGTTGAACATGTTGAAAAGGCCTGTGGTCCAAGCGCAGAAGAGAAGTTTTGTTTAAAAAAAAAAAACAAATAGTCTAGACTGACAGACAGGAAACCTCCCTTTAACATGTTAGCTGACAGGTGTTACAAGCTCTTTGAAGATGCAGGAGTTTTGTCAGTGCCACCTAGTGTCAAAAAGAGTAAAAGCAACAATGAGTCTTACATCTTTATTAAAACTAGTTAGGAACAGAAAATATTGACATCTGAAATGTGCAAGGAATGTCTTGCAGAACACTTGGCTGATCTTCAGCCAACAGGCCCGGCCACAGAAAAGCTAGTACAGAGAAATAAAGGGATAGAGGTGAAGACAACAGCTGAGAGCAAGTGGAAGAAAACTCAAACCATTTCAGAGAGACCAAGAGAAACTGATGACGACTGGTTTCAGCTTTATGATCCAGAGACTCGTGAGCAGCGCAGTTTGATTTCAGGTAATATTTCAGCAGGCCCAAATCTATACAAAGTCCATGTGTTTGTGCGTCAGTACTTTTATCACTTCACCCACACATCTAATTATCCACCTGTCTGTTCATCCATTTATCCACCTGGTGTATATTATGTCTAATATCCATTCATTTATCAGCCACCTGTCTGTCCATTGATTGGAGTGTCTGTCTGTATATCCTTGTGTCTGTCTGTCTGTATAATGTCCATCCATCATTTAATCACCCATTTATCTGTTTGACCATTTATCAATTAAAATAAGTGATTAAAAGAAGGATTAGTTAAAAACACCATCCTTCCATCATCTTCCACGTTTCCGGGGGTAGCAGCAATTCTCTCTCCCTCTCCACCTTTTCACAGGCCGCTTGGAGACTTTGTCTTTTTTTAAAACCACAGAATATTTAAATCAGAAACACAAGTTAGATCAATACATCTTTCTTAGGTTTGTTCAGATTGGAAACTAACTAAGTATCTCATTTTAGAGTCTGTAACAACAGAGACTCGCATCGTGAAGACGATAGAAGAAATAACGACTACTAAAGCAAAAGAGGAGCAAGTGTCTCTAGACCCTAGAAGAACACGGGCAGTACTTATGCAGCCTCACAGTATGAAGTCTTATGAAGTCTCAAAGAGAAACATTGAAGATGACTGGTTTATTATTTTTGATGTTGCACCCAAGGAATCTGGTAAGCACAAAAAAAACACAAACCCATTACCAAAATATTCTTAGTAACGTTCACCAATCACTGTGTTCATCTGGTAGCCCTGTCTTATTCTCAACTGAGAGACACAGCTACTGAAACTCCAGAGAAAGAGATTCCAAGCAAAGCAAAAACAGAGCTTCAGGTTGTGATTGCTCAGACCGTAACGAAGACGGTGAGGGTCGGTCAGGTGCCAATGGAACATCCCGAGAGGCTCGAAGAAGTACAGGACGACTGGTTCCAGCTGTTTGACCAAGTTCCTCGTGCTCTACAGGGTTTGTCATCAGGTACTGCTCCATTCGCTGTGCTCTTGAGCTGCTCAATCTACTGCTCAAAGTTAACCCATGCTGACCTCTGGTTTGGCCAGGATACAAAAGGCAAATAATTTTTGAATTTTTTTAAAATAATGTAAAGCAACACAGTCGATTCAGGTTATTTGGGACACATCGGGACTGGGTTCACAGTCTTTAAAGCTGTTACGCAGGGTGGCTGAAGAAGACGGCAGAGTTTGTCCAAACAGGGTTTAATAGCCAAACCAAGGGAATCCATACAACAGAAGAGGATGAAACTCTCATAACAGCTGGTCAGCGTCAGCGATCTCCTTTTAACCCTAGGCAATGGCTTACAGGTGTCGCTAACGCTAACGAGCAGTCGCTGTGAATAGTCCTCATTGGCTTCTTGGCTGAGAACTGTAACAAAAGTGTTAGGTAGACAACTTTCTCGTTTATTTTTTGTTCTTTGTCCCAAAAAAGCAAACAATAACTGTTCAGCTTGTATAAAAACATCTGTTTTAAGACTTTCAACTAAGATTTTGGCCCAAATAAGTGCCCCGGATTCAAACAAAAATGTGTGATCTGATTTGACCAAGAAGCCCTGAATTCCTCCCAAACCAACACTTTTATAGGAAGCTCAACACATTTATATATTTTACTCTGACCACTTTAAAAAAAAAAAACACTTTTCTATTTTGGGGTCACATGGAGCTGAATTGGTGCCTCGCCAAAACAGAATGAGTCACATACACACGTATGCACACACACACACACACACACACACACACACACAAACAAACTTATATGGACATTTGGACAAATTTCCAGACTCCAATTCTCCTGCATGTTTTTAGATGCCCAAACAAAAGACTTTGAGTTTCTCAAGCTTTTGAAAGACCAGACTTCTCAGAGGCTCATGGGACAACCGATTAAAGAGAAACGAGTGACTCTTGAAGAGAACATGGTGATCAATGAGCGCAGAGGAGGAAAATATGTTGTGGCAGGGAAGATTCCCCATGGTGTCCGTGAGGTGGACGACGTCTGGTTTGAACTCCTGGACCAAACACCCATTCCTATCAAAAGCATTTCTTCAGGTAAATCTACTGGTTCTTTCTCTTTCTGTCTAGGTACTAACGCTGCTTTCTCTTTAATGTTTGATTTCAGTGGTCACTGAAATGCAGATTCTAAAAGACCAGGAAGTCAAAAGGGTGCGACAGCAGGAACGAGTGTTAAGAGAAGAAGAGGAGAGGAGGCAAAAAGAACAAGTAAAGCAGGAGCTGGAGAGATGCCAAGCTCGACCATCTCACAGTGGAATAGAAGATGACTGGTTTATTCTGTTCAGTTCTTTACCAAAAGAAGCAGGTACCCGACTATAGTCCTGGAACTTGTTCAGCTCAAAACTTGACTTGCATGAAAGTGAGAAGTCAAGTTATTTTCTGTTATTCTGTTAAGTCAAGTTATCTTCTGTTATTTTTGTGGTAGGTGATACTAGAGTGAACTGGATAGCTGAAGAAGTGAAGAAAAGGTGGGAAGAAGAAAGCAAGACACAAATGAAAGTCGAAGATCAAAAAAGACTTGCGAAAAAACATGTACAACTCCAGAGAAAAGCGGAATATGATTGGTTTACTCTTATGGGGCTTTCTCCCAAAGACAGAGGTACAAAGCTTTGCTACACAGTGTAACTAGAAGTTGGAGTGCTAGAACGACTCTTATAATAGTATTGTTCTAAATTGATGAAAGTGACGTTTTATTTATAAATATATACAATACGTGTATGTATATCTGTATATTTGAATTGGAGGCTCAAGACACAACGTAATATTCACTCTGTTTTCATTAACGCAATGAGCGTTTTGTGTTTGACCTAAATGCAAATTAGTCTGTGGTTTTTCGTCCTATCGAAAGCAATCCGTTTTAATTTATGGAGTCTTCTTATAAAAATTATAAAAAATCGGGGAATGCTAAAAAATTCAAGTAATCAATTATTTTTCAAACAGTAAAAATGCTCAAGCCCTGCACTTGCTGCTTGCAGACATTTTTATGCTGTAACCAAGTCGGATATTTCTCTTGTTTTCAGTTTCTCCACTTCCACGCCAGCCAGTTCTTTCTCCCATGGCTTCCTCCAAAGCCTGGCCTCAGGTTCCTTCTGCCCAGCTGATGACCTCCACACCGACCACACAACCCGTGTCATTCACTACGGCAAGCTATACAGAGAAGGCCAAAGACACACTGAACATCACATTGGAGTCTGAGGTAATTGCCTGATAATTAACTTTACATAAGAAATACAACAAATGTCATGTCTGTCTGTCTTTTACTCTTTAACAAAATCTTTTTTTACTCTTTTCAACAGACTGACACTGAATCAATGCTTATCCGAGAGGTGTGACGCTTCTTTAATACTTCACATTTACTGATTCTGTAGGTTCATAATAACAATCCTGTTGTTTTTTCCACAGTCACGGAAATGGACAAAGAGGATTGAAGGAGAAAGCATCTACGTTCGACACAGCATCTTAATGCTGGAGGTTTGTGAAAAATGATCTACGTTTGACTGCTAGCCAGTAACGGGGCTATGTTTTTTGTGTGTGTGTGTTTGTGCGTGCATACAAGATTAATGAATGGGATGATGTTTATGTGTGCCCATGTGTATGATGTGGCTCTTTGCAGTAACACAGAAAAAAGTGGCTCTTAGTCACTGACAGAGGAGGAGCCTGAAGAACTGTGAAGGCATCTGCCATACTTTTTTTAACTTTGATCTGCCTAGCATCAAATGATGGCTGAAATGTGATTGGTTAAAAACAATTTTTATATAAAAATACTTACTTTTCTGGAAGCTGTACAACCTTATAAAATCCATTGAAGGGAAGCGAACAATGCATTTGTAGTTAGAGTATTCATGGACAAATTATAATCCAAAACATCGATTTGTGATTAAGACAGTTTTTAGGCCTGGCAGACCTTCACTGACTTAATCTATCTCTGATAGGACCTGGACCTGAGCCAAGAACTGATGTTGAAGCATCACGCCAGCATTAGCAAACTGAAGCGTAACTTCATGGAGGCAATGGTGGATTTTGGACCCACTGAATGGGACCGTCGTCTCTCTTCATATTCTCCTTCTAGCAAACCACAGCTTCCGCACGCCAACGGCCAGATCCTCATCAGCATGGGCTTAGTGAGTTCAGGAACAATCACACAGTATTTCGAACAAAAATATTGAGGAGACACAAGAGACTTTAGCTTTACTTTACACTGATTCATTAATTGTGACTGTAAATGTGTCTTTTACAGATTGAAGACGAGGGAAAAACCGTCTTGTAATGAAGCTCCAGTCTTCCCAAGAAAACACTTGGGTTGTAGCAGCTAGAAATAAGGACAACATTAGGTTCCATGCAAATCAATGCAGCTTTAATGCAATATTCAAATAATAAAGCAACTTGGGTACAAGGAATTGTGGTAATTAGTTACAGTTTTGAAATAATGACTAGAAATGTAATTTATTTTATTCATTTACAGTTAATATCAGTTGATAATTATTGTTTTTCCCATTAATCAAACCTACAGTTTTCTTTGCTTTCACATTTATTTATTAATTAATACAAATTTTGTTAAATAAATAATAATAGTAATAATGAAACTGTATTAATCCCTCAGTGCATTTAACCTATCCGAACAAAGCAGTGGGCAGCCTCAAGGACTGGCGCCCGTGGGACATTTGGGGGTCCGTGTCTCGCCTATGGACACTCATAGTTGCAGACACAGCCATACGGGGATTTGACCCGGCAACCTCTCGGACACAAAGTCCAATACACCACCACTGCCCCACATAGATGTTTAAGATTTAAAATTTATATTTTATAAATGTTTATAAAGATTTAAAATGATTGTACTTTTACAATAATTAAACAAGATTTCACCGATCACCAGTCTAAAATTCTTAATGCTGAAATGTTAACTTGCTTGCTTTTTTTTTTTTTTCAACACAAATAAAACTGCAAATTTTCACCCCCGTGTTTCAGAAGTATTTTGTTGATGTATGTTAATAATAATATTGTAGTTATATAACCATATAAGCATGCAGAAATACAGTATAAAGCCTTGCAGATCTAAACTCCCATAGCCAAAACCAATTTTTTGTGGACCATAGAAACGGAACGAGTTTCGGACTACATTAACTTTTACACTGGTTAAATCTGCCCCGAAAAAGCATCACAAGAACTTCCATCTTCATATGCAAGTGTCCTGTCCGCAAATATCTGGTGCCATTTAAAAACACAAACGCTGTACCATGAAAGTCTGACTTATCAAAGTGTCTGAATACTCTATATGGACTCTGAGAAAACTCTCCAGGTTAAGACAGTGACCCATGTTCCCCGAGAGGAGAGAATGTTTTAGTTTGCGTAATTTCAGTTCCGTGATTGACAAAGAACGAGACGTCCCTTGGCCTAGGAAACTGACTAGAAAGAAAGCATCGTTTTACAACAAAAACTGAAGCCAATAGAACAATGCAGTGACAACTGCATCCAATGGTGACATTCCTTGGAGGCGGAGCCATCAATGTTAACCTACCTAGCGAAGTCCGCGTACCTTGCAAAGTCCGACCTGCTGCCTTGAAGATATTCTTGATGGCCATGCCCTTAACCCACACATGAAGATGCAAAGCTCTTGTAACCCTTCCGGCGCAGCTTCTTGTGCTTCTTTACACCAAAACAAAAAAAAGACGTGATATTTTGGTTATTTATAGCAGAGTGTGGTACAACTTTAATAGTCCCTAGGCCTTTAACTCCCTAGGCCGTATGTGGCCCACGATGTGAAATGAGTTTGACACCTCTGACATAGGCAGTTCCCAACGATCCCTGCCCATTGCTGCCGGAACATAGCTGTGCCCCAGGTCTCAGTGGGTGTTCAGGCCTCAATGAATCCCGAACACTGCACGCATAACCCGTAGACCGCTAACCCCACTCGTCTGTTTGTTCCCGCATTTCATCTGTTTCATTGTTTTCTGGTCAACAATAGGTGCTTTTTCTTATATCCTAACACACACACATACTGTTATATAAAATAATATAATTTAGAAAAAAAAAACAAGTTACAGAACTCTCTTAAAACTCTGACAACACAAGCCGTGATTTTAATCACAAAAATTACAGCACCTTAACACTGATTAACAAAAAAAAAAAAAAAAAAATTTGTCTTGTGTTTCTTGTCTTGTGTTCACTGTTTTTGTTGACTGTCATGCTGTTCTGTAAGTTTCCTTATATAGCCTGTATTGACATCTACTGTAGCCTATTGTAGACAAATTGCTTCACTTGCTCCTCTTTTTGTAAGTCGCTTTGGATAAAAGCGTCTGCCAAATGACTGTAAAGTAAAGTAAAAATGTGTGCATTAGTACATTAATGCGTGAATATAACATTAAAAAAAGAAGTGTGTCATTTAACGGGTAACGTTCACTGAAACACATGGATACTGAAGGATGATGTTGCAGATTCTACGAGTCGAGCAATTGTTCCTTCCTCAAAGATGCCAGGTTATAATCTAACAGTAATCCATGTTCATGAGATTAGACGCTGGTGTTGTGCAGATTTACTGGTTTTGCAGCAGTTGTACAGTCGTCATCAGGATTAAGCCAAGTAATCGGCGGCATGTCTCTGAGATACACACGTGACCAACGCTATTATTTGAACTTTGTGGCTCCAGCGCAGATAAAACAAGAGTGGGATTTGTATGCATGTGTGTTGTCTTGTGGGGGTCCATCTTTCATTCTTGCTTTGACATTTATTTGACCTATAGAGTCGCACTACAAACACACCGACATGCAGCAGAGCTTCTTTCAGCTTTCGTGTGGTAGAAAAAAGTTAAAAGTTTTAAATCACGCAGTCTGGTTGTATTATATTGTGTTTCTATGACCAAAAGAACACTATTCAGTATTAGAAATTAATATAATGTCTGTTTACTTTGTTACAAAAAAAAATTATTATGAAAAAATAATGTATCTCATGTATAATGTCTCAACCTTGTATATACCTGTATTTAACTTGAACTGTTAAATACCGGTATATGTATATGAGACAGTTAAAACTGTGAAAAGCGCCTTACAAATACTCATTATTATTATTATTATTATTATTATATATATATATATATATATATATANNTATATATATATATATATATATATATATATATATATATATATATATATATATATATATATATATATATATAGATAAATACTAATCAAGCCCTACTCTGCTTAGCTTCCGAGATCTGACGAGATTGTACGTTTTATATATTAACACACACATACACATTTCGCATTTATAATTATTAAAAAAATAAACTATCCTAGACTTTACATAGACCTTTAATATAAAATTTTCATATAAGTTTCCAATAATTTTTGAAAAGTAAAATGTAGTGCTTCTTTGTTGTGCAAATGTCATCTAAAATCTTCTGTTTTTTGCTGTATGACATTTATAAACTACAACATGAACGTTTTTCATGTCGAATCGTCCAATTTATAAACCAAGCTTATAAAATGTTCAAATATTTACTGAATATTTAATATGTTCAATATACTCAAAATTGCTCTCTTTTCAATGCAAGCCTCAATTTGCCGGTGATTTTTGCACCACACAACCAGCAGTGAGTTATAGTTCAACCATACCGGCATAAAGAAAACGGTTTCAAGCGTTTAAAAAAAAAAAAAAAACAGGCACAGCAAAGAAAAAAAGTCATGTCTATACGGACGGTGAGATTCATGTGGGATTCACTTGATTTAATTCCATGTTTGGGATTTTTTCCGCTACCACATTACTCCGGTATGTCCGTTCAGGAAGGGGCGGGGGCTCCTCAATCAGGCAGTCATTAAGTCTAATGACGGGCAAGGCCAAAGTGTCCATGTGTCTGTGAACCACGCGAGGAGATGACGTCTCTGAGTTCCCCCGACTGGAGCTGTACGAGCCAGTGGACGGAGAAGAACACTTGAGGGTGGGAACGCCGACCCTATCGTCCAGGCAGTGAATGCTGAGTTCAGACAGGTTGAGTGTGTGGCCGTGGATGCTGCTTTCTGTCACCGAAAGCTGTTTTAAACGACGTCTCCGGTGTCTTTGAGCTTTTAGCAGCGGATGGACGTCCTGCCGTTCCCGATTACGGTTTTCGTAGAGGATGGTGTTGGCACAGATGAAGATGAAAAGACCCACCCCCATTATGACCGGCCCAATCAGCTTGAGCTTCTCTGATGAGGTACGTCCGGAGGAAACGTGTGGGGGGGAATGTCGCCGGGGTTGACTGTTCCAGTAGCCCCCCACAGCAACACCGATGCCCACTAGAAGTAAAACACTGGCAAACAGCAAGCAAGCCCCTGGAGCAGAGCGCAGCCGCAGTCCACCAATCACAGGCCTGGAGTCTCTCCTTGGCGCCGGGGTCTCTGGCTCAGGGTCTGCCGCGGGAATCTTTTCTGTTGGGACATTTAGCTCAGACATTTCTGTAGAAATACAAGCGATTGAGTTTCAAATTATACAAAATTCAATAAAATGTTAAAGTTACTCAAATGATCACAGAACATTCTGTAGGTTGTATCGTATTATTTGCAACTGAAAATACGCTTTGATGAACATTTATTTGAAGGAAGGACAAAACTTAATCCCGCCCAATCCTGACCTAATCCTTATTTTTAAATGACATTGCATTGCAGTTCCTGACATGTTTCTAGCAAGAGCCGTCATTCCCCAATTCTTTTCTCCAAACTTAAATAAAAAATCTAACAAATAAATGTAATACAATTCAGTATTTTGTTTTTATTTTACCAATCAAATTCATGTTTTTCAATTATAAACTGAAATTGTGAAATTAACAAAGTAGAAAAAGAAAATATTCCGAAAGTGCTTTATAAATAAAATGTATAAACGTTATTATTACTATTATTATTACAATTATTATTGTTGTTATTGTTATTATAAAGACACCAAAAGATTTTTTTACGATAAGTCTGACGATAAACGTGCAGATCCGCTTATCAACAGGAGGAAACGCAACAGATCGCATTTAATTCTTCGGAAATGGCGTAATTTAAGTAATTTTTGACAAATACGTCACATGACTCCCATGAAATATATGAAATAAAAAGTTAAAAAAAAAAAAAAAGCTTTTTAAAAGCAATTACAAGACTGAAACGAGTTTTGCTTTCGCATTAAATACAATGCAACGAGGACAGTTACGAATAATACTTTGTAAGCGTCTCACCTTTATAGCAGTGACGTCACGGTGGAAACTCCAGACTCTTGCAGTTACTTACACGCGCATTACGCAATATTCGGAACTTCAGCGTTACAAAAAAGCGAGTAATTTTCCCTGATCAGTCAATAACTGCGTATCCTATGTAATGAGAAAGCAATGTAAAGAAAAATGGGTTTATTTACGCGTAAACTCAACTCATTACTAAGATCCTCGTCTCTGCTGACGACTCATGATTAGTTGTAAGTTTACGCATCGTGTCCAGTCTCCGCGAGGAAGCAGCAGCAGCGCTCGCCAATCTGTCACTATCTGATCTAGAAGCGTGTTTCCGCGCGAGAACGAGAGGGGAGGGGCTTTATCCCGAAACCGGCCCGTGACGTTGACGTGAGAGAGGGATGGAGCGGTAGAGGGTCATGGGAACTTTTGTCCAAGCCCGTGGGTCCCACGGTTGACTGTGAAACCTATTTTTAGTGACCATTTCATTTTTTTCTTTGTTCAATCAAGACTAACGTTTGAGGTTTCGAGACTAGCGAGTTTCTGGGCCATTTGGCAGAATCTGAGTGTTTTTGCATAGGTTTCCTCCAAGTCTTCTGTTTCCTCACACAGTGCAGACATATTCAGAGGAATTGGGGTCTGGAAATTAATCCATAAGTGTGAGTGAGTTCTCCTCTGTGATTGGTAGCGAGTAACACAGTTATCAATCACCAATGCAAGCGCTCCAGACCCAGAAAAGCTATACGTAATTTAAGTGAATAAAGTCCGACCTTGTGTTTCACATGAATGTACAGTATTTGAATCTCAAAATTAATCTGAAAAAAGAATTCACAGGCAACATTTTCAACATTCTGGGGAATTACATACTGTATATGCAGGTAGTGAATATATTGGTAGGATGTTGAAGATAGTGCTGACTGCTGACAGGAAAGTAAGGGTAAGAGAACGACCAAGGACGAGATATATGGATGTTGTAAGAGAAGACATGAGGTCACACGGTCTATACACGTACATAAACACTAAGTCTAACGCTGAACACCTATCTGTAAACGGTTCAGACATCCCATAAAACACACTGAAGGCAGATCGGTTGGAAACATTTTTTTATTTTTAATTCTCCCTGTCAACTGTTCTGAACTGCAAAAAACCCTGAAAACAAATAAAAGTAGCTCACAATCTGTCCCACAGAAACGGTCATCTTAAAGAGACAAAACCTCGTTCCTCTGAAGAATCTGGATCAAACGTCAAAGCAAAGCGGTTTCACCGTAGCAGGCGAGATCCAGCGAGTCAGTGTGAGCGGCTGCCTATGTACAAAGCAGGAAAGCAGGAAGCCTAAAACAAGAACACGCTTCCACACTAATATTCTGGTCACAATATCGTGTCAACTTGAGACACAAATCACTGTACAGTTGCAGTAATGTACACAATTTTATGCATTTACAGTCATTATCATTAACAGTAAATACAGAGACATTCAATTCCAGATTTGCCCAGAGCAGCAATTTCCAGAGCAGACCCCCCACCCCCCCACACACGCACACTGCCCTCTTGTGGCCACATGGGCCTTTGATTATTCAAGCTGTGTGTTCAAATTGAACCAGTTTGTAAAGAGATCTTTTTTTTACATTTCAAGTAAAAGCTTCATTATCACACCTTCCGACCATTTGTCCGTCCGTCGGCACCAAAGTAAACATCATAAAAGCATAAATATCATCCAATCCAGTTTAAATGTTAAACATTTTAAGGTGCCTCAGATCGCATCCGCTCTTTTGCGAGATTTTGCCATTATGCATCGGATTCCGCCAAGAACAATCCAATGAAATTCAGAGCAAGTGCTGCAAAACAACAAAAAAATTTGTGGAAGGAACTGTTGATATCGAAGTCTGGTACTGATTCAGGTGTGATCTGTCCTGATCACATACATTCCACTGAACAGATATAATCTATGTGAGAAGACTCAACCGGACACTTTGGAACAAACCGAGCAGCCGCCTTCTATTCTTCGTCCGTGCTTTTCAGCATGAGGATGGAGTTGTAGATCTTAAGAGCCGGGCCGAGCTTGATGCTCAGTATCTTCACAATGTCCGTCTGCGTGAGGAGCAGAAAGGCCTCACCATCAATTTGCTGTAAGGACAAAGAGTGCAAACACACACACGTTGTGCGTTTAAGATTACAATGGACACTGCTTCTCATAGCGCAAGTTACACCAGCCTCTTACAAGGATAAAAAGCTTCTCGCAGCTACTCAGACATACATTTTTCTCGAAGTGCAAGTTAGCCCCGTCCCCCCACACAGATAAACCGCTTCTCACAGGACAGCTAGCCACGCCCCCAAGCTGCACTATATTATATTATATTATTTTATTACACTACTTGGTTCAAAATGTTTTAATAAACGGTTTTTATTTGATAACAAACAAAGCAAGCAATCTGAATTTCCTTGTGTGGATTCACAGTAAGACAAATGTGGTCTTGTACCTCCTTTTTGAAGGTGGCAGCATGTTCTCTGCACCCAGGTAAATTTTTCACAAAACTGGCAACCTGGTAGACAAGCACAGGAAAAGGCCAAAATGTATCAGTTTAAATGACAAACAAATCGCTACTTGGTTTTACTAGGGATGCCCAAACAAGGTATCCTTGTTCTTAGAAATGAAGGCTATTCCATGCGAGAAATTGAAGATTTGACCTTAAACTGTTGAACGGAAGTGTATATAATATACATTTTCATATCCAAAGCCGAAAAGTAGACATTTTGTAGAGCTGCACATTTTTTCACCCGTCCCTGAAATGTGCTCTTTCTGGACCTGATCCAGTTCTAGGAAACGAATCGGGACATCCCTAGTAAACAATTGTTGCAGAATTATTTCATCTTACCTCCTCCATGTTCCACTTGGCCACACTCTTTGCAGTGATGCCTAGAACTTCCGGAAGAAGTTTGCCATGTTTTTCCCAACACAGCTGAAATCTCTGTGGCTCCCATCCACAGAACACAGATTCATGTAGAAACTGCTGCAGGGAATCTACAGCAAAGCAGAAAAAACAACCATCAAGTGTCTTTCTTAAAAAAAGTAAAATAAATACATTTGACTTTTTCTACCTTTCCCGTCCCCTTCTTGTTTTACTTGAGGAGGCTTGATGCATTTGGGGGCATTTGAAGAACTTCAGCACAAGAGAAAGATGATTGGGATTTGTGTGACCAGCATGTAAAACGTGTGCTCCTCAGACACTCACCGAGCTTGTGGGGACGTGTCAGTGGTGGTGTCGGGGGCTTCTGGGGTGGTGGCGGTGGGTGTGAGCGGGTGTGTCTGAGTCAGTGTTTCTGCTCGACGGTGGCGTGGGGGTCCGCTGAGTGTAATCGGCCGTTCCCCGTTAAGTCTGTCTGGCACCAGTCCATCCTTGTTCAAATTGAGATCGGAGTACGGGCAGCTAACTGACCTAGCATGAAATACATAAAAGGCAAAAAGATATTTGTACTCTCGGGAACTGAATAAATGGTATCATCAACATTACTTACGTGTAATGTGTTCCATACCGAGGTCCTCGAATGTGTCCAACGCCATTGCATCCTGGAGTCGGGCATCCTTGTCCTGGAGGAACTGGAGAATCCCTGGGACCTGACAGACGTTCCAAGTAAGAACCTAGTGTGGCCATCTACATTAGGACACGGTTTATGTGAGTTAAGTGAGAGTTTTACCATTGGGGTGTTGTAGATGATGACCAGTCTTTTGACACCAACCAATCGGATGCAGGTCTGGACAATCAGCATCCACCCAGTAGTCATACTCTTCATTCCACCCATCAAAATGGACCTGTAAAAAAGTAGCAAGAACCTGGTTCCGAGACCCTGCATTGCATAGTTGCCTAGACTTACAGAAGCTTGTGCTTACCTTAATTCTGTGTTCATCTGTATCTGAAATAGTTGCAACCCGTAGGAGCATAGAATTCCTTTTGTCCACTGCTTCCAATTTCATCCCAGTCTGAAAACCATGTGGTGGTCTCTGGATGGACACAAAGATAATTTTTAAACGTGACAAAAAAACAAAACCTTTTTGTTTTCCTGTACAAGAAATTAGTTTTCCTGTATACATTTATTTGCTTTCCTGTAGCTATATTTTGCCTTTCTATAGCTGATTTATCATAGAGCGTGCTAAAAAAACATGGCTTGTCCCAATTTCAGATAAACACAATACATAAACAACAACAACAACGCAAACAAGAAATTGGATTTGTTTCCTCTGCCAATTTTGAAGAATTTACAAGATCTCATGCATTTCCCCTTCCAAAAACCTACATGTCAAAAGAATTGATACTGATAATCATCTGTATAGGTTTGTGTTTTGTTTGTCTGATGCTGCATTGGTCATCTTGGGCGTGGCTCTTTATTTTAAGGATCGTCTCTACTCTTCCACACCCCAAAATAGACCAAGCAAGATTGACAAATGGAATCCATCTGAACACTCACCTGTTTAAAAGCTCTGGCTGGTGCTGCCTGCGATCCGGTTTCTTCAAGATACTTTTCCCAAGAAAAACTTTTTGGCTGCTTATATTCTGAAACACAGACATGAACCAGCATGATGTGACAGGCTAGAACAGTTTAGTACTATTGTAATTCCAGGCTTTTGATTTGAGAATGTTCATTAACTGCAAACAGCACTGTGGAACATTAGCAGAGGTGAGCGTTCTCACCAGCAGGTGTAGTGAGCGTCAGCTCCGTCTCCTCGCAGAACCCCACCGGGTGAATGTATGGGCTGCTGGCATCACACCTAAGAAACACAAAAAAGTCTGTATGAGGAGCCAAAATTCTGTATCAACACAATTCACAAGAACACTTATGTAAATGTCATCCTTTCTGTGTTTGATCCTAAACGCCTTGACTATATATATATATATATATATATATATATATATATATATATATATATATATATATGTATGTGTATATGTATGTATGTGTATATGTATGTATGTGTATATATATATAAAATGTATACATATACATGTATATATATATTAAAAAATCAAGATGTAGAGCTAATAAGTTAATAAAAGCTACAACATGGCAATACATTGTTCTAACTGTAACTATTATCTTGTCGTAGCTCTGTCCTGTCCCTTCAACTCGGCAGAAAACATCAAACAAACACGGTTTCTATGGTGGCTTTTCTAAATAAAATAAACTTGTATTTGGTAGAAGCATAAACAGCTTCTTGCTACCAAACGCATGCCATTTAAAATTGTCGTAACATTTACAATATAATTAAAGAACTCCCTATAATAGACTGAAAAAAGTTTACAACTCACAACTTTACAGCTTTAAAATGTACATAGCCTCATATATTTTACAAGTAAAATGTACTAATATAATTCAGTTTGAGTTTTATTTTAAATTCTAAAAAAAGATTTGTGGAAATTGTTACGGTACATGGAATAATGAAGTGAATTTTATGAATTGTGTGTATAAATAAAATAAACAACAAAAGATTTGCACGTGTAAAAAAATTTCGACTGATGGCTGAAATTTGGCATCCATTTTGGCTGAAAAATGTCTACTGAAATATTTTAATGAAATCTGATCGAGGTGAAAAGGCAAATTGAAGTGAATTTGAATTGTGGTTCTAAATCACAGTTCTGAAGCCACGGCCCTATGTTGGCGTTTACCAGTAATCATAAGTATCATCCCAGTTGTCAAAGTGTATGAGAAGCCGATTGTCAACGGCCGCAGCAATAGTGGCAACACAGATGAGCGAGGGGTTCTTCCTATCAACAGCTTCCAGCTTCATCCCTGCACGGAATCCTGAAGGAGTGACCGACTGAAAAGAAAAAAATATATAATTAGTCAGCAACTTCTAAAAAGAACTCAAATGTATCATGTGTGCAGAAACGTGTGCCTTACTGAGTTAAGACTTTTGAAAAGATGCTTAGGGGCCAACTGACCCCTACAGTTCTTCACATAAGTGCTCCAGTTGAACTCTCCATCCTTGCAACCTGTGAGGAACGGGCACAAATGTACAAAGATGGAAAAACAACACTACATTTCAAACACCCAATTCATAAACTTCATTCATCTAAGGATTTCTCCGTTTTACGCACCTTTTGGCAGCAAAAGCTTGAGGCCTGATTTCTCGCACCAGCCGGGTGGCTTCACATCCCACGAGTCGGCGTTCACCCAGAAGTCATAGCACTCAGGATACCCGTCGAAATGAAGTCGAATCCTGTAGCCTTGAACCTAGGAAACCAAGATTATGAACAAGCCATAAATGAACAAAAAACCCCTCATCAACAGCAAACCTGAAACCACGAGTTACCTCTGCCACGGTCAAAACACAAAAAAGTGCAGGGTGGCACGGATCAAGGCCCTCCAGCTTCATGCCAACTTTGAATCCGTTCCTGCTCTGTGGAAACGATTGATGCTGCAAACACAGAGACAGACAAGGTCCACATGTTCAAAGTGAAAGCATATACAGTACATGAAGCATCAAGCTGCTGATTAAATTGTCTCTTGTAACAAAAAAGCTCTCTATAGCTACTAGTTAGCTTATTTCTTAAATGCTAGATTAAGTTTTATTCTTTTATGGTTATAGATGTGTATTTTATACTGTTTGTATAGTTATATTCATTTAATTTACTAGGGTTTCAACACTTATTATAACTATAATTATTGAACAATGTAAATGTAACGCAATGTAATGTAAATGCTGTGATATTACAAAGCAATATTATAATTAGCAATATTACATAAAATAAAAAACAGGCCTAAAAGCTAGGTGTCTCACTTCTTTAAAGAGTTTTAATGGAGCAGCGATTGCTTTTTCTTCCTCCAGATACGTTGTCCAATTCCAATTTTTCTTTTTAACAAGTGGGGCAGTCACTGCAGAAAAATTGAAAGAATGTGCATTTCAAAATTCACATACACAAATCTGCAATTAAATGTGCAATTGAAAATTCACACAAATGAGGAGAATTCCAATGTACCTGAGTACTTTTAACCCTACCAGACCCCTAGGCCTCTGAAACAGTAACTGTCTGACTTTACTGCACTCCTGAGCATTAAGGAGAAAACACCTCAACACAATCACTGATCACAAATGTCAGCTTCTGTAGTAAAATACGTATTTGTGATGGTCAACCATGAGGTCAGACTAGGATCTGTTGGTTTTACTGTGTGATGTATGATTATTATGTACTCCGACAGTAGTAGAGATGAAAAGTGTGCTGTATATCACAGATGTACAGCTTACTGTATGTGACAAAGATAATTGAAAAGTTGAGAACAGCGGTCTGGTAGGGTTACATTCTAGAGTCAAGATTCATCGCAGATTACTAACCCAATCTGGCAACTTTAGCCGCTCGTCTGCCTTTTGAGGATTTAGCCTTCTCCTTAAGTCATGAAAAGTAGAAACAGAATTGAGCAAAACACCAAAAGTCAATGTTCTGCGATGTTTGAGATGTTCCATGTTTCAGCTGAATGTTACCTCCTCCTCCTCATTGTCCTCCTCTTCATCTCCAGACTCCATGAACATCTTCTTCTTCTTTCTCACACGTTTTCCCAAACGCTCTCCTTCGGTCGCCTCGCAAGGAGTTGACCTGCAAAGACACACACGTACAAACCAAGAACTGTGAAAAAGAATCTTTATTAAAAATAACAAAAAATACTTTTGTAAATTATAAAACATTTTAAACTGAATTTGTGTTGAACTTCTGGAGTTTTAGGTAAAGAGCACACAGCATCATGACGAACCTGCCGCTGGTAGGCTGCACACAAGAAACGCTGCAAAACTTCCCCTGCAGAAAAGACTCCTGGGGGCCCAAGAGACCACAGGACCTGCAGTTTGCCATCATCGTAATCGGAACCAGACCAGCACAAGGCACCGGTCTCACGCTGCTCTCCTCAGAACCCAGGTTCCTTGTGTGGCTTCCCACTGTGTGTGTGTGAGTGACGGAGGATCCTGGGAAGAAAACCAGGGAATTAACACAAACACAAGCAGACATGCAAGTGGTCGAACAGACATGCTTTACCCATGTTGTTCGTCTGAGAATCGGTCACTGACTGGGAGACTGCTGTCAGATTTACAGGTTTGTTTTGTGCAGGATGATGGCTGTTGTTGGTGATTGGAGCTTGGGGATTTTTAAGCTCCGCCTCTTTATTGCCCTCAAAGTCGGTGACAATCTCCAAGGTCCCAAATTCAGTCATTCGAAACTTAAAACGGAGCAAAATACAGATAAATTGTACATTTTATTACGTTTTTCACAACACTTATATGATGCTTCGAATCTTGCTTCTGCTTAACAGTACCCGAATATCACTTCCAGGCAAAGTGGCAATTCCATCCTTCCAGTCAAGAGCGCTCATCATGTCGAAATCCGCTCCGGTGGCAGGACCATCACTCGTGGATGTGTCTGCCATTTTACCTTTAGAGAAAAAGAGGCATTATTATTACATAATTTGATTGAACATTTAAAGTCATATTTTCAACACACCAAGGTTCAAGTTTAGTTCATTAATTAAACATTCTTCACAGTCACTCTCGCCTGATTGGTCTAGAAATGGCCCCACCTCCTCACAGAGAACCACTGATTAAATACCCATTTATAGAACAATAATTTCTTATCTCGCTTATTGACCACGGTATGCAACACACGACAACCTCATTATTGATGCCCTACCTTTATGAGTGTGGGGATACTTGCCTTGTTTTCTGTGTACTTTGAAATGCTATGTTAAATAAAATAATTTCATTAAAATATTTAAAGTGCCTACTGAATGTAATATGTGTAAGGAAATATAGGAATAACCAAGCTGAAATGTTAAACGGGTTTAATAATCGGAAAGTAGAAGAACATTTAAACTACTACGAACCAGATAATTGTCATCTAAATAGATGTAAACGAAAAGAAATGAATTGGAAAGAACGAATGAAAGTGCAAATTCCTCTATGGAGTTTCTATTACAATTATACATATTTCCGATTGTAAAAATTACGATTTTTGATTATATAAAATAGAACCAGCTGTTAAGGTTGGAAACAAGAGCTGCATCCACTACTCCGCAACTTTAAAAAACAGCAGCGCGTCACGCGCACTTCCGAGGGAATCCGCTAGAGGGCGATTGACAATCGCTGCGTGGATTGCACCAACCACTTAAACACGAACGAAAATATATATTTGTTCTAATTTGTTTTTTTTTTCGCGAGCCAAGAAAGTATCTGGAGACATGCATACACACCCGAACTACTTTATGTCTTATTGTCAACAAAAAACTCTTAAAAGTAAAGTTAGACCCAGAAGTTCGTCTTTTCCTTGTTTTTAAGCAATCTCGTTAAATCTGCGCTTTAAAATCGGACAGACATTTGCGCTGGTGGGAGAAAACACACACTCTCAAAATCATAATGTTCTCAAATACGAAAGTCGTCACCGGCTCGAGTTACAGTCGCCAAACATGGAAAATACTGTAATAACGTTCCAGACCAGTCGTTTATTATAAATCTAAATTGCGCCAGCGTTCCACCCTGCACATTGATGGCGAACAACGTGCATAACACAAAGGGCATCCGATGTCACTGAAAGCCGCTTGTTTGGGTATTTTATCAGCTGACTGGATTTATTCCGAGGACAAATAAAGTGCTACGCGCGAGCGCCCATTATTAGCATTCGCCTGACACACAAAATGGCGGCGCATAGCAAAGGGCCGCCGACACGTTTAAAGTATGTAAATTATAACAGTTCGCTGGCGTGATTCGCGTCGCTCGACCACGAAAGCAACACGGAAAGCTCGAGTGGGCAACTTGCTCTATTGAAACCCAATGTTTTCCCCTCCGCCAACAAACTCCTTACTTTCCCCTTGTCACGGAATGTCGTTAGCCCCACTGATAGCTCAGGCTAGCTCTGCCATTAGCTACCTACAATAAACCAAATCAACAGTTTCACCCGCTCACCCGAGAGAAAAACACCCGCAGACGCGCGTGGAAAAAGTCGCCATTCATCAGGAAGACACGCGACCACTCGCACGGGCGGAATAACAAATTGCACGCTTTTACTTTCTTCTGCACAAACTTGTCACTTCTATGCGTCTTTTCGCGTTTTCGGCGTCGTTGAAAATATCGCCGCGGGTTGAAAACTGTCGAACAAACGAGGCACTTTTTGTTGATGTCGTTGTTGGCGGGGTCGGCGGAGACCCTGGCAGAATATTTATTGATGAACGTGCGACTCACCTCGGTCTCTCCTAACTCTTATTTAGAGCTGGATGTCGGCGCGAGTGCGCATGCGCGTGCTAATACGTCTCGCCAACTTCTGTTACGATTAACTTTGTCGCGAAATTCGGTTGGTTGTCTTCGATTAAAACGGGTGTCCGAGTAAATACCAGTCGCCTGTCCTGACCCGAGCAGACCTAACGACGCGTTATAGCTGTTCTTTATTTGTGTGCCTCTGTGTGTTTATATGCGTTCAATACTCCTGTTTATATGCAGGAGTTCACTGTGTGTGTGTGTGGGGGGGGGTAACGTGTATTTGTGTTTTTTGTCTAGGTGTTTTGCATCTGTGCGTGCGTCCGATCATGCGTTTATTTATTTTTTACTTGTTTGTGTGTGCTTGTGGGGGTTATTTGTGTGTTAGCGTGTGTGTGTGTGTGTGTTTATTTGTATGTATGTTAACACGCGTACGCGCATGTGAATGTGCATGTCTGTGTATTTTATTGTTTATTTGTGTAGATGGCCCTGCAAACAAATCAAACACGCGCACACGCACACGCACGCACAAATAAATAAACCAATGAGTTCAAATAAACACAAACACACATCGAATAAACTACCCCTCCGATATATTTATTGGATGTAGGTTAGTTTGTTTGATTTGCTAGTTAAGTTTATTTCACCGTGTATGTGTGTGTGTGTGTGTGTGTGTGTGGTTTTGTGCGGATTTATTTGTGTGTACAACTGTCTGTTGCAGGTCAGGACTACTGGGCCTTATAGAACTACCGTAAAATATGGGCAAATGTTCTAAAATCGCTTCATTTGTTGTATACTTTTCGAAGCACAGGTAGCATCTGGTCTGAACTAAAGTGCCGCAGCTGCGTTGTATTTCAAAGTGTCGTTTTCAGTTTTGTTTGACTTCGCTGTCGCTGTAGTAATATACTGCTGCGATTTGATTTCCTGTAATAGTCACGTGTTCAGCTTTTCCGCTAATATAGTTTGAACGCAACAAATCGCTCGAATTTCGGCGATGTACGTGAGCTATTGAAGCAAAAGTAGTGTGATCTGAAAAACAAAATATCTGCGCTTTTAATGTAGCAAATATTTTTTTTACTGTAACTGTATACATAAATAGTTGCGACGTTTCGAATGAAGGATGCAATGTTAAACTATAACCACTAGATGGCATTGCACTACTAATAGTGGTTGTACATTTTTTTGATTGAAAAATTCTTGAATAAGGGAGTTGAGGTAGCATGGTGCCGTGCCAGTGATGGTTTTGAAGGTTAGTGATAAAGCTTTGAACTTGATCCTGGCAGCAATTGGCAGCCAGTGCAGAGAGACAAGCAGTGGAGTGACATGAGTTATTTTAGGTTGTTTGAAGACCAGTCGTTCTGCAGCATTCTGGATTCTTTGCAGAGGCTGTGTTGCGGCGACGGGCAGAGCCTGTACTAGAACCTGAGTGGCGTATTGTGAGAGGTAAGGTCGTATCTTGTTGATCGTATCTCGCACAGATGTGTGCGAAGAAAGTAAGTTGATCATCAAACATAACCCCAAGGTTAGGTTCTAGCATGTTAAACATTGTGAATTATATAATTATTGCAAATGTATTTTTAAGTTATTACTTCTGAAGAAATTAATTACAATTTAATCGCTTTCCAATAAATCGTTAGAATTTACAGTATTTTTCCACTGGTTAACAAATGCGTTACACATACTTTACAGTCATTACAATATGACTGTAAACAACATACAAGCCACACCGATTAAAATGTAACATTAAAAGAAAATGTTACGTAATTAAAAACAACAATTAACATTTTGTAACATACAAAATTCAGTGTAATTGCAAAATAACTTGTATTCAATATTTTTCTTTTGCGTTTCCACATTTCTCTAATTAATTTTGAAACGTCTTCATTTCCTAACCTAGACAAATGAACAACAATCAAACGTGATGCACTACAATCGCAATTTCTCACACAGGTCGACAGTTTTCTCACTCACCCGAAAGCCTCCAAACAAGGCTTTGGATATGACATATGTAATAAAAATAATAAGTGACAGAAAAATGTCACTGTTGATACAAAGCTTGCAGTAATGTGCAAATGCGTTGGTCCAGCTTCCGTTACATAAATGTGTGTTTGCAAAGAAACACAAGCGTGCTGTCTAGTGTGCGCCAGTCTGTTCTGATGCTGAGAGGAAGCTTTCATTAATGTACGTGAAGCCGGGAAAAGTTGCTCCGTACTCCTCACACGCTCCCAAGGAGTGCGGAACTGGCAGCTGTGTGAACCGCGGGTCAATGTTGGTGAGGTCTCCAGGTCCAGACTGAAAAACCACAAGGCAAAAATTACTACATAGATCATTCTAATCACACCAATCAGACATTTTTACATATAAGTGTTTATTGCCTTAAGTGAGGAAAGAGTTCCCTGTTTGCTATTTCTTTGCATACCATAATGCTTTCAAAAAACTCACATTTTACAACAAAATACATTTTTTTTGTATGTTTTTTTGCAAGTTGCTGTTTTTTTAAACAATGCATCATGGGAAGACTTGTTAACGTGAGTGTTATTTTGTAAACACGTATTAGGCACCATTTGTAATGGGCTCACCAGAAAAGGCACAAAAGGGGGAGGGGTCTTCTTCGCAACAAGCTCCTCCCATTGGATAGTAGAGAAGAACGAGTGAGACTGCAGCTCTGCCTGTACACCACCGAGAATAAAAGGCCTTTTAGCCAGACTCCACTACTGTTAACTTTGTGTGCATGACTGTCAGCTACCATGTCACACTTGGCTCCAAGTCTCTTGGTCCTGTCCTTGTTCAGCAGTCTTTTCAGCAGGTCTCTGCCTGCATCCGACACTCCGTGCTTCAGTGCCAAAGGCTGGTAGACGATATTCCTTAGCATCTCAAGCCGATCAGTACTGTAGAACGGTGGCTGAGGAGAGATTAAATGGTTCAGAAATGGATTAAATACCTGCACTAAACAGTCCTTACATGACTTTAGCGTTTTGGGATTGTTTTGGGAAAATTTAAAATGTGCCATTAGGTATTTCTTAACCATTTACAAATATGGTTAATGCAAGGTTGCTAAAGCAATTCCGGGATCTGTAGTTTGTGTATAACAGCACCATATTGAAGGGTCTCCCAGGTCAATTATAATGGTCTGCTGGGCTGGATGTGGTCTCCGGGCCTTGAGTTTGCCACAGATAGTTACAATCATTCTAATTTCACGTTTTAAAAGTATTTTTATAATTGTATTTACAATTAAATGGCATGTGCCATTTTGCTTTATTTCTATTCATCAATTTAATTTTTTGCACTGAATTCCGCAAAAACCCGGAAGGACTGAGTGAAAGGACTTAAAATTAAGTTTGTTTACCAAGCCATAGAGCATCTCATGAAGAACAGCCCCAAGACCCCACCAGTCCACGGTTCGGTCATACTCCTTCTGCAGCAGAACCTCTGGTGCCAAATACTCTGGTGTTCCGCAGAAGGTTCGAGTGGTACCTCGTCCATTCACACCCTCTTTGCACAAGCCGAAGTCTGTCAGAACCACATGGCCTGCAGCATCCAGGAGAACGTTTTCTGGCTTCAAGTCCCTGAGAGAGAGGCAGATTACTGTTAGATTGCTGAGAGGGCTTGATAGCATCCTGTCAGTATATCACAGTACAGTCCTGCACCTATAGATGATGTTGAGGGAGTGTAAGTATCCTAAAGCGCTGGTCATCTCAGCTGCATAAAATCTGGCTCTGGGCTCTTCAAACACTCGCTCTCTTTGCAAATGATAAAAGAGCTGAAAACAAAACATAAAAACAGACATGCATTAGTGTGCGAAAACACAAAGCACTACTGTGTTTTTCATCTGTGATCAGTTTAAATTTTTTTCAGCTGAGTGTCTTGTTTCAGGTCTGGTTAAATAAAAATCTCTAAATTCTACAGCTAATCCTTTTATGGCACTCCAACTATGATTGATTCAAAGCTGAATATGCACACTGTGTGTATGTTTGTAGGTGTGTGTATGTGTGTGTGTGTGAGAGAGAGAGAGAGAGAGAGAGAGAGAGAAAGAGAGAGAGAGAGAAAGAGAGAGAGAGAGAGCTTACCTCTCCCCCACAGGCAAAGTCCAGCACTAAGTATAGTCTGTCTTTAGTCTGAAAGCTGAAATGGAGCTTCACCAGGAATGGATGATTAAGAGTTTTTAATAAAACTCTGTGTTCACACATGACGTGTCTTTCCTGTTGAAATCCAATTTATCATTAGAAATAAAGTCAGTCAACTTTAATAAAAATGACGCATTGTGGTATAAAAAAAACCGTTATGTTTTTTTTTTATATAGAGTATACATTAACAGTAAATATTCATATTATATAGTACCATATATTTATGTGTGTATATACGAACACATTTATATGAGTGTATAATATATATGTATAATCTCGGTCTCACCTCTTTCCTTGATAAGATTATACGTTTCTGCAAAACCTTGACAGCATAATGTCTGCCATTCTGTCTGTGTGCAGCCAGAAACACCTGACATAAAACAGAATATGTCTGAAAACTATTCTTATTTTGCACATTCATGAGAAATTATATGATTTTAAGGCAAACTGAGAACAATTGGAATTTTTATACGATACCTTGC
Organism: Paedocypris micromegethes; assembly: GCA_028031935.1. Lineage (NCBI taxonomy): Eukaryota > Metazoa > Chordata > Actinopteri > Cypriniformes > Paedocypris > Paedocypris micromegethes. The sequence goes on along the minus strand of CM051501.1, from coordinate 14,919,949 downwards.
CAAAGCTTCCAGTGCCGATCACTTTCAAATAGTTAAAATCAGCCGCAGATACTCTAAAATCAAATTGGAAGATTAGCTGACATATATATATTTTTTTATTTATGTTTGACCAGCCAAGATCTAAACACTTACAGGGGCGGGTAGTTTTCCTCTGGTGGACTACTGAAGCAGCCCTGTAGAGGGGCAGAGGGAGAGACATAGGTGAGAGAAAAGTCAGAGAGTGAGAGTGAAGAAGAGAGAGAAACAGAGCATGAGGTCATTAAAAGAGTCTGTAAAGACATAATGTATCACTTTCAATTAATCCGCCAAGGCCTCTGATTCTTCTGACCCCAGTGTGTTACTGTTACACAACAGAAATGTAACTTGAACAGGCAAACTTACAGCTGCCGCTCTGCCATTACAGTCAGAATGTAAGAAATCCATCCTGCAAGAAGGAAAAAGCACTAATTCAGTCTCCAAGCCTTGATTCAACATTATTCACCACCTATAGAACTCTTCTCTGAACAGTGGAATGTGGATCTAAGTGGGTCATGGTCTCAGAACTGCAGCAGAGTTCAGTCTGAAGAGCAGCACGATACAAACATGCAGAAGTTACCGAGTTTAAGAGGAAATAATGTAAAAATCAAGCAAAAGTTCAGAACTCTATGTTGCACTGTACTGCTTAACTATGTGCCTACTGCAGTGGAAAACTGTGTCACGGATGAGACTTACGGTCTGTGTAAAGGACAGCTGGAGTCCGGCTTCTTGTCCTTTATCAGTGCTGAAAAAGAAGTGACATTCTTATCTTCTTATTCATTAATACTTTAAATGTTAGTTTCTCTATATAGACCAGTGTGTGTGGTTTTTTTTTTTTTTTTTTT
>CM051501.1:14891689-14914761 GCA_028031935.1 Paedocypris micromegethes | reverse complement strand
TATATATAAAATACAAATGAAAGTTGACTACAGATTAAAGTATTTTTAGTATTATTCTAGGCCACTAATTTTCATGAATTAATGATAGATGTGTCATTTACAGCACAAACTTTCAACTTTGTTCAGGTCAGAAAAAAACGTGAATGTTTAGATTTATGCAAGAATTTAGGCTTTTTTTTTTTTTTACATATATAGTCAAACACGGAGAAGTTACAAATCAGTACAATTTTTACAGATTTCCTGCTTTCCCTGGGAATCAAACCCATGATCCGGTGTTCCAAACACCAGCCCTCTACTGACAGAGCTATTCTCACTCCAAAGCCATTCAGGCTGGCTTGTTCTGGATACTAGAGTATACTCAGTATACCAGAGCAAAATACTCAGGTCTCATTATTAAAAACCTGTTGTCTGTAAACGGTTGTTATGTCTGTTTCATAGCATTAGGACGGTATGTAAAGTCGCGTGTGTGTCACAGCGTTTTATTACAGCGTGTCAGCACCTTCAGAGTTTTCATGTTTAGCAGAAGCGCTTGTAGTTAACATGTCTCACTTCTTGTTTTGGCAGGTGTTCATATCTGTGACCGTGTTTGGAAATGACATCTCCATGGTGTGTACTAGGAAACAAGATCACTTCTCTCAACTCAGTCGATCCGTCCAAACACACACACATGTCGCACTCTGGCCTACTGTGTTTGGTGCTCTTCTTGGACGGCACGACACAGAAATTTTTTGTCAGTGTGAGTATTTATCCGTGTTTGTTAAAAAAGGGTGGAAGTGGCTGTGAATTTCTTAGATGGAGGGAGTTTGCTGCAGTTGGAGGCTAGACATTCTCTTCCTGTGTTCCATATTGCAGTACAGCAACCTTGGCATGAAATTCTGAAGGACATCCACCCACTCATATGTACACACACACACACACACACACACACACACACACACACACACACACAAACACACAGAGTTTATAAAGGTCTTGACAGAATTTCGTAGTTGCTTTAAGTATTAATTCGTAAGTAAGGTATAAATCGTATGTAAATTTACTGTTCAAAATGTGCGTGTTTGACATCTTATAGACACATGATTGGTTTAATAGGTCACCCTTAAACGTAGAAACAACTCTTAAAGCAAGATAAAATTTGTTCTTAATGACATTAAATATGCCTTATTGTTCAGGGACTGTAACGCCTGCCTCTTGTAATTTGGAAAAAATGTTTGCCTTGTTTTATTACAATTTATTAATAATAAATAATAATAAATAACCTTTATTTAACCAGAAAAAAATTAATTGAGATGAAAACCATTCATAAGGAGCAAGCAGCACCCAATTCAAAATGTTGGAAATTTTGCATTTAATAAACAATTGAAAAATACAATAAAACGAATACCGTGTTCAATTAATTTACAATAAAAATAAAGATAAAGGCGTAATTAAAAGCTAATACATTATCCACAACAAGTGGATAGTTAAACACAAGTGCATTCATGTGGAAAAAGATTAGGAAATAGATATTTATTTTTAGTGCTGAACTAAAGCAATAATGAGGACCTGAAAGGCGCTTGTCCTTAATTAAAAGAGAGGCAATTTATCAGAAGGAAGATCTGTAAAGGCGTACGTCCCCTTTTCAAAAAGTAGGTTTTGATAACAGTGTGATGTAGTTCTTCTTAGATCAGCATATGTTATTTCTTTGCAGAAACACGATGCTGGTCATATGCTGTTCGACTTGGCCTGTAAACACTTGAACGTAGTGGAAAAGCAGTACTTCAGCCTGCAGGTCGTCCAGGACTCCTCTAGCTCTCCGGTAACAGACTATGTGCTTGTTGACCCAGAAATATTGAAAGGCAATGCCTCGTCTTGAGAACTGCACAATCACACTAATATGTCTGATGAATTGTGTATGTATGTTCTTTCAGAGGTGGCTGGATCCCAACAAACCTTTAAAGAAACAGTCGAAGGGTGAGAGCAATGCCTTTTATCATTAGTAGGTCACAGTGGAGTGTGTACATTTAGAAAAAAAATTACAAAACAATATGGTTTATGAGTCTATTCAATATTAATACAGTAGGGTGGAAAAAATGCACGTTTTTGCATGTTTTATACACTTAATTGTTTCATATCGTCAATCAGTCTTTATTATTTTAAAGAACACAAGTAACAATAACCACCATCTGTATTACAAACCACTTCCATTTCTCGGTCATGGGATATCTCTGCCAATCCGAGCAACTCTGAGCCTGAAGGAGCACCACATTCTGTATTAGTGATCGACCAATGACAGAGCCTAACAAACAGACACCCACATTCACACTCTCACTCCCATGAAAGCACCAGAAGAACATGCAAACTTCTGGCCAGCCTAGGTCTCAAATTAAAAGTGAACACAACATTCGGTTTTTAGATCACATATTTTAAAATGAAATAAAAATAATCCTGGATCCGGACCATTTGTGAAAAAATGTTTACATCCCTTTTAAAACCATGGTTTATCATACTTCATACACTCAAACTATCATACCACAACAGCCACACCCAGGCATGATTACTGCCACACCTTTCCCATTAGGTCTGACGTAAAAGTAACAAAACATTTCAGAAAAAGTGCATAATGCCAACAGTTAAATATGGTGGTGGTAGTGTAATGATCTGGGGCTGTTTTTCTGCTTCAGCGGATCTGCGTCCTCAAAAACTTGCAGTGATAAACTGAATCATGAATTTCTACTGTTTACCAAAAAGAGAACATCCGTCCTCAGTATGCGACCTCAAGCTGAAGCAAAAGTTGCTTCTACAGCAGGACAGTGATTCAAAACACACCAGCAGGTCCACCTCTGAAAAAATCAAGAAAAACAAAGTCAGGAGACCAAAGTGACCTAGTCTGAATTCCGACCTGAATCCGGACACTGTATTATGACCTTTAAAGGGCGGCTCCTGCTCTAAACTCTCTAGTGTGACTGACTGACTGACTCAGATCATTGCAAGTTATCACAAGCACTTAGTTGCAGTTGCTGGGGTAAAAGGTGGACCAACCAGTTATTTGGTTTATGGTTTTCTTTTCACACAAGGCCATGTGGTTTCTCATTTAGCTTTCCCTCATTAAACATTTAATTTAACCTTAATTTTAGCAAGTTTTTATCCCTTGTGACTACTATTAACTAATGTCTACATTTATTTGGTGATCTGAACATCTAAGTGAGTGGATGTATGTACATATAGACAGGAAAAAGACAGTCAATTAACTCAACTTTACTTATAGAGCAGTTTTATTTATATAAAAAAGTTGTGGTCCAGTGGTAGGGGACATGAACTTGTGTCCCAAAGGTTGCAGGTTCGAATCCCCCTGCGGGTTGTATTAACTGTACAAATACAAATATTGTTGAAAGCCAAAATGAAAAGATTTTTCAAAAGTTAGATATATGGGTGAATAAATAGACAGACAGGCAGGCAGATACATAGATGGCTAAGTAAATACATTGTAAACAAACCTGTGCAAAAGGATTATTTGAAGTTAATGTTTTTCTGGTCTTCCTTGATTTTTAATCATATCTGGAGATGTGTTTGTTTTCCTCATAATTCATGGTGGGTGATTAAATTAACACGCTGGAGTCATCCGACGTGACGTGCATTCAGCAGAGCGGAGTGAACGCTTGCTCCTTATGCTTCAGTGTCCACCTTTTATTTATGATGCGATAAACTACCACACCTGACAAAGCTAGTTTTCCAGAGGAAAGTATCACAATGAATGAATGCATTTTCTGGATGAGTCAGTGTTGTGCTGCCTTTATTCCTCGATTTGTATTATTCACGTGTCCTCTGTCTTGCCTTTCTCTCTGTCCTCACTTCAATATTCCCCCAGGACCTGCTCCATTCCACTTCATTTTTAGAGTACGCTTTTTCATATCTGACCCAAACTCCTTGCAGCATGAGCAAACAAGGTACCCTTCTCTGTAAAAGAATGTAGGTGTGTGCTTTGTCCAATTGTAGTGATGCATTTGTTTGATTTTTCAGGCACTTCTATTTTTTGCAAATTAAGAAGGACATTTGCGAGGGGAGGTAAGTTGCTATATTTTTAGTTATAGAAATGTTACATTATGACAATATTTTAGGAGGCACAGTGACATAGTGTGTTGAGCTTATGCCAAGAAAGCTGAAAGCCATTAGAGGTAGATATACTGGTCTTTATGTGTAGAGCATGCACTGGAAAATTGTCCGTAGGTGTGATTCAGATTTTGTGTGTGTGTGTCCCACTCTGTGATTGGTCGGCCACAAATCAAAGGGTGTGTCTGTCCTTTGGCAATCTGAAATAGCAGCTCCCAAAATATGTCCAATAAAACCCTCATGCAATTTTCACAAAAAAATTTTTAAGTGAAAAACAGTATACATACTAATGTAATTGTGTTATAGTTATGTGAGTTTTGTTTTAAATGATAGCAGTAAATGTTATTTTTAAAGGTTTGGGCAAAATAGTACTTTTTGTAAAAGTCTTATGTTTTTTTGGCTCCAGCTCCTTGTGACCCAGAAATAAAAAAGGGATTTCGAAAATGGATGGACACTATTTTTTAACTTAATGTTTGAAATGCTCAATGTTCTTCATAAACTAAATGTAACACCACTCTTCCAATTAAATCGGATTAAGTGGAACCCAGCATTCACTTTTCAAACAATTATTTTCCATTAATTTAATCCCATTTCCTTTTCATAGGGGAATTTCATTAATCCTATTATCTACCAGTTTTGAAAATTTGCCTTACAGTAAAATTGTGGGGGTTTTTTCATTACAGATTAAAGTGTCCTCTAAGTTCCGCTGTGGTTCTGGCCTCCTATGCAGTTCAATGTAAGTTGTGACTCTATCTCTGAGGAATTGCCTTTCTGCTCTGTCATAGAAACCTTGACACAACTGTGAATGTGTTTGTGTGCTTGGTGGAGGTTTGTAGCTTCAGCTGGAAATAGCAAGGTTCATTGGTTCTGTCAAAAACGGAGATGGTGGAGGAAAGCAGCGGCAATTACTGTTCCCGAAACCTAGAATTTAAAATCTGTTTCATTGACAGCTGAGCTTGGCGACCACGTTCCTGAGAACCACGCTGGATACCTCAATCAGACGCTCTTCCTCCCTGATCAAGACCAGGAGTTTCTTCTTAAAGTGGAATCACTGCATCCACAACACAAGTACGCCAGTGTGTCCTAACACACACACACACACACACACACACACACACACACAGGTTTTTCCTACAGTTTTTCCTGAATCTGTTTTAGGGGATTGTCTCGGAGTGAAGCTGAGCTTTGTTTTTTGAATACAGCAAGAACACTGGATCTATATGGGGTGGAGCTACACAACACTCAGGTAAATGTTACTTTTTATAAGATAAAATGTCAAAATTTGACCAAGTTTTTTTTTTGCTAGCCTAGGTTTGGCCCTAACACTAATCTATAAATGGATAGACAAATGGATGGATGGATGGATTGATTGACAGACTGAGACGTACAGATAGACATACAGATAAAGTGGCAGGCAGACTGACAGACAGACAGACAGACAAAAAGAAAGAACTTTAGAAAGAAAGTGACAGACAAACAAATATTCAGTCAAAGAAGGTGACACAGACAGACAGACAGGAATGGATGGATGGATGGATGGATGGACGGAAGGACAGACGAACGGATGGATGGATGGATGGATGGATGAATAGATAGATTTTTATTAAATTTTCAGAAGTTCTATTGATATCTTATGTGTCTATTGCTGTTTTTTTGTCTGTTATAATTCCTTTTTATTTTTTTTTTTAATTGTTCTGTAATGTGAAATTGTGAGTTATAGCTATTGGTGCTAAGGTTAAAAACGAAACCAGACAGACAAATCCGACAGAGCTGATAAATATGATGTTCCGTTATCACATGAATATAATTATTTATTGTTTATAATTGACTGCATATTTTGTTTATTTTACAGGACAGTAGTATCCCTGCACTCCGGGTCGGTGTTACGTCGGGTGGTGTGGCCTTGTTTTGTCATTTAATATGCTCCAGTTTTTTCCCCTGGTGGGTTTGACAGCTTAATTCTGACATTCTTTTGTTTGCTTTTGTCATTTAAAAAAATTCAATTAACGCAATCCGTAATAGCTTAGACTGTATCTATTAAAAATGACACTTGCTATTTTGTGTTCTGCTACTGACAGTGGAGTGAAAACAAAGGCTGCTGAGCACAGTAATTACTGTAATTGCTCAACCCAAGAGCTGTGGAAACTGTAACCCTTATTTTGATTCGAGTATACATTATTTTTAATGGATCTCGTGTCGGTTTTATTTTCAGGATAAACATAATCAAAATTTCTTTCAAAAGAAGAAAGTTTTTCATCCACCTTTGCCGGAAACATGTAAGACGCACCATCACACTCACATGGTTCTCCGATTACTTAACCTCCCAAACAAAGGAAGAATTACAGGCATTGCCGTAATGGACCCTCTGTCTGTTTCTACACCTTGATAAAGATTGTTGTCTGACACAGGGTGAACTAGGCCACCATGTGATGCCAATTTCCATGCCATCATCGCGTGCATGTAAGAATCTCTGGAAATCCAGCGTGGACCACCATACATTTTACAGCAGGAAGCCTTCTGCTTCAGCTTCTAAATTAAGGTACCATCCAGTCACACAGTGATTTAAACAAACAAGGTTTTTTTAAGTTCCAAATAATTGCTAGATGTCTACTTTAACAGCATTCTACTTTTGTCCTCTCTCTCTTTTTCCTAGTTTTCTCCCCATGTATCGAAAACTTTTAGGTGAGAAAATCCTCAACCCGCCAACCCTTTCCAATTCATTTGATCACTTGGAAACCAAGAGTCTGCCATCGAGATCCCCACCCAGCTGGTAACCACACTTGAACATACTGTAATGGTGAGTATTTTATCTCTATGGGAATATTTGTGAACACATCTCTTATTTCAGGCGAGGGCCACGTTTGCGCCATGACATTTGTAGGCCACGCCCATCGTCTATGGACAGCCTAGCCAATGAAATGAGCTACGTGACCGGAAGCGAAGACGTGTTTTTTACTTACAGGTTAGTTCACCTCACCTACACCAAAACACAGTTTTTTAATATTGTTTATATATCAATGCACTCATTTTGCTAAAGGAAAATGCAGGAGGATGAGAAGATGAGAAGTTTGTCCCACAGTAGTGATGTGATCATAGAAGAGGAGGATTTGCTTGTCTGGGATAAAGTATGTGCTTGTGCATTCAAAATCATACCAGTATTCATCTTTCATCTGAGTTAAAAAAAAAATGGTTAGCTAGATTATTTGCACAAATACAACAATTTGGACATTCCATATAGTTATGCATAAAGACAATACATGGAACTCTTTGAATGTATTTGATTTGTAAAAAAAATATTGTAACCGAAAGGGAAAATAACCATAAAAGTTCATTTATTATATTTTTGCTGTTTTTATTTAAATTGAAATTGAGATGCACATGGCATCACTGTTATTTCATGAATTCATGTATTATAATGTTTTCTCCAGGAATAGTTGTTTGTCTGTCTTATAACACTTAAATCTGACTATTGTTTTCACTTAATATTTAAAGTCATCAACAATGCTCCTTGCACAACTGACTAGAGACTAAATCATCAGGTTCTAATATGTTCTAGTGTAAATGCAGCTTCAAAAGATTCTTGTGTGTTCCGTCCTCATGTGCTGAGGTCAAAGGTGAAAAGGCAGAAAGGGTCGGTTTAAACCTGGTCGATTGTTGCTCGAAGACCACATAACTTTCCTTCTCGTTCTCGTTTCTTATTTCATTTTCTGCTTCAGCATTGCTCTTTCTATCAAGCTGTGGACAGTCTTTATATTTCAACAATCACATTTATTCCCATTTCCTAATAATAATTAAAATATTATTACTATTTTTACTTATTCACTGAAGAGATATTTGTTGTTGTCGGTTGTTTTCTCAATGGTTTGTGCTCCTTGCACACCATCTCTCTCTCTCTCTCTCTCTCTCTCTCTCTCTCTCTCTCTCTCTCTCTCTCTCTCTGTGACCTTCAGCAATCTCCAGCTCTCTGTTCCTCAGTCTCTGCTTATCATGATCACAGTGTAAAGAACAACAACTCAGAAAGACAAACAAAAAATGTAGTTACTCAAAGTCCAATGACAAGTCCTGCTTATAATTGAGAACAAGATGTTTTGTGAATTGAGTAAGGATTTCTATTTTTCAGTCTTCTCCTTCAGTTTAGTGTAAAGGACACTTTCATTTAGACGGATCCATGGATTGATGGATATATTAATCTAAATGGATGGATAGGTGGATACGTGAACGATCAGACTAACCAATTTGTAGATTTTCAGACTAGAATTTAATAATATTCGCTGGGATTTATGACACATTTATTTTAAAAAAAGTTTTTGCAGTAAAAGTTGTGGGGGAAATTTAGTAGCAATTAAAACGTCATAAAACCAATTCAGGATTCTGCCTCACAGGTTCAGATTTCCACATTGTCTCTGAAAAGCTTTGTCATTCCCTGTCCCGTCAGTGTTGTCTGGCTTCTCTCTGGATCTGCTTTCTGTCGGCAAATAACTTGAGTAGATGTTAGTTAGATGAGACACATACCTGTCAGTTGTTGGATGTCTTGAACTTATACATTTGGCTCTCTTCTTTCTCTCAACATTGTTTCTTATGATAATTAGTGTCGTTTGTAAAGCAGTTATCTAATTCAGGCTGTTGTGCCTTCTTTTAGAAAGTTTACTCTTTATGGTTCCTTGTGACTGGATGATCTGGAATCACAAACACAATCTAAAAGTCGCTGAATGTGGAATAATAAATAAGCTCTGGACTCCATACAAGTTTTGCATTTAGATGTCAGCAACTATATAAAACAAGTTTTCTCAAATTCAAAAAAGTCAGAAAAGTTTCAGGCAGTATAGTTTAGTTGTTATTTGCGATAGCAGTTTGTCTTGTATTGTTTATGAATTGGGTTTGTGTATGCAGAGTCTGAAGGCTGATGGGGATCTTCTGCTTGTCAGAATCAGTCCAGACCAAGATGGGAAGTTTGGTTTTAATGTTAAGGTAAAATTTTCATGTTGAACATCTCATTACAACTGTTCCCTCCAGTCGTTCACCATTCTGCGATTGCTGAATTTGATGCAAAATTAATAAATTGCTGCATGCTTTTTCTGTCCAGCAAAAATGATAATTAAACTGCAAATAATAAAAATAAATACCTACGTATAATTTAAGCAGGGAATTGATATTTTCTAATCAGATTATTTCTCATTTTTGTTATATAGATTAGTAAATATATAAAACAGTTAATTTATATATTAAAGGCAAACTAAAACAGTTTTTTTAAATAAATTAAACAAATTTAGAGTCAGGTGACGAGATTCAAAGCTGGAAAATGTCAGGGAAACTTTTGCTTAAAGTTGGTGAAACATGTTGCACATGTAATATCCAACGTGTAACAAAATACCACTTTTTTTTTTTTTTTGAGTTTTCCACCAAAAGGTGTCAATTTTATTTAAAAAAATGCACAAAAAGAAGAAGAAATTCTGGAGGGACTTTTATGTGGACATTGTGAAGTTTAGCACAAGTGTTTGGAGTTTCACCTCACACTCATTATTGTCTGTTCACTAGGGAGGTGTTGACCAGAAGATGCCCTTAGCGGTCTCACATGTGAACCCTGATTCTCCGGTGAGCGGGAGCTCAGGGTGCACACGGGCTTTGGGTTTGGGTTTGATGAATGGCTGTGTTGCAGGCTGGTCGATGTAAGCCTCAGATGATGGAGGGGGATCAAGTCTTACTGATAAATGGCCGGGACATTTCAGAACACACGCATCAGCAGGTGGTCATGTTCATCAAAGCAAGCCGCGAGTCTCACAGTAAAGAGCTGACCTTGCTTGTGCGCCGCAAAGGTGTGCTTTTCCAATTTTTTTTTTTTTTTTCCAAAAAATGCCATTAGCTCAGTTTTATTTCCTGTGGCAGCATGTGTCTGACGTGAAAAAGAAAAGAACTATGGATAAGAGCACGGAAGGATGTTGTCATTTAGACAAATGGTTTCGTTTTAAAACATTGCCTGAAAGATGCATGGTAAAGGAAGTATAATGTGACTTTTGCATAACTTAATGGAATTACTGTATATTTTGGCCTAAAAGGTTCACTTAAAATCCTAAAAAAAAAAATTATGGAAAAAGTGTAAGTAAATGTGGACAACAGATTAACCAACACACCACCTAAACAAGTTATTCAATGTAAAATTAACTCACTTTATAGAAAATGTAATTCTATGCCAGATAACTTTTTGTAGTCCCTCTCTGAAAAGTTAATAACACTCAATCTAGTGTAAATATTTTACCCTGTTCAGATTAGTGTTATTTTTTTTTACATAAACCCTCTATTATTATACTATAATTTTTTTTACCCTGAAAAGGTAATCAATCACAGGACAATTACTGTTTTTTTTATGTATAATATTATGTATGAAATGTGTCTTTCAAGACAATATATTGAAATTGTCATCATATTTAAGTACGTGATTTTAGTGTTTTAATTTGAAATACATTTACATCATAATATTCAACAATACATGCATCAGTATTTAATCACAAATAATTTGGAAAAAAAAAACTGTAATTTATCTAATAAAAAATGTAAACAATAAAACATTTGCATGTTTAGTGGTAGGTTGAAAGATGTGTTGTTGAACTGTATGCTGTTGATGAATTTTAAGATGAAGTGTTTTAAAGGTGTCTCCCTGCGAGCTGAGCCCACCCTTCAGTTGGCTGATATCAGACTTCCAGGCGAACTATCCCCCCTGTCCATTCAGGCATGTGGAGAGACCCTGGAAGAGTCCATGTGCCGCCTGGAGAGGGGTCTAGCCAGCGGCACACTGCTCCTGCATTTTGAGGTTTAAGCAGCCGACAGCATGATGTGTGTGTGTGTGTGTGTGTGTGTGTGTGTGTGTGTGTGTGTGTGTGTATGCATGTGTGTGTGTGCAGTGTTCTGCAAGCATGTGTGTTTTCTTCTGCTCAGAAGTTGTTCAGGAAGAAGGATGGATTGTTAATGTCTTGCGCAAAGCAGTCCCACAATATGGAAAAAAATCGGTACAAAGACGTTTTGCCATGTAAGTTTTGTGTAATTCAGAAGCTGTTCGTTTTTCTAAATTGTTTACAAATTTTGATTGTTTTTCTAAAGTAGTATAACTTGCACACATTCAAGCCACTTTGTCAGGCTGTTAAAGGTCATGCAGCGGCACCTGTGAGAGAAGACACAAATGTGTTCTATGTTGTTCTACATTTGCAACTCTCCTCTTCTGTTAGTTTGAGGTTTCGGTTGAATTTCACTTCTCATGATTTGTTGGGGTCATCCTGGACTTGATTTGGCAAAGGTCTTGTGCTGAATTGGACCAGAACTGAGGTTAAATGTATCATTGTCTTGCTTTCATGTAAGCTTCAGATAAAGTAATGCTCTTTAGAACTAGTTAGGGAGTTGTTTTCAAATAATGTTTAAATCCCACCTCCTCATCTGCTCTTTCATTCTTTCCTCATCTAGATGACATCACCAGGGTGGTGTTACAAGAGGAGGGGGATGACTACATCAATGCCAGTCACATCAAGGTCTGGATCAGTAATTTCAGAAAACCTGTCTGTCTAACCATCCATCCATCCATCGTGACTTATAGTGTTAGTCACTATAAGTACTGTTTGTTTAAGAAGATCTGTGTTTTTTAAGTGGTATAAGTGTGTGTTTGTCAGACTGAGGCTGCAGGTTGTGCACTCCGCTACATCGCAGCTCAGGGTCCACTGCCACACACATGTACACAGTTCTGGAGGAGTGTGTGGGAGCAGGAGGTCAGTGTCATCATAATGCTGACCACCCTGACAGAAAGAGGACGGGTACGCTGGCCTGCATCACAAACACACATCAGACACTTCCTGAAATGTTTCACTTACACTAGGTATATATTAATCCTCAGAAGGATGGAAGCATAAAAGTGCCACACACACGACACCTAATCAGACGGTACAATTCAAACACCCATTACACAGCTCCAGTCCCCCAAGGACAGCTTATTGTGAATATTGTATACTTCGACTCAGCTTTACTGTTGCTTGGTAACCAAGCACTCCGCATTCTTTTCTAAAGGGATGATTTAATAAACTCTATTTATGAGGGAGGGAGAGAATGAGGCTATCCTTTGTGCTAAATTTCTTTTTCCGTTACAGACCAAGTGCCACCAATACTGGCCACATCCTCCTGAAGTGAAGGATTATGGGTATCTTCAGGTGTGCTGCCACTCGGAAGAATGTAACCTGGCATATGTCACCAGAAAACTAACTCTCAAAAACACTCAGGTAAATATAGTGTTGTGGGGTGGCACAGTGGCGCAGTGGCCATACTGAGACTTGAATTTGAGTCGGTCAGAGCCTTTTTGTGTGGAGTTCCTCCCACGGTTCAAAAACATGCAGGAGAGTTTCGGAAAATTGTTCATTGGTGTGAGTGAGAGTGTGAATGTGTGTGTGTCCTGTTCTGTGATTGATCAGCCACCAGTCCAGACTCCAGCTGCTTGTGCCCCAGATATACAAAAGCGGTTCTGAAAACCACTGGATTTTTGTAAACACCCAGTAAACTGATTTTAGAACTATTTTAAAAACAATGAAGTCAATAATGATTAGATTCAGTTTGAACAACAATATGAATATGTATTTCCTTCCCACAAAATCCTAACAGATGATTGTTATCTGACTGAAGCCAAGTTTCTTTTTTTGGAAATGTCCTACACGAGGATTTGAATAATTCTAAATTTGCTCAAGATAAACACTTTGAGTGATTTCATGGGACACGGAGCAGTAAAAACCCTTACAGCCGTATCAGTGGTCAAGATGCTGAATAAACATTACGGCTTTAAGGTTGATTATACGCTTTAGCATAAGTTTCCCCGCAAGATTTTGACGTGAATATTCATGGATGCTCAGCCTCATTACACGTCTAATGTATTCAAATATTTCTGCTATAGGCGCTTTATGTGAAACTGAGAGCTTAAATTATCAAGCTGAAGTTTGACGATGAACATGGCCAACAGAATAATCACTGCTGTGCTGGACGGAGAGATCACGAACATCCATGTACAGGAACATACATGCTCACACACTCCATGACACAAACATCGTCATTGCTGGACAACCAAGATCCATCTGCTCTCACTGTTGGGGGGAGTTAATCTCAGCATGGACAGCAGACGGAGGTTACATCACACGTGTGTGTGTGTGTGTGTGTGTGTGTGTGTGTGTGTGTGTGTGTGTGTGTGTGTGTGTGTGAGATAAATGAAGAAAAAAACGGAAAAGGAAGGACATGATTGGGTTAAATCGCATTTTTTCTCATCACACAATTTGATAGATTTTGTTGAAAGTTTTTCATTATTATTGTTATTATTACTAGTGGATTAATTTTCCTATTCTAATAGTGCAGATTAACATCATTAAACATTCTCAACCAAATTAATCGCAATTAGATCACAAATAATAATAATAATTTATTATTAATAATTCTTTAGTATTAACAATTATTAATAACAAGAACAAGTATAGAATCTTGTAATATTGAATATTGAAGTGTAAAATGTAAATTAATATAAACTCATGTAAACACTTGCACAGACATATGGTCTGTGCGCAGTGCGCACGCAGTCGTCTGAGAGACTGCAAATAATTGAATTGCACTCTATTCTTTCTATAAGTGCGTTGTGATTTCAGCTTTGCAAAAAACTGTACAAATAATACTGAATGGTTTTGAAGTGAAACTCAAAAACCGTAAAAAACGGAAATACAGAAAAACCAGAAGTGCGATTAATTGCGTTAATAAAATTTGACGCGATTAAACAAATTTAATTAATCGCATGAGTAAACACAGTTAACTTTGACAGCCCTACTTTATATTCAAATGAAAATAAATTATATTGAATGAGAGTCCAGAAGTGTAAAAAGTTTTTTACAGCAAAAAAAAGTAAACGTAATAAAACAACAAAAGCACTGGTTAGTTTCATATGTGTTGCTTCCAAAATATAAAATATGCTTGTATTCTCCTAGAATGGCTTCTGCGCGTCTGCCATTGGTATAAATAGAGCTACGCTGGAGCTCTGTGCTCAAGGAGCAGAAAGAGCTCACTCAATCACTTTTTCAAAGTGGTTTCAAACTCACTAACACAAGAAAACTTCCCCCACATAAAGCTTGCAAATAAGCTAATAGAAGTTCAATGCGCTGTTCTCGCTGGGTGTTACACTATATAGTCCGGGCGGAACATTCTGATGACGCCACTTACGTGTCTGTGATCGCGGATTATCTGACGTAATTCAAAGTTAATATGAGATTGTCCGCTGTATTTTTATTGTAGACTGTACCTTTGCCAATGGGCAAATTAAACAACTACTTTGTAACATGTTTTTATTACATTTATTAATAATTGTTTATCATTTGTAAAAAAAAATGTTTGTCACGGATTAGACGAATTACATGTAAAATGCGGCTCAGCAAGCAAAATTCCCGCCTAACGAAACGGCCGTCGGCACGGATTTATTACGTACGTCGGGGTTCCACTGTACTGTGTTTGTATTCACCGGTATTTATATAACTAAATTGTTGCTTTCATTTGCATTTTTCTTTAATTTTCTTTTGAACTTTAATGTTATTTTTTTATAGTTGGGGCAGCAGCGCTTCATCACACATTTGCAGTATGTTGCCTGGCCGGATCATGGGGTTCCAGATGATTCTTCCGACTTCTTAGATCTGGTCCAGTCTGTGAGAGTCATTAGAGGGACGTCGGCACCTCTGATGGTTCATTGCAGGTGAGCGAACAACCAGCACGTGGACATAATGTAATCATCTGTTCATCTTACAGAAGGGATGTTTGTTTGTGTAGTGCAGGGATCGGACGAACAGGTGTATTGATCACTATGGAGACGGCCATGACACTGATGGAGAAGGAGGAGCCTGTGTATCCCCTGGAGATCATAAGCTTGATACGGGAGCAGCGAGCCATGCTGGTTCAAACATCGGTACAGATACATACACACGTAAACACACTACATAGTATGAGACTAGCAAATGTTTTTATCTTTTAGAACATTTGTGTATGATTCTTAAAGCGTCCGTCTTTGATCCCGCTAGGCAAAGGCTTTATGTGTGCGTGTTCTGACATTTACATCAAAGTGTGTCCCAGAATACTAGGCATTTATAGTAAAGTGGGGACCTTTGGCTGGCCCTCACAACTTTGAAGATCTGTTTGAGGGTCAGGATGGGATTTCAGAGCTAAAGTTTTAATTGAGTTTGGTTAATATTGTGATCTTAGTGCTATGGGCTTTGGCAATGGACCCGACATTGGTATGTTTGCAAACTGCGTGTGCGTGTGCGTGCGCGTGTGTGTGTGTGTGTGTGTGTGTGTGTGTGTGTGTGTGTGTGTGTGTGTGTGTGTGTGAGAGAGAGACTATGATACATTTTCTTGATTTATTTGACTGTTTACTTGTATTGTCTTATTTTAATCTCTGATTTTCAGTGCCAGTTCAGCTTCTTATGTGAAGCCATTATGAGAGTTTACAATGAGAGATCTAAAGAAAGCTCAACATTGAAGAGTTGAAAAGAAGTCAATAGAAGAAAATACAGAAGTGAAGGAAAAATCTCCTGTGCTGTGATCCGACTGACAATAAAGAAGGATGTGAGAGAGTCTGAGGCAGTCTGGATGGCAGAAGATGGATGGACAGATCCTTTCCTGACAGATGTGCAGATCCAGATGGAACATAAAGCACTTTGGCATGTTTAGTGTCTGCAGTGCACAATCTGTCATGAACTCATGCATATCCAGTGCTGGATGTAGGTGAATCTCATGAAACCTGTCAAGATATTGCTGGTTTACTCACTTTGTCACGTTATTTTCCAAATTATATTTTTACTAGATTAGAAAACACCTAATGCTAAACTGAGGGAATTAATGTGCATAACCATCAATTGCCTTAAGGTGTTTAGACAGATTATTTGAATGTTTTTTAACACAGTCAATCACTGTTTTACTATATAGCCCTAATTGTTGACCACATGAATATTTTTTTTACAAGACAGGTATTGCGTTCATTAACTGAAATGTTTATTTTTATTAACCAATCATAGACTAAGATCAAATTGTTACAAAATAAACCATATCAAACCAGTAGTAGATTGCTGAAAATGAACTGCAACAAATGGCAGTGGATACAATTACGTAATTGTTAAAAATAACTGTAAATGAATAAACCATGACATCGTATCACGTCGCTTTTGTCTTTTGCGTGACGGAAGCTCGTGCCGCGTGATTTGCTGACGATGTCGAGCGACCGTTTCCTCGCAGGTTTGACGCAACGGCGCCGCACAATTCGAAGGCTGCGGCGGCGGCAGCGGCAGCGCTTCTGATCAGACACGTGGCTCGCGCGGATCAGTACCAGCAGGTAGCGCTGCCTCCAGCACGCTGACCCGAGGAGAAAAAAGTTTGAGTGTTGCTCCGAGATTTAACGCTTGCGCAGTGCATGTTGCCCGGCCAGTTCCTCTGGTTGACTTACCTGAGAGGTACATCAGTTTCGGTCAATAACAGAAAGGAACTACAACGCGCCATCACCCCGCCGATGCTGGACTCGTTTTAGCGCGAAGAAGAGTTCAAACAGAGCGCGACTGTTCTTGGGCGACATATTAGGCGGATCGAGTGAGCAGATCGTCGCCGCGGTGGTTTTTGGCAGGTGTGCTGGTGTTTTCTCGCGCCACGCCACGAGGACGCTGCGCTCGTGACAGTGTCGTCCGCTGTGTCCCGGCGTGTCCTCTTTCTCCGTCCGGTAATCGCCGCCTTCGTCGTCGCTGGAAACAGCCGGATGTCTTTCTCTTGAGGGTCGCCGTTAGCTTCTTTGCCGCGTTCACAGTGAGGAAAAAAAAGCCTCGTCGGGGGAAGATGATGGGCTTTCTGCGCAGGACGTTTAGCCGTCGGTCAAAGCGACGCTTTCGGACTTCTGACGAGCTGGATGGGACCGGCAGAGGCGGAAACGCGGTGCTCCAGGCGCACCAGCAGCAGGTGATTCACGCACCGACGGTAGTGACCGGGGGAGCCGTTGTACACATCCCCGCTGCGGGCAACAGCAAAGACGCCATCACGTGCAGAGTCCTGCTGCTGGACGGATCGGATGTCAACGTGGAGTTACCTGTGAGTAGCGCTTTTGACTCGCTAGAGAAGTGTCACCTTGACCGTGGCAGTGTCTTAAAGGCAAAGTTGGTTTCTGACACCCTGTGTGGCCTGGTGGGTTTCCCCGGAGTTGGGTCCGGTTCTGTGGCAGTGAGGTGAGCAGATGGTGCTCGTGCCCGCTTCTGCCTGTTTACTTCCCACCTACGGCGACCGTTCAACCTGTCACACCCGGGACATTTCTCTGATAACACAACCACGGAGTGAAAAAACGGAACGAAAAAAAACAGGGATTCCCGGTGTAATCACGGGGAAGACAGGATCAGTGTACAGAAACGGCCACTTTTCTGTTGTTTTCTCACTGAGGTCAACGAGCCCAGAGCTTGACCTTTGTTCCCTCTTTTGCAACTTCATAATAAACAGCGCATGTGTCTAAAGTGTAACATTATCTTCTCAAAGACGCACGCACAGAGAGAGTGGCCTGTGAGTGTGTTAAGATCGCCGTCACGCTCTTCTCCAAAAACCGAGTCTTCTAATAATAAGTGTTGCTAAGCAGTGAACCAGATCAAATCCAGCAAGGTTGATATGATCAGAACACGGCGACCTCTTCTTGTTCAGCCTGACATTCCCTGTTCTAGAACCTTCTCATTATGCCACACATCTTTCGAGGGAAACTTCTGCAAGCGTTTCTACTTCCTTTTTAGTGCCAGCTTCAGGTGATTAGGAAATCATCGCAGAGTCTGTGGGGGAGCGGTAGAGGCAAACAGGTCCGAACGCGTTTAAGAATTTTGGTTTTGTTTTGTTTGTCAGATCTAACTCATAAATGAAGGTTCTAGCAGGCATTCTGGAGTCTTGCCATTTTCTCACCATCTTATGACTTCACTAGAAAGGTGTTTTTTTTCCCAGTATAATCTAGTTTTACCTGCACAGTATAAAACATCCTGTACTTTTTCATGGATGCATTGATGGCAAGTTGCTGTTTTTTTTTTTTTTTTTTTTGACAATACACCATGGGAAGTCTTGTTTGAGTGTTGATGTAAATACAACAAATAGTATTATGTCTAATAATTAAAATAAAAAAAGGTACGGTAGTTTTTTTTAAAACATTTATTTTAGACATTTTTTTCAGTGTTTATTTTAGAAA
Organism: Paedocypris micromegethes; assembly: GCA_028031935.1. Classification (NCBI taxonomy): domain Eukaryota; kingdom Metazoa; phylum Chordata; class Actinopteri; order Cypriniformes; genus Paedocypris; species Paedocypris micromegethes. Next base: position 14,896,445 of record CM051501.1, on the reverse strand, counting down.
CTTATACGAATCCATGGGTTTCGTTAAAGATACTGGAGACAGTATATTTACTGTATATTTACTGTATCTTTGTGTGTGTTTGTGTGTGTGATGAATAGAATCTTTTGCAGCATTTAGAAATGTCAACGTGTCAAGCCATTATTTTGAGTAAATTTTAACACAATAGGCCTGTACGTTCAGTCTGAATAGAGTTACTGTATTTAGATGTTCACTAGAGAGAGAGAGAGAGAAATTATCTCAGAAATTAATAGAGGCTTGGACAGCAAAATGTATCGGGTATGTATATTTAGAATAGTTTTCTGAGCTGAGATTTGTCTATAAAGGGGGTTTTCTGACCTACAACGATTAAAGATTCCCATAAGGAGGAGGAACGTCCTGTAGAGAACGTGCTGTGATCTGCACCGCTCCACTGCTCTCAGCTGATAACAGCAGAAGACCAATTGAAATGGACTAGAAAAGAATACATCTCTCTCTCTCTCTCTCCTGGATGGATGGATGGATGGATGGGTAGAGTACTACTTACCCATAAGCGATAGATTATTTTGTATTTACTTGTTGAATTATTGACTCATCATTTGAATTATTTATTCAGTCTTCAGATGGATTGCTTTAGGGATGGATGGACAGATAGATAGATACAGACATGAATATATGGCTGGTTGATTGATTTGGGGGTCCAGCTGAGGGCATGCTGGGAAACGAATCTGCTGTTCTGGAGCTGGTTCTTGTTGGAGATGCAGCCCTGCAGAAAATCAGTTTTGTGACGTCTCTCTGCTTCACATGTGTTACAGAAACACTGTAAGGGGCAGGATCTGTTCGATCAGATCATGTATCATCTGGACCTGGTGGAGGCGGATTACTTCGGCCTGCAGTTCATGGACCCTGAGCAGGTTGCGGTGAGTGGCATCCATGAGCTGCGCGTGACCTGTTTTTCTACAAGATGTCGCTCTTCAGGCAGCGATGAGAAATGGAGCCTGTTGGTGTGAAACGGCTTCATCCATTAAGCAGAACCAAGATAATAACAAACTCTTTATTTTGTGCTTTCTTTTCTCCCTCCTCCTCCTCCTCCTCATCTTTGTCTTGCTGCATGCTTGCTCCGTTCAGCACTGGTTGGATGCAGCGAAGCCCATAAAGAAGCAGATTAGATGTAAGTAGTCTTGACAGCACACACACTTTGCGGTGCTGGTGACTTCTCGTAGACGAATGATGACCTTGAGTTCTTACTATGGGTCTGCCTTTAGTTGCCGTCAGATAGACCATCATTTGGTCAGAACTGGTTATGGTCGGGGCCCGGGTCCACTAGGATTCTTTTGTTACCAGCCCGTGTAAAGTTCATTAAAGTTACATAACATTATACTGTATATATGCATTAGCTATATTTGCATTGGTTTAATATTTAGGTTGTTGTTATTCTTGTAGGGAATGAGGCAACACATACATCAAGACACAAACCATTGTCTCACACTCAGAAATGTTGTTTGATAATGAAAGCAGAAAGAAGGTTTACAGTAAAAATGTCCTAGTTAGAAGTCACGAACAACACACTAATTCTGAAATTTAAATTTCTCGGGCCCCGAGACCATATGCGGCTCTGTGGTTGAGTTTGAGTTATGACTTTGCGTTATTTAAAACTGCAACTGTTTATTAAGTTTCAAAGTTGTTTTTATGATAAGCACCAATGATAAGCATTGATTTAAAAAAGAAATATAAGGCACTTTTTTGTATGTGTGTATATATATATATATATATTCAAATTTTCGAAACTTAAAAACTTGATGGGTGCTTATAATCGCCGATTTCAAAAATTCACAGCAATCACAAATACATGGAAACATGTAGTCTTTCCTTATATTATTTATTATCAATTTTCAAGTACAAAAGCGTTAAAGTGAACGATGCGAAGGAGGAACATGCGTAGATCTTTCAGATGGCCAGATAAAAACTTTTTATCTTGTCACCGGCGAATTAAAACATTCGTTCTTCCTTGAATTATTTTTTTATCCAAAGTGATCGGTGCGAACGAGGAACATGCATAGATGTTTCAGGTGGCGTGTTTTAAACTTGACACCTGCGAATAAAAGAAATGAAAGTGCGGATGAGGGGGCGTGACGTCACGTTTCAGGCGCTCCATGACGGGAAAATGCACGTGCCTGCTCACCCGAGCAGCACGTTTATGTGCAACCAAAGCGATCGATTTATTAAACAAGTGATTTTGCGAGGCTGTGAAGCTCCGCAGACCAAACGATTTAAAATGATAAGCCACAAACTCGCCAGAGCTACAAAATCCATTGCTTCAGTGAAAGTGCAGCTCTTCCTGTTCATCTTGAAACCGTTGCACCATAATAATGAATGTTTTGTCCCCATCTATATGCTTCATAACATATACATTTGAACTCATTTGGATTCCAAGAAAACGCACAAACCTGTTTTGATTTTGTTCGTATTTTTACTAACCTTTCCAACATTATATCAGTGACAAAGTATGATGAAAACCTACGACATCTACCGGTAACTACTAGTATTACTTAATGCAGCGCAACGTAAGCGTCCTGAAGCGCGATTGTCAAAACCTGAGAGTGCGTGTCAGTGGGGGAGTATGAGGGGGGACATTCATACCGAAGCACGGATCGAGCAATGTGACTACACCCTAAGATCCACTGGCAGATTGTGTCCAAGTTTGGTTTCTTGATATTGCTAGCTTTTGTCATCTCGTGATTAGCTCCGGCCATCCAGTTGTTGTAAAACCGTACACATCCAATGGTTGAAGCATTTTTGTTAACCCTCCTGGTATGATGGCCAGATCGGTTTGAGTTTAAAGTTCCGTAATAATAATAATAATAAATAATAAAAAAAAAACAATTTGTAATTTTTTTTATGATTCAAAAAATCAGGGGGGTGCTTATATTCGCGGGGTTCTTATATTCGCGTAAATACGGTATATATATAAATATATATATATATATATATATATATAATTTTTTATTTTTTTTTTCACTGCACGTCTGCACCTAAGTTTTTCACTAACAGCAACACGCTTTTCAAGAAAATGCAAAGACCACAAAGAACTTTTAAGAATAAGAATAATATAAATAAGAATAAATAAGAATGTTACAATTTCTAGCGTTATATTAACCCCCCAAAAAACGGAACATTCTGCAGGGTTGAAGTTCAGTCTCTTGGTTCGGCCCCACACTAAATAAGTGTTTTCTTACGTAGACCCCAGGATAAACTAAAAGCCCACTTTCATAGCAATGGCGATTGAATGCAAACATAATTAGATTTCTCAAACATTTGATGGGTTTATGGCTGGTAGGGAGCGGCGCGCTTCTCTTCAGACTGCACTGTAAAGGCCGTTGAGTCACACTGTATCAACATGAGCTGACTTACACCCGTCTCTATGACAACAATCTTTAATAACCTTCACGGAGAGCTTCTTGTCACTTTGTACCAGTTTTAATACAGATTTCATGATGTTAATTCACCATAAGTGTGTCTGGCGGTCTGGTGGGGTGTAACCCGGTGTTTTCTGCCACAGGTGGTCCTCCATATCGATTGTTCTTCAGGGTGAAGTTCTATTCCTCAGAGCCCAATAACCTTCACGAGGAGTTCACCAGGTAAAGGAAGGAGCATGTGTCTCTGAACTATTTCTGAATCACTGTTCTCCAGTTGTGTTTTTGATTTGTAGTCGATTTAAATCCAGATACGTGTGATTACTTATCTATAGCACTGGTTTGTACTGGTCAGGCTGAAACACACACCAGCATTTTACATCTAATGTTACATGTGCATAAGTACAGGTTTATGTCAATATTTTTATAGATCAGTCTGTTGTCTATATGTGTTTGTTTCGTTCTATCTGTTTTTCTGTTTGTATCTCTGTTTGTCCTTATCCCTGCCTGACTGTCTGTCTGTCCATTCTTTCATCTACATACTCACATATTTAGAAATGCAGTACGTGCACATCTACGACATGATTTTTAGGCTAAGCTAAACTGTATATTGTAAAAGCATGCATTTTGCCCATGCTAAATTCCAAAGTTCTCCTTAATATAAAAGTTTTCTCAAATTTTCTGTCTAATTCTTCAGACGGATTAATGTGAAATATAATTAAATAATAATAATCATCCAATTTATATACATCGGTTGCCGTAGAGATTTCATTGACCTTGTCTTGTTATTAACCTTAGTTGTCAAAATGACTGGTAATAAACTGATGCAATGTGATCCTATAATGTTAAACATAAAATGAAACGATGAAATTGTAATCTCATTAATTATAGAAAAGATAGATCTGTTGGAAACACACTGAAAGTAATGCACACAATTATCAATGCAAACACAAATCTCCATCTTCAGACAGATTTTCTTACAATCAGCATTTCTATAAATACACGTACAAAATTGAAACCCTTTTCAACACGGGCACCACGTCTCTTATTCTCTTTATTCTGAAAGCAAGCCGCGCAAATTTCAAACAAATTGATTTCTTCTTAAATAGACGAACCAATCTCTTCGTAAATAGACTGAAATATTCAGATGTGTGCAAATCAATATTATGTAGATGCGAATGTTGCATTTTTTTTAGCAACACTATTTTCCACATGCGTTAGGTTGTTTTTATTTGATAATTAAAGTAGAATTAATGCTGGATTTTTTTTTTCAGGTATCTCTTTGTGCTGCAGCTTAGACAAGACATACTGTCCGGCAAGTAAGAAATTACACACACACACACACACACACACACACACACACACAC
>CM051501.1:14880544-14891678 GCA_028031935.1 Paedocypris micromegethes | reverse complement strand
CCCCCCACTGTCTCACACACACACTCTGAGTTTCTTCAGGGGTCCAATAAAAGCTCTGTTTCAGTGAGGATAATCTGGGTCTGGTCTCCTGGGTGCTGCTCTGCTCGTTTTTAATAAAAGAAACTCCAATGAGAACCAACACACAGTTTCTAATTTAAGAGCACTGTTACGCTCTGACACACTTTCCCATACGGGCCACACACTCACATTAAACCAGCAGCAGGACCTTGTGTTTAAGGAAGTGGACTTTTGTTTTGAAAGCCGTTGCGCTTGGATTTAAAAGTCACCTTTTGTAGCTCATAAAGCATTACCAGGCTGTTTTATGGATCATTGAAGCTCTCCTTTTCTCCTCCGAGCAGGTTAAAATGTCCGTATGATGTGTCTGTAGAGCTCGGGGCGTATTGCCTGCAAAGTAAGTTTTGTGTTTGTGTGTCCACCGCTCTTTTCCTCTGTTAACGCGGTGGTTGTGTTAAATTGACAGGTGAACTCGGGGATTGTGACCCACTAGAACACTCTACGGTCTTGGTATCAGAGTTTCGCTTCTCTCCCAAGCAGACGGAGATTATGGAAGCAGATATCTATCACAAATGGCTCGATTGCAGGTGAGACCACCCAAGAGACCCTCGAGTTATTCCCGCCTCACCCAGCCACCAACATTGTGTCCTAAACAAAGACGATGTGTTGAAACACCACCAAAGCATTTTACAGCCAGGCTTCGATGTTTATTACACAGTTTTATCAGATCAACGGGTTTCATGATCTCCCCTCTTGGTCTCATCTTGCTTTCAGCACTTTTTACAAGTGAGTAAATGTCTTGAGGAAAAAAATCTATTGAGCAAATAGAAAATATGCTCATTCTTTTAGATGAACATCTTGGAAAGTAGCTGGAGAGTACACTTTTTTTTTTTTGGTGGAATTTTACAGCAAATTACATATTTGCTATGAAATGTCGAGGCACTAGTATGTGGCTTTAAATCATGAACGAAATAAACATGTTTGTTTAATCCAAGTTCATTTTAGCTGTTGTGCTCCTCACATCCTTAGGGGAATGAGTCCTTCTTTGGCTGAGCTGAACTTTCTAAACAAATGCAAGTGGTTGGAGATGTATGGAGTAGATATGCATTTTGTGAAGGTGAGGCTTGTTTGTATGTGTCTGCAGTATCTTATAATCCAACCATTTATTGGACCACATGGTGGCGTATTGAAAATGTGCTGTTTGCAGGGACGGGACGGAGGAGAATATGCATTGGGACTCACACCAACCGGAATACTTGTTTTCGAGGGATCCAGTAAAATTGGTCTTTTCTTTTGGTGAGACTCCCAGATCAATCCTACTCTTCTGAAGTGGTGGGTCTTTTTCTCTTCATCTCATGTCATCTTCAACCAGGCCTAAAATAACCCGTCTGGATTTCAAGAAGAACAGATTGACGTTGGTAGTGGTGGAGGATGACGAAAAGGTTAGTTTTGTCAATCTCCACAAACATAAAAACCTTTATGATGGTGGAGATTCCTGTTTGGAATGCCACAATGTATTGGCAAATCCAGTGACTGACAAATATCTGTTTGGTGTCAATTGAGATTCTTTTTGCTTAAGCTCGAATAAAACAAATGTTGTGATTTCTTTGCTTGAGCAAGTCTTGAACCGGTGTTCTGAAAATTCCTCCTACAGCTCAGAAGTTCCTACACTGACGTCACTGCTCAGCTGTTTCTAGCTAGCTCGCCGCGCAAGCGCGTTAAAACACGTCAAAACTGAATGCTAATATAAATAAGTACAATATATTGTAACACGCGCGTTAGAACATACGTCACTGCTCCAGCACAGCACTCACAGCAGCGCCACAATACGTCACTGCTCAGCTGTTTCTAGCTTGCAAGTTGCGCATGCGCGCTAATGAAACGTCACTTCTCAGCTGTTCTTACCCTTCGCGGTGCGCGATAAATGCACTAAATGAACAAAGACACTTATGACAACACACACGATATTGTACTTATTTATATTAGTATTCAGTTTTGACGCCAACAGCTGAACAGTGACATAAGTGTAGGAACTTCTGAGCTGTAGGAGGAATTTTCAGAACACCGGGTTTACCTCTAGACCACGGGTGAACATGATACTAAAGTTGAGAACCCAAGTGCCGGATAGGATCAAATAGAGTTCTTATATGTTCAGAAAACAAATGGTCTTTAGGACATGCAATAAACAGTTTGTTTGTTCGTTAATAATTTAATCCAAATGTAGTGTTTAGAAAATAAAAATGAGGCAGCAAAAAACATCTGAAGACTGAACAAACACACATAAACTTCCCTTTAACAGGTTAAGCTGACAGGTGTTACAGATTCCACTAATTACACTAGGACAGGTTTGAGGGCGCTGACAGTGCCATCTAGTGGATTAAATAAACTTAGATAAAATAATTCTGTGTTTGTATTTTCAGGGCCGAGAGCAGGAACATACATTTGTGTTTCAGCTCTCCAGCTCTCGGGAGTGTAAGCTGTTGTGGAAGTGTGCGGTTGAAAGCCATTCGTTCTTCAGGCTCAGACAGCCGACCCAGAGCAAGAACAACCGCAGCGACTTCACCCGCCTCGGCTCACGCTTTAGATTCAGGTAGGCCCACCTATCAGGTGCTAGTGTGAACGCTGTGGTCTGTTTGTTGAGTTTAACTGTGTGGGTGTGTGTGTGTGTGTGTTAACCTCCACAATGTGTAGTGGAAGAACCGAATACCAGGCCACACATAGTGGAAAAGTCAGACGAGCAAGCACTTTTGAAAGAAGACCCAGTAAACGATACCCCTCACGAGCTCAGTCAATGGTCAAGTGTAAGTGCAGCTTTTCCTCAAATCACTTGATTCTGGTTTATCTGACATTTCATCATCTTTATTTTCATTGTAGCATTTTAATCTTTGTTTTAAGCGTTGTTGATGGAAAGTAATTCTTTGTAATTTTGGACTTGATAAAGTTTCACATTTTCTTATCACAAACGTTACAAGCAACACGCTCTTTGGACTAAGCAGAATTTTGCTCCAAATAAGATTATCAATATTAAAAGCCTAATGTTGCTGTCCAAATAGGAACATATTAGGCTTATGTAATAGATTCTGTCACTTTTTTGAGATTCGATCTGATTAATTGGAAATGCCTGTAACATAAATCATCAAGTTTAACGGTGGCATGATACACCACCAACTCAACGATGAACTGTCTCATTTCTGTTTCAGCTCTTACTCCTTCGAAACATCCACATATGAGGTAAAGCCGCATGATCGCTGCAACCAATCCAATTCTGTTGTATCTACAATGAAAGATATTTTTCCTCTTGCAGTGCTCAAGCCAGCCCTGAGCCCGGCTTAAAATCGGTATTTTTCCAATATCCTCGTTCTTGATACGTATATGTGGTTATGTAGCACTACACGCATGTGGAAGTGTGTTAGCTTTACAGGCACTTTTAATTTGATTCAAGTATAATATGAAATAGCTTGTCCGGGGGCCGGACAATCTTACAGAGCATCATGCACAATAACAACAAGCTTAATTTCTGGAAATGTATTTGTGTACACGTTCATTTTAAATTTATTTTTGGCACATTTAACAAAAATGTAAAAAATCAGGCTGTTAAAAGGCCTTGAACATTTAGGGACAATTCAACGCTGAACAGACTGTTTGAATTGCAATGAAATGACTAAAACTCTTTTTAGGAATGTCTGATAACATTTTTAACTGGCTGAACTGAGTCATTTAACATTTTAGCTCAAACCGATACCGATTTCTTAAACACACACACACACACACATACATACACATTCTCTCTCTCTCTCTCTCTCTCTCTCACTGACACAAAACAAGTCTCTCTCTCTCTCACACACACACACACTCTCAAACAGAAACGCTGACATGCAGACAAACTCAAAACATACAAAACATACAAACTCAAAATACAGTAACTCTTGTCTTGCTAAATAATCGTATTCCGTTGATCACGTACAATGTATGTGTGTCTTTGACACAAGTGTTTGTTTGTTCTTTCATTGTGATTAACTTTGAACAGATTTATAGCCATATTTGGCTTCATGTGTGTTGTGCGAATCGATGAAGTCACCAATATTGGGTTGACTTGTACTTGTATTGTTTGTCGGTGTACAATCGTACAAAAGTAATTGTAACACAGTTTCGTTTTAGCAAATCAGTTTTTTTTGTTCTTGTTTCTTAGTATAAACACAACATTCCGATTACGCAAGAACCCTGGCAAAGACTCCATCCGTCAAGTCTGACGACGACTTACATCCAGCCAATAGAGCTCGGCCACGCCCCACCGCCGCGCAGGTACACAGCCAATCACAGAAGCCTCCTCTTGTGGTTGTGTTGACCGGCATGCGCATGTGTCTGCTCTAGACCCCCATACATGGACAGACCCTCGGCCAGTGAGAGCCGAGTGAGTGATCGCGGTGGCAGGAGTGTGTCTGTGGTGCACAGAGGAAGAATTTTGACTGCACTCTGAGCGTGTGACTGATCCTCACCCTCATCTCACCTGCCGGACTCTCATCCATCACTCCATCCGTGCCTCATTCAATCAAACGCATCTGAAATCTGCATGCTAATGCATTTACACGCTAGGACTTTTTTGGGTGACAGATAAAGTCAATCGCTGCTGCTGTCGTGCCTTTTAAAGTTAAGCTGTTGCTTTTTAACTCGGTCGGATTTACTCTGTTGCATTTCTAATTGAAAGTGGCTTGAGCTTTGCCTGTTTTGTTGTAACTCTTGGGATTTTAGGTCTGTGCGGATGGAGTTTCCTTTGGGGAAAGATGAGTAAGAAAGCGCACTATTGTTTACAATCTTAATTTGAAGTCGTGTGGTGATCCGTGCACGTCTGCCGGATAACCGCAGTCATAACGAGGGAACAGTAAATGATTTAAAGGCTGCCACCGTGATTCCTGCCTTAATAAATGTGTTGTTTACACTAATTGACTGGAGGTGATTGATTGTGTAAACCTGACATTTTACTTGTAGGTTTTCGACGGTTCGGTTTCTGTTTAATAGCTTCATTTGCATATTGTTGTAATGGCTTTGTCCTTTTAAATTACTTTCACAAGCCCGGTGTTGTATTATATAATGGTGCGTGCATGTTTCTGCATGTCATGAAGCTTAGAATCCCAGAATTAGCTGCGGAAAGGGAAATTACAACGATCGATGCATAGAAAGACATTTAACCAATTAGAGAATGGATGCTTGGATGGATAGCTGGATGAAGGAAGGATAGAAAGATGGATGGATGGATGAAAAAACGGATAAACAATTAGAGGATGAATATTTGGATGAAAAGACGAAAATAATTAGAGTATGGATTGTTGGGTGGATAGATGGATAAACGCCTAGAGAACAGAAAATGGATGGATGGTTAGATGGATTGAATGATTGATAGACAGACAAACAGTTTAATTGTACAAATAATTATAAACAATGCGGTAAAAAAGGTTTTCAGGCGAAAATGAACATATGGTATATAAATGTACTGTATATGCAAAGTAGCACAAAAATATAACCGTTTTCTGGGGATTTTTTTTTTCTGGGCTTCTGAGCTTCCCGGAGACCTTTAACAACGTTACACTGAACTTTAATGTGTTCATCAGTGCGCGCGCACACACACACACACGTCATTGTGCCCTGCGTTTTAGTTTCCCTCTGAGCAGCGCGGACACTCGGAGGTTCAGTGTGGAAGAGAACGAAGCTCCTCATTCTGGCCAGATCCATCGCTGCTACCATCACCATGGCTATGAAAAGCAGGAAACGCTGTGTCTCGCAAAACCCAGTAGGTCTCCAACCAGAAAGTCTTCAGTGTTGTCTGTCAGTGTTGAAGGATAATGCCTTTCTCACCGCAGAGGCCTGGGTCGTGTCGCCAGTCAGAGGAGACGAGTGGAACCGAGGCCTGCGGTGTCAGAATCAACTGGAGCCAGAAACCTCAGCCTGGCCTGCTCTTCACATCAACATAGACATGGTCAGACTACTGGAACAGACAGACAGTTAGACAATGGATAGATAGACAGACAGACAGTTTAGGTTTGTAAGTAAACAAGACAGATAGGTAGAGAGATAGAGAGATAGACAGATGAACAGACATTAGATGTGTCGATGGAGACAGTTGAAAGATGTTATAGATTTACAGATAAATCACCAGTCAGATTGATTTATTGAATGATAGACAGACATATCATGAGAATGAAAAAATTTTTGTGTATGTGTGTACGCGCACAGGCGGAGGAAAAACCACTTTCGGAGAAAAGTCTACCGGCGTCCCCTGCGGTTTTACAAGAGAAGCTCAAGAGCAACATCTCTAAAGTAAGACTTATGCTGACGACATGAGCAGTTTTCACTTTCATACAAAATTATCAAGTTTTGTGAAATTTCATAGAAGTTGTGGCCTAGTTTTTAGGGAGTTGGATCTGCAATCGGAAGGTTGCAGGTTTGAATCCCGGTTCAGTAGGCTTCACAGCTGGAGTTGACTTGAGCAAGACACTGAAGCCGATCTGTTCAGTCTGTCTCATTTTACATCACATCATTTTTGGTAATGATGTATTTTGTTTTCTTATTTTGGCGCAACTATCCGATTTGAATATTTTCCTTTTATTATCTTCTCTTCCTTGCTATTATCCTTCTCTCGCTCTTGAATTGTTTCAGCGTACAACGCAGAGTGACAGTGGAACGTCTAAAGGAAACTCTTCAAGTGGAGACCAAACTGAAAGGTGAGTTTTTAACCTTCCGTGAGAAGTCTCTGCATGACCTTTAGCCTTGCTGCCTTTCCCAGGTATCCCAGCTCCTCACAAGATTCGGGTTCCAGCAGCCTTAACACAGAGAACCCTAAAGTGGAGCGTCGCAAGCGCCTCGTCCGACAGTTCAGCTTGTGAGCTTCAGATTAGCTCGAAATCGTTTTGTTTTACACTATCAGGAGTTTGAATGCGTCCCGCTGTCTGTTTCATAGCAACCACAGTGATGAGGATGATCTCCCAGAGGCCCTTGCTGCCATTTCCTCCCAGTGCAGTTTGGGTAAATCCACATCGAACAGCTCTCTGGACAAACAGGTCCAGCCACCCATCTACCCACCGGTGAGACACAGACTTCAATCATGAGGAGCAAGAAACTCTTGAAATTGTTCTAATAGTTATTATTATAATCTGACGAAAGTGAGTTTAAAAAAGTAAAATTGTGTTGTTGTAAATTGTATTGTGTTATTGTACGGTAAATTTGTAAACCGTAAACGTTCTTTTTATTACTGGAGTTGTTGGACTTGTTGGACAGTTTTGTGTGCACTAAATCAAGTTCTAGTCCGTGGTGTTCCGTCTTCTCAAAATGAAACAAGTTTTATACAAAATCTCCTCACCAAAATGTATATAAGAAGAAAAAAATCCCTGACTTTAAATCAGAGACTGAATTATGTGTATCGCACATTGCTACGATTGCACAGCAGGCTGTAAAGTTTAAGTTGTAAGTTGTTGAAGATGAAACTTCAAGTAATAGTTTTACACACCTGTCTCATCCACGTCAATCAGGATAAGATTGATTGTTCCAGCTGAACTAGACCTAAACAATATTTCACCAGACTATGCCATTATAATGGTCACAGCCATCATGAATTCTTCAGAGAGGACAATGAGTATGATGCTGAGTCACATGACTCCTTCAAAACGATAAAAAGGGAATTGATAAAGGAAAATACAACTTCTTTAGATTGTTTAACATTTATACAGCCTGATTTAATCTTGTAGGTGGTCTTTTAAGTGTTTATATGTCTGAATTACCCACAGTAACAGAGATTTTTTTTTTTTGTTTGTTTTCCAAAAATTATTTTGTTCTAATTGGCAGTATGGCTTCTAGTCCTCTGGGCTTGAACTTCAATTAAAATAAATAATAATTGGAAATGTAAATTAACTATAATTCTTTTAAAGCTATACAATAATAAGCAATAATTATCCAATGAATTATTTCAACTGAAGATCTGTGCATAAGGTGAGTAATGGATGTTCGTCTGCTGGCGCTATAGCACAAAATATTAGCTATAGGTACATAATAATAATGAAATGGTTATCAAAATGTCTAGAAAATAAATAATTATCCAAATAATGAAAAGAATCAAAGGCGGCAATTTTTTTGCTATATTTTTACTTTAATGCAATGATGCTATGAGTTTTCTGAACTTTGTTTGATGTTTTAGCAGAAAGATTCTTTGGATCGTTGTGACAATTCCGCATTATTTTATTCGGGTCCAATGCCTCAGCTGATCCCCTACAGTGCCCACACAGACAGGTAACGTGTACACACAGACACATAAAACACACCATTTCCTGCTAATGAACACGTCCATCCTCACTAACTACATCTGCCTTTCATCTCTTGACTTATTCATGTCTTTTTTGCACATTGTCCTGCACGTTTGTCGATTTTTCTTCCCATCTGTTGTTGTAATTGACGTTTTTTTTCCCCCTTCTGATTGTTCCAACCTTGCCTATCTGTTCATTTGTCTGTCTTGGTGAAGCTCTGAAGACCCGCGGATGGAAAGAGAGAAACTGCTGCGGGCTCTTTTAATGACTGAACTCTGAAAGAACACACACATGCCGAATATTTACAGACAACAAACCTCGCTGGAGAAACAGCTCATCAATGCACTACAGCCGGACCTGAAGGAAACTGCGAGAAGAACAGTGTCGGCAAATGAGCTTCGGTGATTGTTTTGCTAGCGTGGCTTCTTCACTGCACTGTAAACTGTAAAGACAACAGCGAGATCCACTTTTAATCATTGTTTTCTATATTTACTATAATTTACTATAATACATTTATATTTTTGGCAGCACTGTGGCATAGTGTTTAGTGTTGCCGCCTTACAGCGTGAAGAATCCTTTACAGACTCAAGTTAATGCCTGTCAAGTTTTTTCTGTGTGGACCCTCAGGGTCTCTGGAGTCCAAACACTGGAAAATAATTTGAGTACAGTACTGGAGTCTGGGAAATTGTTCATAGGTGTGTAAGTCCTGCCATGTGATTGGTCAGCTTCCGATCCAGAGTGTGTCCCGCCTTCAGACACAGAGTTGCTGGGATTGGCTCCAGCTCCCCATGATCCAGAAATGGAAAAACAATTGTGGAAACGTATGGATAGATTTATGCCTGTGTGGTTTCCCACGGTTTGATATGGAGTCAATATTCAGAAAACAAATTGCAATTTTGTGAATTGCAGTTGTTTACAACATGGTGGATGTAAAAGTGACTAAAAAATTAAACGTAACCCGAAAAATTGCGTTTGCTTGGACGTGTAAAATTGAAGAAGCTCATATACAAAAAAAAAACGTAGAGGTTCACAAACTCCACCAATGAGTGCAGAGGGAGGGTCCACTGCCACTGAGAGAGATACACCTCGAAAACACATGACAACAGACATTTTTAGCGCCATAACCATGTGAAAACGTTTTTCCAGTAGAATATCATTTCACAAAGATTGAGGTGAAAAAGCGACCGTGCATCGTCCAAACAGACCAAAGGATAGAATGGTAATATCTTCAGCTAATGTTTTACACCATAATGCGCTGAAGCGTTATCAGTTGACGCTTTAATTAAAAAACACTTGAATTCCTTTTGCAGAATTTGAAACTTAAACTACGAGGAGCTTTAGAAAGCTTAAAACAACCAAACAGTACATTTATAGAGAATTAACCTGCGTTTCAACACTTAAGCAGAAAATAAATCTATACTACACGAGAAAACATATTATGATAGTGCATCACCGCTACTCGATTTAGTTTCACAATAAATTATTTTTAGATCCCTAAACGCGATACGACAAAATACATTTATTATGAATCTGTTTATTATTTCAAAAACATTGTTATAAAAATGAGACGGTTGCATTAATTTTGTCCTCTAGAGGGCGCGAAAAACGCTGTCCAAATTTGCCTTTGAAAATGTAGTAAAAGCAAATATTTTTTTTAACTTATTGCTATAAATGAATCTACCTATATATGTTACTATTTTGATATACCTAAATCTACTGGAAAAACATGCATTTCCTATGCCCAAGCCGCCTTGTGGTGAGAGAATGTAAATATGTACAGTCAATGACCCTCGGAAACATGGTTGAACTTTCTTTATTTTAAGTTATTATAAAATACAAAATAAAATAATACTTTATCCAAACAGCCTAATTCGTGATTTTTACTTTGAACTATACTAATATCACAAAGAAATAGTGCTTCTGTCTTTACTACCGCCGGATGTCTTGGATCTAGTACGAATTAATCACACAGTCTAATTTACTAGATTTCACTCCTACGGCCTACTAAGGCATAAACATATGCGAATAAGTCGTAGTATATTTGTAAAAAGCACTGAGTACAACGAAGACACATTGGCATAAATTGAAAAGTACAGTGGTCCTTTTAAGTACAAAAGTACTTAAAATGTTTTTCAAAATAAAGGTTCACATTGATGCACACCAACACCCGTGATGCACACGATGGCTGGAAATACACGAGCGTGTTACAGCGGGCCTAAAAACACTCTCTGAGTGCAGTGAATAAACGCACATGCATGGCCTTCGGGTTATAGCGTGCACGTGCAAGCAAGAGTGCGATAAACGTCTACGAGATAGGGTTGTTATCGATTGGTGAGGAAAATACACATTTCTGACGAATGACATCAAGAGACAGACACTATTCCTGAATTTGCTTCCAGTTTTGGCGAAATAACACAAAAGCGACGCGGCCTCCTGCACGACGTTGTTCGTGATGTCAAGAATTTGGCGAATCCTGTAAACACGTTTGAACGGCAAGCTCTAAGAACTTCATACAGATTAGCCTTCAACATAAAATAAAGCTTGATAAGGTCTCCACTCGTGATCACATCAACAGGGATAGACACACAACATACACGCTCCGTTCTACTGCTTTGGCTTGAACGTAAGGTCATTATAAGGTCTGTTTGGATTACGCGAGTAGAACCTTAACTTCCTGGTTCGAGGTGCCACTTCCTGAGTCAAAATTATCGACGTACATAAGCACATAACACACATCCGACTTCAGCGACAAGAACATTAGCTCTAGCATTGTGCAATATACATTAAAATGGCAAAATACATATAATTTCTTTTTTTTTTTTTTTTTTTTT
>CM051501.1:14856621-14880533 GCA_028031935.1 Paedocypris micromegethes | reverse complement strand
TTTTTAATTGTCATATAAATAGAGTAATTGGCATGAACTGCTTTGCTTGAAGGTTCTGCTGAAAACTAAAGAAACTAAAAAAGACAAGGCATGTGATCCAATTATAGCAACTGCAAGTCGAGATAAGCCCCGCCTCCAATGGTCTGGCTTCCAATAGGCTGCTTGGTGGATAGCACAGGTGGGAGAGTTACCAGCGCATCACCGTTGCCGGGCTGAGGAGAGAAATTAAGAGACTTTATTAAAAAGGCCAGATTCTGCCCAATTACCATATTTACTCGCTTATAAGTCGACCCCCTCCACTTCAGTTGTGAGATTGTGGTATTATGTTTAGACCCCCTTATAAGTCGGGGGAAAGAAATTAGAGAAAAGTGAATAGATAGAAATTAGTAGAAACTCAATTTTGGGTTTCATATAAAGTCAATTCTGTTTTTTAGGGCACAGGGAAATAATGATAGAACACCTGTTCATATGCTCTTCCTCCCTATAGAAATAATAAAAGTATTCAGACATGCTTGGTGGTAAAGGAAACCTAAAAATCAAGTAACCCTGTTTGCTTATTTTGGTATTAATGTATTTAACCTATTGTTAATTTATGTTTAAGTTGCATTATCATTTTAAAGATTTTTGGGAAAAGAAGGCCCTGCCCCTTTAAGAGAGTTCTCACGAGAATCGAGCTAATGCTAACTCGTATTTTGGGAATAAATACAACGTTCGAAATCCACCGTGTCACTCGTTTATTTGTGAAGCATCACGCCAAGCAGAGACTAGAGTCAGAAGAGCGCTGAGCCGAAAAAGTGTGTGTGTGTGTGTGTGCGTGTGCGTGTGCGTGTGCGTGTGCGTGTGCGTGTGCGTGTGCGTGTGCGTGC
Organism: Paedocypris micromegethes; assembly: GCA_028031935.1. Taxonomy (NCBI): domain Eukaryota; kingdom Metazoa; phylum Chordata; class Actinopteri; order Cypriniformes; genus Paedocypris; species Paedocypris micromegethes. The sequence continues at coordinate 14,879,667 of CM051501.1, read as the reverse complement.
GGACGCAGGCTTGTGCCGTTTTATGAAAGATGTATTTAGTTCGCGTCATAAATGTTCATTTAATTACCGCGCGTGTGTCTCTGCTATTTATTTTAGTGAGAAAGGGTGAAATATCTGCGCCCTGTTCTGAGTAAAATTTTTTCTATTTTGGTAGACCGCGCGTATAAGTCGAGCCCCCTACTTTCAGCCCGAAATTGCGTCTCGCAGTTCGAGGCGGAGCGGAGGGTAAGGCGGAGCGAATGCAATTCGCCACTCCCACAGTTTCTTATTGGTTTTAAATTTACCAGTCACGTGGTTAATTTTGCTGCATGCGCAACATTTCTCATCTTTAGCTTAAGTTAGCACATAAAATGACGGTCTACATCAATTGTGTAAAATGCTATTTAAGGTCTACAGCGAGTACGTTCAGCAATTCTAACGTACGAATTGTATTGTCACAATTTGGTTCCGTCGATGTTGATATTTCGCGGTAAACGAGCCTCGATGTGATTAGCGTGTGCACCGCGTGACCATCAAATCACAGTCCACCGTGTATGTCTACATTGCTACTTAGAGTATATATAAGTACCTGACATAACTGGTATCAGGAGATGGTGGTGTTTGCTTCTCCTGGAAAATTTCACCTTGAGGTTTATTGTGTGTTCTTTATTTTCCAACATTTCAGAAACGATCACTGGCATTTTGCTGAGGTGTCGCTTTTACATTATACATACTAGGCCTGTGCAATAGAATACAAATGATGGAAGTAATTATGCATATTTCCATACATATGTAGGGTCTTGAACAAAAGCACAGAGTTCCTTCAGTATGGTTATAAAATAATCGGTAAATTTTTTATTTTATAGGTGTGACACATTGTTTTGAAAACTTTGCTTTACATAATATAAACATACCTCCTGTACTTTCCATTGTAGATCAAATGAAGAAAGGTGTGCAGCTAAAAGACTGAAGACCAAGTAATGCTCGACCAAGACGAATAATTTTCTCAATAAAAAAAAGTGTAATGCATTCATTTGCCATCATTCGTTTGTATTTGTAAACAATTGAGATGTTTAGAACACTTTTCTATTCTTTACTTGAATGACATTAGTGTACTATTCCACACACACTGTAAACCCAATTAAGTTGGTATAACTCAAGTTATTTAAGAAACTCGGTTACATGAAGTAATGAACTGTCAAGTGAAATCTGATTTCTGCAATTTTTAAGTGTAATTTTAAATTGCATTACATTTATAATTAAACTCATAAATGCCAAAAAGTTCTGAATACTCATACAGGTCTATTAATTTGACCTAATAATAATTATTTAGGTTAACAGTAGTCAATCTGGGTAAGTACGTTGAGCTTAAAGGTTTACAGTGCATTTATTTTATTTAGTAACTTTAAAAAGCTGTAAATACATTGGGATGGTTGACGTTGGAATTTCGAATAAGCTTTTTTGCCACAAAAAAAAACTTAAATGAGTTACAAAGAGATGCATATGGCAACCGAAGTGTTGTTTTCAACTGCACTTCCTGTTCATTGGCATTGCTTTCAAGCCATTTCACTAACCAATCACGTGAGTTGTGGGAGGAACGCCGGGTCGACAAGCAATTGATGTGGGAGTGGCAAATGCCATTCGCTCCGCCTTACCCTCTGCACCGCCTCGAACTGCGAGACGCAGACAGGGGCTTCTCAAATTATAAGGAAAAATCCTCAACTTATAGTCGAGTAAATACGGTAGGTAAGATAAGCCAACACCCACTTGAGGGACGGCCCTCCTGCCGACTAATCAGTGAAGAGCCTGAGGCGACTGAATGGGAAAAGCTGTATACTGTAGGTGAGTCTGGCATGCTGTTTTTAATACTTATTTGAACTTCAAAACCATGCGCTGGAAAAACACCTAACATTCAATAAAATCCTTGCGTCACATTTGCACAAACCTTGGATAAAATGAACAATGAAGTTGTAGGGTGAACCAGCAGTAGGGTGATTCAAACCAGCAACCTCTTGGACACAAGTCCATGTCCCCTACTACTCGACCACAACTGTCACATAAAAATACTCTAAATGTGAAAATTTGCTTCATGGGACATTAATCTGACAGGTAAACTGGGATTAGATGAGCACATTGAGGGAAAAAATGAGCAATGAAGCCTAAGCAGATCAATGTGAGGGAATTCGGACCAGAAGAACCGGTTCGAATCAATGGCCGGGTGTGACACTGCAACTATGTCGTCCTGTTACCTAAACCCACTCAAGCATCTTGATCTTCAATGCTTAACGCCACGGGGCAAAGGACACACCTAATGTTCCCAACAATCCAGTCCTGCCCTGCCTTACACACACACGCACAAGCACTGGATCTGAACCAATCCAAACAGTTTGTATATATTTGTTATTTCAACCTAGAAATTTGTATCTTTATTATATCTCTGGAAATTTGGATAAAATCAACTTAGAAGTGGGATTTGTCGGTATTCCGTCGAATGAACTCACCTGATATCCATGTACCATGCTCAGGATCTCTTTAACCCCAGAATTGTAGGCGTGTGCAGGGGCGTGGCCTTGCATCTGAATCAGTGCCGTGTGCTGGGTTGTGAGGACTGATCCCGCCGAAGGGGTGTGGCCTGTCGGGAAGTAGCTGATGCTTGGTGGAGAGCCAGGTGGGCTTTGAACACAGAACCATACCGAGGATTTACAAAATGACAAAACACGAAATAAAAAAAAAGTGTCACATAAACATCAAATCAAAGCAATCTTAGGGCACAGACTTGGAAAAGTGGTTCCGAAAATGGACGAAATGTTTGTCTCCCTTTAGAATAGGTTCGATTCCCACGTAATACAGCATGTTTTTTTAGTATATTTTTGCAAAAATTGATGAACTACAGGAGGTCAGTGACAGCCAATCAGACCAGCTTTATTGGTTTCCATTGGCCGAAAATATACAGTCGATACTGCTATAGTGTTCAAATAATAGGCCCCTATTATGATCAACCAAGAATGGTGACCAATTCTTTAGAAAATGGTCTAATTAACACAAGAAATCAGTGCTCCTAAATCAACTGTGAAGACAAATAATTGGTGGAGACACCGGAGCTAATGGGCTTGTCTCTGTGCTTTTTTCAAGACCTGAGCTGTTTCTGTGGCTGAGCGTGTGACGGGGGCATGTTTTTCCTGCGCACACACCCATATCTAGTTGTGCAGCTATTGTGTTCAGGGTTATTACATCTGAGCTGAAAAAGGAAACCTTGTGAAACGAAGAATACATTCTGCAGACCTCGTGTAAAATCTTCCGGAATTTTTAGGCCTGGTCTAAGGTTGACAATTTTTCATCTCGTCGCTCACGCTTGTTTTCTTCTAAAGGAACTAGTCTGAAAGAGGCAACCAATTTTGAGTCACTACATTTTGAGAATGGTTGAGTAGGAAATTCAGATGTTTAGTCAGATGTGTTGAAATTACCGAGCTCAAGTTTAAAAAAAAAAAAAAAAGATTAATGCTTTTAACACGGGATGAATGAACGGACGGACAGACTGACAGACAGACAATGGATAATTTCTGAATATCCTATAGAATAAACTATAGTCATTAAACATAACACAACTATGAATTCAAAAGATTCTTTGGGTGCCACTGCTTAACATGTTTTGCCAACATTTACATTTAGTTATGAAACATTTACCACTGTACAGACATTTGATGCAGAGAAGTGGATTATTTAGTGTATAAAAAGCGCAAGAGGTGTTGTACACACCAAGATGGATGTATCAGACCAGTGATGACCAACATGCGGCCTGCGGGCCAGAACGAAGGTATTGCATGTGGCCCTTTTATTCCTATATTCACTTATTTAACGATTTTAGTCCATTTGAAAGAAAAAAGTTATGACTGTACGCTGTTATGAATCATACACAACCTTTAGACTCTCAAAGACAATTTTAGAAAACAATTTGAAGAGATTAATGCTAAACTTTCCAAGTTTGCGAAAGAACTGGTTATAAAACGGTTATAGCTTTTACATCACATATATTTGTGAACAGACTGCCTCTTTCGAACAGAAAGTCACGTATTCCAGGTAGGCCAGTTCGGTATATCCTGGTTTGGTATCCTAGACCATCATCTTCATTCAATCTGAGAATCAATGACAAATCTTGAGCCAAACGTTCTGAAACTAGTTCTGGAGAATGCTGCAGACATTGCTCATTGTATGATGAGTCCAACAATTATAGATTCATTTTTTCCCCTCACGTTTCTAGACAAATTTTAAATATTCCTGTTAACATATTTGGCGTCTAATAATGAGGGTTTTCAATGAGCTTGTGTTGGGTCAGTCTCACCTGGGATAGTAGGTTGTGTAATTCATGTAGAGTGGGTTAGTGGCCGGGTAGAACGCTGTGGTGGGGGCCAGGGGCCGGGGACTCAACAGAAACTGAGAGGGATAGAGTGCTGATGGCTCCACAGGTAACACGGCCCCTGCGGGAAGGACGGCTCCAGCAGGAAGTACAGCTGCCCCGTGAGGAAATGTGTAGGAAGGAGGTGACAGACCTAAAAACCAGACGGTGGGTAAGAAAAAGTCAAGAACAAGCCAGTGACCTGAAAGATCTCCGTAAGGAAACTAAACGACTCTGATGAAAATCAATTATTTGTGAAAAAACACCAATTTAAAGAGAAAAGCAGAGATTTATGTGAATAGGACAGTAATAAACCTAGTGCAAATCTACAGGCCTATATGAATAATCATCAACTAATTCAAGAATAACAGTATTTTGATTCCATTCACTCTGTATTTTGAGTATTTTGATTCATTTTTACTCTTAAAAAAAATTGATTTTGGTGATACTCTCAAACAAAAGTGAATTTTAGCATTTGGCCGAAGCTAAAAGATAAACAACTATTGTCAGGAAAAGCAAGACAGACTCAATTGTAGAAAAATATAGTATTTTGAATAAAAAATAAAATCACAGAGAGCAACAACTCGGGATCCAACAAAAACGGCCACTAGGTTCTAAACAGAAGCTGTCAACAAAACAACTGCTGCGCAAGAACACATGCAGAAACCTGTAGAAGCCCGTTTCTCAACGTTTGCCATAAAGAGAAGACACGTTTTAATCACAACTTAGCATTTCTTGACAGCAAGAAGCCAAGTTGTATTTTTGACTACACATGACTATTAGTTTGTAGCATTTCAGGGAACTTAATTGATTTGTGGATCAGTAAAATATTTCAAATGGTCTTTCATAGGAACCGGAACTACATCAGACAATTCTACAAGATCCGAAGAACGACATGCTTAGTCGACACACGACTAGACTCATAGCAGCATTTCATCTAATGACAGAAAGTCAGCATCCATTTCAACCAAATGTTTGCTGTGTTTCACAGCCAGAGCCGTGAGTCGGTCACTTTGGTTTCCTACATTTAGATGAGTTCCAAGTTCAGCAGAAGTTCCCTCACCAGGATGCAAGTCAACCAGTCTCTCAGCAGGAGAAATGTTTTTCATCCCTAATGGTCTGTAAGAATTGGAGTACTTAAAGCTTTCCTCTTGCAGCACACACTATTCCAGACTGTAAATGATGGACATGTACGTGCCCTCCACCCATCTTCAGCAGGACACACAGCCTCGTGCCCGACTGCCTGTGTTCTGCTGAAGGTTTTTAGGCCAAGGAAGTAACTAGACATTGAACAATGTAGAGAAGAATGTAACCTATTTGAAATTAGAATGTTCCACGACACGTTGGTCAGAATCAAAATTGGTCAGACTCAGAATGTTTCGGATCAACTTTGGTGCTACCAAGCTGCGGCGCTAGATGGATTGTTGGTACATCATGGCGACTTGTGGTGTAATAACACGGAGAAGAAGAGTAAGCTAAGACAAGCCAAATTGACATTTTAACTTATGACGACAAGTCTAAATGGGTTTTAATAAGTCACTATTACTATTTTAAACACCACTGTCTGTTAGTGCGTTTGATACTGACAAAGTGTCAAACACAGAAAATGACTAGAAAATGTTTAATGAATTTAAACAGTTTAAATGGCTTTTAATTGGCTTGACTTTCCATAGTTTGTTCTTACAGTCTCCATCGATCATGATATTGAAATTGCTTTGGATCAAAAATCAAGAAAACTGTGAAACATTGAGGGTCAAGAATATAATGAATTTGGGAAAGAATGAAAGAAAATGTATGTGTGTGTGTGTGTGTGTGTGTGTGTGTGTGTGTGTGTGTGTGTGTGTGTGTGTGTGTGTGTGAGAGATTTAGAACAATTTAGAACTATTATGAATCGGTTAAATACTCTGTTTTCAACCATGTTAAAAACCATATCTGCATTAATTGTGCCCCTTATAACCCAATGCGCCTTATAGTTGAGAAAAAAACCCCAAAACAAAACAGTAATTTCCCTAACCAGATTAATAAAACAAAAGAAAAAAAACATTCACCCAACAAAATTTCTACACCTTGTGATTCCCATTCTTGACAGGACACCCACCAAATGCTTGAATGGACCATTCCATGACTGAATGAGAAAGAAAGTGGAGAAAGTGGAAAAAGAGGAAGGCGTGAAGCGCCACCTACCCGCACACAGCGCGGAGAGAAGCAGACCCAGAGCCCAGCGGCACTTACGTCGTAACTTACATGGCGGCGGTGAGAGACCGCTCCTGTTGAGCGTGCCCCCCATCAGCACGATGTTCATCTCCTGAGCGGAGCAAGCAAACACCTCCACGTATCGCTCCTTCATGCTCCTCTTGTGGCAGCGCTGGGCGGCCATGAACGCACGGTCAGCAGAACGCATCTGAATAAAAGCGTCTCCGGACGGACGACCCTGAAGAAATCACCAGCACACGTCTGCTTCACATCAAAAAGCTGGAGCTAAACTTAGTACAGTTCTGAGAAGACCCGGAGACCTTGTTTGAACTAAATTTTGATAATCAAAAACAAATAAAAAAATTTTTTTTTCACTATTTTATATTCCTTTTTTTATAGTCTATGTGGGGGAAAAAACTCGGAAAAAATCGAAAATATAAATAAAAAACATAATATTCAGTTTTCTGACCCATGAGACTCTTTATTATTAAGCTGCTATTAATGGTATCAATGCTATTAATTAACAACAGATTCACAAATGCAGTGCTTTAGCTGCCTGGCCTTGTATTAACAATACTGTAATTTGTAACATTTACTTGGAAGCACATTTTTCATTTTTATCTTTTTTGTAGCATATTCATATTTTTAACTAGTATAATTTTGAATATTTTTATAGAGGACACAAATGTTTTGGGTTATTTAAGGTTTATTGCAATATTCCTTTCTGTCTTTATCCACAGTTATGATCAAAAGTGTTTAATTTGAGTGTGTTTCATCCTGATTTGACTCAATTGTTTATCCTGATTGGCCCCCAACTTGAGGCGTGCATTAAGTTTGACCCCCAGTGCGACTGAATTTGACCCCCCTGCTGGAGCAATTTGAGAGCTGCACCTGTTGGTTGAGCACCATGTGCAGTCCTTGAGGTTTGATGTCAGCAGTGTACTCCCCAAGGAAGAGCAGAATGTCCTGGATATTTGCATCGTATGGAAGACCCCTCAGTCTAATGCAGTCGCGGGCCCCTGTCACCGTTGCCGGTGGAGGAACAAACGCGGTGGAAGGCACCACGGACAAGATGGGAGATGGAGCCACCGGAATCAGAGGAGCTGAGGAGTATCTGTTCAGAACCTGAAACGGAATTAATGTGTGTGAGGCAGAAGAACATCTGAAGGAATCATTCCTCACTCCTGCGACAATTTGATGTGAAAGCAACATAATTTACCCTTTTCCTCGTCATCTCTTAATCTCATTGTTTTCTTCATCCTTCTACACAATCTTCTTCGTCAACTTACAGTATTTTTTATCAAACTATCTTCATTATCTTCTTTCTTCATCTGTTCTCCTCTCCAACCTCGTCTTTTTCATCTCCCTTCCTCAATATCTTCACCTCTCCATTCTAATGTCCACTAACAAGACTAACAATGTCCACTCTACTCTGGAACACTATTTATCTTCAAATAGTCGAAATGTAAAGGCTTCACAACATGTGAACATGTGAAACAGAAGCAACTATGCAAAATGAAGAGCAAAGGAACGGCAGAGAAAACAGTTCAAAGTACCAAAACGATTAAACATAAAAATGCTTTCAATCATTGGGAACAGAAGAATGGAGACGGGTCTGACCTGCTGGACCTCGGCCGCGGTGCTCTTGAAGAGCTCGATGTATCTCTTGCCCAGGATGTCTTTGTGCTTCTTCAACGCGTTCTGTGCATGCTCCTCGCAGGAGAACAGAACGAAAGCGTCCCCGGTCGGCCTGCCGTCGGGAAAGCGCACAAACAGAATGCCCTCGCCACCGTCGGTCACAGGGCAGGACGGCGAGAAGAACTGGAGCACCTGATCCGCGGTGGCCGTGAAAGGAAGTCCGCGCATACGCACAATTATCTGATTCTCCCGTGAAAGGAAGTTGGCCACTTCGTTGGAAGTTCCTATCAAATAAGACAGTCAGGCGTCAGAAAGCACAGAGTCGCATGAGGGAGAACTCTAATGGATGAAGCAGAGCAGATATAGTAATGGCAACATGTCAGACTCTCCCTTTTTTCACAATTCTACAATTGTTAAATTTAATGCAAAAAAAAAAAAAACAAAAATACGAATTTTTCGGCAATCGAGATAAGTCTGCCAGAAGAAATACAATATTTTATTGCCAATTATTGATCTAATCAATTTTTATCTCATTCCAATATTTTGATTTAAATTGTTTATGAGTTTCGATAGCACATTTCGATTATTAATTATTTTACGGGATATTCTGTCTGTCTACCTATCTGTATATCCATCTACCTGTCTTTCTGTCTGTCTGCTTATCTGACAGTCTATCTACGTATCATTCCATCTGTATAAGTATCCTCCTGTCTAAATGTCTGTATGTCTGTCTGTCTATCTATCTGTCCATCTATATAAGCCATTGTCTAAAATCTGTTAGTCATTGTATGTAGAGTAATTTAAAGTGCATTTCTATGCGATTTGTGTTTTACCTCCTGCAATCTTTAAAAAGTCTTCCCCAGTTGCTTTGTAAACCTAAAATGTGAAGCAGTGTCACAAATGCGACGCACATGTCAGTAAAATGCAACTAATTTAAACAACCAACTGTGGTTTCACTGTACCTCGATATATCTGGTTCCCATGTGATGCTTGTGTCTCTGCAAAGCCAAATCTCTGTGTTCCTCACTCTCAAACCTCACAAGTGCTTCTCCGTTTCTCCTGCCCTGAGCGTTCAGACACAGCGCGGCACCTCCTCTACATTCACCCGCAGAGAGAACATTTTATCACCAGACTCCCTGCTTAACATGCCAGCAGCCTGGGCTCAGTTCTGGAACCTACTTGGCAATGTTGAGACCCCTGAAGAATCGAGCGATGTCCTGGTCTGAGGACTGCCAGGGAAGACCCCGAGCGCGGATCACCGTGTTGTCATTCACCCGCTCCAATTTACTGCTACAGCACAAAAAACCGGTTTAAAGGAATGTTCAGGCAGACAGTGATATTCCTCTCGCCCAAAACCCATTTCTGTGAGGAAAGCCGCACCCAAATGAGTGTTCAAAATAGTTTTTAGGCTGTAAACCATCATTGAAACTGACAGCATAGGACAGGAGCAACTGGGAAACAGCAAAGACAGCAGACAGGAATTCTGTGGTTTGAATTATGTAATTCGGTAATAAATTCCCATTCAATATTGAGAATTTAGCAATATTTAATATTAAATACATGTTGCCATTCGTTTAATTTTAAAGTCTGGTCCTGCCGGTTCGCCGTGGACCTAAATAGTTTTACTTTAAATTACGTTAATTTATACATTGATAAATTACGTTAATTAATAATTTATGTATAAATTACTTTAATTTATACATTTAATACTGTCCTTTGTTTGAAAGCTTTGATCCTTGAGAAGACCTATAAACAATGTTAAGATTTATGTAACACAGTGACAACACAAAAACTTGTGTAATTACAAGGGAGTTACGTACATGGTTTCCAAACCAAATATTCTTTGATTACCACATTGTAGAATCCTGATTTTTTATTGTTTTTGCACCAAATTTGTAGTTTTCTGCGTAAAATGTATGAAAATGTAATGGAAATGTTCCTTAAAAGTGTGTATCTGTATCTTTGTTTCAGTAACAAATAAAGATAATTATTTCTCAACAACACGGTGTTTGCCATTTTAATTAGAATTATTAATTATTAATTATTAATTATTGAAAGAAAAAAAAATAATAAATAAATAAATATATATATATATATATATATATATATATATATGTTAATATGGATTAAATTGAAAAGAAAAAAAAATTATGTGAAAAATAGATATTCCTATACAGAGTCAACTAAAATCAATTGTAAACTGTTCTCACCACGTGCCGGTCTCAAATCTGTCATTGACTTTCTCGGGGAATGAAAATGTTTGACCTATGACAAAACAAAAAATGGCACGACGTCAACAAAATGACAGTAGGAATGATCACTGTAGTGGTATGAAACTCACCGTCTGCGTCAGAGAGGAGAGATAAAGCTATATTTGACATTAGTAGAACTTTGTGAGCAGCAAAAGTAGGGTTTGATGAAACTACATCCACATTCAGATCTGTCCGTAATGTCAAGGAAATTAACGTTTGATGATCCTGCTAATCCAAAAAAATTCTACAGCAAAGTGTAAAATGCAGAAAGAAGTGGATATGTATGATATAATTACAGTCCATGAAACAGAGGTTATTTGAAAGTCGTTCCTCTGTCAGCTGTCTCACTTTGCACTCAGGGATGAGCTCTCTCTCTTCGTGTGTGTGTGTGTGTGTGTGTGTGTGTGTGTGTAGGTGTGGCAGGTTAAGCTTGTTGTCTAAACACTCTTGGCTTTCCCTAGCTGGCTCGATGAACACATACTATTGTGAGGCTATTTGCATTTCAAAACTTTGGGGCCCAGCGACCAACACCCTGCTGGCCATCTCGCGCATCATGTGAACTCTACTTCACTCCCTTACCTTTTAATGGGCAGATTTCCATTTAAATGCTTTTTAAAAATCTCAAAACCCATAAATGTCCTTTGGTTCAAGGATACAGTCGGCCATTACTTGAACATCCAAATCTTTCACTTCAACGGCTGACTTGATTTTTCTGTGAAACTCTTTCCGCAAGTCATAAAACGAGAAGAAGCACTCTGGCAGCAAAATGTTCTGGAGGAGAAAAATGAAAAGCGTGAGGTCAATAGATCTTATGGCAAATCAGATGTTTCTCCAAGTGCTTTACCTTGCTGGAAGCTTCAGGATGAAGGACCTGCCGTATGTGCAGCTGTCCGTCTGTGCAGAGAACAAAGGTGTTGCCCGAATTGATGTCCACATCTGCGCATATCCTTTGATTCAACTGAACACAAGAAAAAAAATGATCAATATGTAAATACTGTAGTATAATGGAAATAAATAAGAAAAAACTTTTTAACACCTGTTTTTGGTTAACTTCAATTTTTCCCAATACCAACTATTGCTCTTTTATTATGGGAGGTGACAGCGCTACCCACTGCCTTACCGTGCTGGCTCTGAATATTAACTGTGAATATGATTTAATAGACAAAATAAATGTGTAGTATAACATCTGATTTGTTTTTTTCTGAGATCTGGAGATTACACGGCCTGCTTTGACGTCTTTTGGAATAATTTTGCACTCCATCTCAGCAGGTATAACCTCTGAGTCTTTTGTTTGAATATTAATATCTACTTACGCTCAAATTCCAGAAAAAAGCCACAAGATTAACCTAGAGAATATTCTAGATGTGTAAGAGATCCAGTGACAGATATCGTAAACTAGGAACTCTTCAGTGTAAACATCCTTATGTATTCTGAACCACCCAGTCTAGCCTCAACACATGTACGCTCGGAATGGGTTATAAAAAAAACAACAACTTAATTAAAAAAAAAAAGTAATGGTTAACTTAAAATCCAACTATTTGATTTCTGGCGGACAAGTCAGAACTGTCACCTGCTCTACAGCCTCCTCAAGCGGAGCAGAGGCGGCCAAGGCCTCGTCTGCCAGACCACTGCAGTCCTGACACTCCTCGGACAGGTCACTGTGCTCCGGCTTCACTAGCAGTTCATTTACCTGATTGGCCTAGACAAAGAAGAACATCACCTCCAGTTATTGGAAATTTGTACGAGAAAAAACCTAAATTCATAGCTAATTGTAAACCATTTTAAATGCTACTCTGACTTCCAATAGATTGACACTTTGCTTATCCACGTGTAAAGTTGACACACACAAATGAGAACACTTGTGCGGCGCACAAATGAAAGTTTAAAAAAAAATAAAATAAAATAAAAAATAAAAAAATAAATAAATATATATATATATATATATAAACAAATATCTTTGTTTTAGTTGTTTTAGTTGCATAAAAGTCAACAAAACACAATAGAAATCATTTTAACTCTTTCTCTCTTTTAGAAAAAATTCTAAATGACCTTCATCAAGAAAATTGATTATAAATGTGCTCAAAAACAGGCTTGTGCATTATTTATAAATTGTGAACAAAAAAAATATTTAAATTCATAATTTATGGTACACAATTCTAAATGACCTGACATACAAATGATTACAAGCACAGATCGTGAAATTAGAAAATGCACAAAAAATACCTTTTTAGTCGCTAAATCAACAACTTGCCAAACCAGCTGCACAATTTCCTTCTCATCCGATCCCAGCAGTTCCCCAGGCAAGCCAGATGTTGTGGTGAATAAAAGCACCAGAAAATCGGGATTGGCCGTCATTTTAAAAGGAAAAAAACTATTGTCACCACCCTGAAACCAAAAGGAAAAAAGCTCCTTAGAGTTCCACTCCAGGAGATGAACAGCGAACAGCCGCACACCAGCGCACAGGTCAGTGCCAGGTTCGGATTCGCCTTTATATGTCCCGTGACTTGTTTTTACGCGAAAATTATGTAAACTTGTCCGAAATCCCTGGCTCTGCTCCGCAATGGCTGCTCAGCTCGCGCTGGTTTTGTGCGCGCCCTACCTGTGCTCCACCCACGTGACACAGGTAATAGATACCTGCCCCGGTGAAGCCCCTCCCACAGCTGCCGAGAAACAAGGACGTGGCATGGCCATCGGGAAAAAAATAATAATTTTGTTGTACGTGAAGTATGGGAACTTAATACCCGATTAAATACATCGATTTAAACTTACATCAACGCCCGCGAACGCGACCGGGAAATGTGCGGAGGTGACAGGGATGTCAAATGCCATTCACATTGTTAAACAGACGTTTATTTTAAAAGGATGCGTTGAGTAAACAGTAACATAGTTGAGTACATAAAAAATTCGATGATTATATTTGTCGGGCAAAAGTGTTTCATTTCACAAAGCTGCAGATTTAATATATGTAAACGCTGCATACGCTGCAAATTTAATACATTTAAACTTAAATAATTAACAAATTAGCAACAACAGCAACAACTAACTTCATTAAAGCTTATTCCAAATAAAGTATATTATTTATATGTTTATATATAAATTATAGCTCTTTTATATAAAAGCATGCTTTATCTATTACATGGATTAATGAATAATTGATTTAAACATTACTTTGATATATTTGGTAATTTAAACTGTCCTAATTAACTTTATTATTGTTGATGGTGTTGTTGGGGTTGTCAAGACGTTTAATCCTCATAGTGTGCAAATCATAACTGATAATCTAATAATCTAAAATCTAATAATAAAAAAAAAATTATAGTGCATGAGTCGTTTAAAGCATTTCCAAAAAATATGACCGAAAGCAAGCGATTACGCGCACGAAACCGAAGAAGTCTCCGGAAGAACTTCCCAAACCGGAAGCCTCGATGTGACCAAAAAGATGGCGGCAGAATCTGCAATGGAGCTTCTGTTTTTAGACACGTTCAAGCACCAAAGTGCAGAGGTAGAGTTGAGTTAATTTTCCCCTCTATAATTTAAATTTCTTTTTGCAGCCACTACGCAGTGCAGCTGAATTTTATAATGTTTTTGTAATAATATAAAGTTTGGGTCGTAGCGCATCAAGCTGTTAGCTAGTTAGCTCTCGCTTTCATACACATTTATTTTGGCTTGTTCAAGACTGAACTCTGGGTTTAACAAGTTCGATATTTTACATTACAGTTTTGCCGACCGGCTTAGTTGGCTCGGATATCTAGTTTCAAGTTTATTAGATCTTAAACTAGCGATCGCATGCAGTAGCATAGACTTTTTATGTTATAACATGTTAGATGGTCATTTAATAATTTTTGCACATTAATCGACAGCTATTGAAAAACACACCGGCTATCAGAAATAATTTTGTGCGTGTTTTATCGTTTTGCAAACCAGAACCCATATATAAATACTTTGAGTACTTGAAAGTTGTTTCATCCCAAATGAAATGTTAAAATTATTGTTTATTGATACGTTTGATTTATGTTTAGATTCAAGGGGTTCATTTGTCATTATATTTAACTTTTATGTCTGAATGTACATTTGTTTGGCTGGATTTGATGACTTTGATTCTCTGGTTGGTGATTGATTATTTCTTTTTACATGAGACTTTCCTTTTATAGTTGGTATTTACGTAGGATTTTAAAATAAAAATATTTTTACATTTATTACATAATACATTTATTACTTTATTTGGATACAATTGTTATTTTTACAATTTCTTTTAATATACTTGGTTTTAATTATACATTTTTAAAAATATTAAATATGTATTAAAATAAAAATTACCTTTTTATGCCCTATAATTCAAGATGCCTTTTTTTTCCTCTGAAGAATTTAGAACGTTATTAACAGAAACATTCACTTACAAACCAGTGTGGTTTTACTGTGCCTTATTATGAGCTATTATGAGCTATTATGAGCACGTCAAAACCTTTTGTCTTGTGACGATGGTCCGATTTCCTACAGCAGCTCTATTGAAACCGGTAGAACAAGAGTGTCTCTTGGAAGTTTTATGTGGAACGAATCCA
This sequence comes from Paedocypris micromegethes, assembly GCA_028031935.1. NCBI lineage: Eukaryota > Metazoa > Chordata > Actinopteri > Cypriniformes > Paedocypris > Paedocypris micromegethes. The sequence continues at coordinate 14,864,653 of CM051501.1, read as the reverse complement.
AGGACCATTTTAACATGTATAAAATTAATACCAGAAGTTCAGGGAATGATTCAGGGGTTTAAATAGCAAATCAACAATAATTTTCAAACCTATACAAAGCTCTGATTGTGAAATAATTTTAACTGAAACATTATCAGTATTTTTCCCCTGTCTTCTCTTAAGCTGACAAACGTGGATGTGGTGCGGTTTCCCTACGGCGTGTTGATCACAGAAGTCCGCGTCATTCCTCCTGGCATTAAAGCACACAGCAACCTACCAGACAGCAGAGCATTTGGGTGAGCACACACCTGTCCTTATCACAGTCACACTGCGGCTGTCACATGTGGACTGTTAGATCTGTTTATAGCCATCACAGCTAATTTCATTTAACACAAACTACGTGTGTTTTACTGTCAAAAGACAAATGACATATTTTTGGTCTTTAAAAAGCGTAGTTATGCATAGTTCTCAGTTTTTGTAAATTGTTGAGTTTTTAGATTAAATATATGCAAACGTTTTGTATTAATTGTTGATGTTGTTAAAAGATATATTTAATTAATATAGAACAAACAAAACACTTATATTAGCACCAAAAAGAAGTACCTGCACTAACTGTTTTGGAGTTTATTCTTAATTTACTTAGATATTCACACTTAGCTTTTTTTAGTTAAAGAATCAATCTCATTTTCTTTTTTACTGGAAATGTTTTGGAGAATCCCCACAAGCTGAAATTTGCTGTGGATGATGTGACTTTTACCCTGGTGTGTTTATGGTCACGAAAATTTTAGTTTGGTAACGTGATTTACCGTAGTTATCCCGAATGCCTTTGGGACAGAAAAGGGTTTTTTTTTTTTTTTTACTGTTTTTAGCCTTATCACATTCATTGTTTTAATGAAACACCTGAACAGTGCGGACATGTTTACAGTGTAGATCAAACTTTAGTTGGCCTGTGTAAAAAAAAATGGTTAAAAATGAATACATTAACTTGAATTAACTAAATGTTCCTTATTCATGAACTATGTGTGTCTTTTTATGTTAGCTGTCTTTTTCTAAACGGGTCACATTACCCAACAACACATTTAATACAAAGATGTACAGCTATTGAAAGACATTAGGATCCTTGAATTAAATGACTTGAGGATACTAAAAAAAATTGGTTTCTGTTGCTCCTATTGTCCTTTTTTTTTTTGTTTTTTTTTTAATTCTCCACCACACCCCCTATTCTCGGACCCCTCTAAAGGTTTCCCATGATCTCATTCTTCGTTGTTCTTGTCTTAACAACACTCTGCTGTTTAACAAATAAGTTGCATGAAGTTTAGTCCGTTTATTCTGAAAGCTCCAGTGATGTTCACGAGGTGTGAGTAACCAGTTGTTTTCAGAAAGTTAGACAGACTGAGTGGGAAGGTTGAAGTCATGAAGGTTTCAGGTTTGACGGTTACAATTTCACGATCCTATGTTTTTTCAGTGAAACAGCCCCTCACGCGTTCCAGTTAGACCTGTTCTTCAACAACGTGTCCAAGCCCAACGCCCCGGTGTTTGACAGGCTGGGCAGGTACGAGATGCTTACACCAAGATTTGTGTTGAACAGGCTTAACAAGAAATGCTTTGTTTTTTTTTCTGATTTTTCAAGGGTCATCAGAATACATTCATTGATTTTTCTAATTTGTGTTTTTATGTTTTTTTCCCACTAGTCTCGAGTACGATGAGAACAAATCAATCATCTTCAGGCCAAATGGAAAGGTAAAAGGTTTTCCTCAGTAGGTCCTGAATTGTATTTCAATCACTAAGCAAGTCACATGTTTGAATTCACAAGTCGGCATCTTTTTTCAGCTATTTGAAAAAATAATTACAACAAACTATACACAAACCTACCAGCTATAAGTGAAATAACCTTTATAAGTGACTAAGTGCTTTACAAGTGCTGACATAAAGACAAATGTTCACTCCAGACTGGAAGTGCTTTTATTAAATTCAAAATTTCATATTTCAAAATGTTATTCCTTTTAAAAGTGATCTTATTCTTATCTATTGAAATCAATTAAAATTTTATTATATATTTTCGGACTACCAAACACAAATTGGACTGTACGGTATTGTACAGCATTGACCAATGTGTACATTTTTATAGAAGGCAAATACAGTATATACATTTTTTTTTTACAAAACTGCAATTTTTAAAATACATTTATTTATTTATTTTTTTTGTGCTGTAGGGTTAAAATTAAAAACCATTATTATTTGACTAAATGTTTTCTTAGAAATACACATTTAAATATTACAAATAAAAATGTGACCCCAGCAGCACATATGGCATTATAAGAAGTAAACAATTCATTAATTACATTTTAATGTAACATAAATAAAACATAAATAATTTGTTTCTAATGCTGTACTTATTATTTTGAGATGGGGCTGTATGCAGCGTGAAATTGATTTTGGAGAAGTTGATCAAATTTTTTTGAGTTAAAACATTTTTATATGTATAATCTGTATCTGGAAGCCCACATGGCGTAAACAAACAAACATAGTTTCCCTAATGATTTTGCCCAGATGGGATTTTAGCTATTTTTGGTATTTCACATTGTTTTTATTCATGGACCTCTTTTACATTGTCTCTTCTATATTGTAGATCAACACAGATGGTCTTGTGCTGCGTGGATGGTACACGTGTCTGACGTTGGCAGTGTATGGCACAGCAGATCGCCCACACAGCCACGAGCGGGACTCCCCACCCCCTCCTCCACCCCCTCCAAGCCAACAGCAGCCAGGAACCAAGAGGAATATCAAGCATGGTCAGCACACACAAGAATGGCATCTCATCTCCAGTTTTACATGTCAAAATACTATCAGGCCTTTGTAACGTTCTTTCACAGAATGGGAAAATGAAGATCAATTTAATGGAAGCCCACCCAGACCTCAGCCCAGAGGACCACGGACCCCACCGGGGCCCCCTCCTCCAGACGACGATGATGAGGACACTCTTGCAACCTCTGGTTAGTGCATATTTATGTGGAAGAAGAGATAGTTGAGTTTTTGGTCAGTGCCTGCTGCTAAAATAATGTTGTTGTTTTTTTTAAGACAATCTTGAAATGTCTTTTTTCCAGCCCAATTTCCAATTGTACTATTTGTGCTATATTAATTAGCAATAAGTCTCTTGTACAAAAAAACACTATAGAAATTTCTAGTTTCGGGAACCAAACATTACTAATGTACAACACTAAATATCTAGTGACTAAAGACAAGGATTTTATTTTAAGACCAAATGAACAGTATGCACATGAACAGAGACATGTACAAAAACAAACACAAAATCCAAAACCCCCTCATCTTTATGAATATTACTATTATTATTATTAATAATAATAATACAATTAAATATTTGGATTACTTCACAATATGCATAGTAATAATCTTAGCATTATTATTTAAATTACCTTTTTATTTTCCTTTGGAAATCTTAAAATGACTTTTTTTTTAAAGTTTAAACATCGTTTTAAACTGCCGAAAAAAATCTTTTTTTTTTTTTTATTTAAAACAAATTCGAATCAAATTTAATCATGATATAATTTTTAGATTCCACCTGTTATGTCATGTTCAGAACGATGGCTGATTCTTCAGGTACAAAGAAGTGCTGACTGCTGAAGCAGTTATCTGTGCTACAGGTTCGGTGAAAGAGGAGAACGCGGAGCAGGGTGACGATTATCTAGAACCTGTCTCACCAGAGCGAGGATCACTTCCTGCTGATGAAACCTATTCAGATGCAGATCAGGAGGACGATGAAGGTCCGGCTGATGACGAAGAGGATGATGATGTGCGTTCAGAAGGAACTGAAGGAGAGGAGGATGAAGATGATGATGTTGATATGGAGGATGATGGGGAAGGTAAGACACACACACACACACACACACAGATATACACAAAAACCAGTTTTGTTTTGTTTTTTCTAAATAGGTGATGATGGATATGAGCAGATATCCAGCGATGAAGAGGATTTGGAAAGTGGGGCTTTCAAGCTTCCAGCTTTTGACCTGGACTATACACCTGAGGATCTGGCGTCATTACCTACCGTCCAGTACGATCCATATGAGCGTGAGCTTCGACCTCTTCAGCACTTTACCCCTCCTCACATCACACGTTACGAGGTGGAGCTTAATCACCTCAAAACTCTAGGCCTCCAGGACTCAAGCTCATCATGGGCTGAATCTGCAGCTAAACTTTCAGAACTTTTAGAGCTCTGGGGAGAGGAGCAGGGCTCGGAGCGAGGGGCAGGTTGGGTAACTGCATTAGAAGAAATCCCTGCCTATCTAGTAAAAGGAATGAGTTTTATGTCTATAAAAGACCCTGATGGGCAGAAGGTGACGTTGAAGCAATTAGTCGACTGGTGCTGCCAAGCCCTTAATTTAGACTCTGCATTGGCACAGCCCATAGCTCTGAACCTGCGCCAACTAAAAGCTGGAACCAAGCTGGCTTCTGCTTTGGCTGACTGTGGAGCCCAGGCTGTGCAGATTCTTCTGGACAAAGGGATTATTTCAAGTCTGATGGTCTTGCTGTTTGCGGAACATGTCTCATCTACCTTAAAACTCAACGTGCTTCGCTCACTTGACAGCATCATCAGTGAACCACTGGGCATCGGGGCTCTGCTCGGAGACTTTAATAGCGACACTGAAGACACCGGCTACCAGCGGCTGATAAAACTCTTCTTGTTGGACCAGACTGTGAGGGTGGCTACCGCTGGTACTGCCATTTTGCATAAGGGCCATTTTTATGAAGTTCTGACTGATTTGGAGAAAACGGCAAGCGCCTGGGCTGAACGTCACCCTATAGCTGGAGAGGGGAGCGAGCGAGAAAGAAGTGAGAGTGAAAGAGAAACAGGGGATCAATTGACTGAGCGGGGAGGAGAAGACCAGGGGAAAGAAACCCAGGATGTGGAGCAGGAGACCCCAATGGAGATTGATTCGTTTCTGGAATCTTCTGTGTCTGAAGGAGACTTGGAGAGACAACAAGGTCTCCTGGAGGAGCTGCTCCACCTGCTGGAAACAGCACCACACTCCATGGTTCAGCCTCCAGGCAAAGCTTTTCCCACCACTGCTCGAATAACTGGCCCACCGGAACGAGATGATCCTTATCCGACCCTGTACAGGTCAGGAAACACACCATATCTGTGTTACGGATGTCCCGATTATATTTTCCAGGATAGGGTCAAATCTGTCAAATTTTATTATGTAACAAGATAGCAATTTCTTGTCCAATTCACACACACACACACACACACACACACACACACACACACACACACACACACACACACACACACACACACACACACACACACACACACACACACACACACAGTCACAATCAGTCTTGTGAACACACACACACACAGTTACATTTACACACTCAAAACACTAATGAATGGCGTGATTGTAAGGCTCCGCCTCTTTTAAGAATCCTTCCAGACAAAACAATGACGTTGTGCTTTTACAGTCTGATTTATTGAATAGCAATTAATCAGATTATTTGGTGTCAGAATTTAGGTTATATTTATTTCCCTCTTTCAAATACCTTGTTTTCAAAACGTTATTGAGGTAACTGTGTTGTTACACTTACACTAATTTCAGCAATTTCTAGAAAAAACAAAAACATCATCAAAAGATCAGACTCATGCATAGACTTGTTTATTAAATAATGAATTCTGTACAATATTTAGACATTTAGATGTTTTTGAATGATGTACTAAATTATGTTTTTTTTCTCTACATTTCTTGCAGATACATGCATGCTTGTCACTTTCTGGAATCTTTGGCCGTAATATTGGCAAATCCAGCCACGTGTTCCCATATCGGAGTTCTTCAGGCTGTCAGAGACCTGATGCATTTCCTGTCACAGTCTCAGCAGGGTCTTCTGTTTCTTCTTAGCCATTATGAGCCCACCAATCTCCTGCTTCGGCTTTTAACGCCCTTAACTCATCTGACCCAGCCCCCTCACTTGGCTTTGCTAACGCCCTTGTCTGACGTTGAGGGGGAAGAGGCCCAAACAGGTGGCGAGGGCTCAATGGACGATAGTTTTTGGGTTTGGCTCATACAATCTCTCCATGCACTGCAAGGTATAGCTGACCTGAGTGGTGCCGAACCTGAAGAAGGTGATAATCCAGATCTTTTGGCGACTCTTCACAACCTGTATCTCATTAGCTTCAGCAGCACTGGACGAAATGCTGTCTCTCATGCGTTTTGCTTGGATAATAACCTCAGCTGTTTGGTCAACCTGGTTGAGTTTCATGCCAAAGAAGGACAAGGGTAAGTATAGTTCACTGGGCCTTCTATCACTGCATCTTACAGTAGGGAAGTATACAGTGCATTTGACACATCGAGAGTTGTGAAATGAACAAACACACTGGAGCAGTGGTTATTCTTGGGTCATTGCCTCCAGGCAGAAGATTGGGTTCAGTGTCACTTGGAGCCTTTGGTAGCAGGCCCAACTCTACCCATTATGCCACAGCTGCCCATATTAAGTATTTTAGTTTAATTGTATTTTTTAAAATATTGTTTGTCAAGATTATATTCGAAAAGGTGAATGTTAGTTACCTGCAAAGTAAAAAAAAAATCTATAGTATTAAAATTAAATCTTGATTTTCCCCCATTTCTTTTAGGGAAGGCAAAACAAGAAAGTCTGTAACATATAACTATGCCTGTATGCTTGTTCTGCTGGTGGTTCAGACTTCAGCCGACCTGCAAATGATGGAACAATACGTCAGTCAACTTCTTGCAGTCTGCAAAGCCGATGAAAACAATGCCAAGCTTCAAGGTGCGTTTCTCCTTTGTTAGTTTTGTTGTTCATCTCATTAGCCTGCTGGTGTTTTTCAGAGCTGTCCAAGTGGTTGGAGCCTCTTGAAAAAGTACATTTTGACATCAGTGGCATCCCGGTGCTGATCGATTACATAAAACAGGTAAAGCCAATCGTATTTCCATTGCAAAAGCTGACCGATGGCTGCTTTGGTCCGTTAATTTAGTTAGTGTGGTTTGCTTTAACGCTGGTATTTTTGCAGTGTGCTAAACCCAGTGTTTAAATTGCACAATTACTTGTGGTTTATGTATGTATGTTTTTTTTTTGTCTGAAAGCAACTGAATGAGGATATCAAGCAATACATACATTGAGTGCAGAGTTGTAAAGAGTACCAGACATCGTACTTAAGTAAAAGTACAAATATGTACTGTATAAGTTACTCCAGTACAAGTAAAAAGTCACCACAAGTCACACGTAGCAACATATCGAATTTAAAAGAACTTGAGTATGTTACTCATACTGAATTTAGGCAAAACAAAGAAATGTGGGGAAAAAATTATTCATGAGGTTTTTTTTTCCAATACAGAAACGAAATGTAACACCTTTGTGTTTCAAAAATGGTCAAATAAAATAATAAGGTATGGTTGGTATGGTGTAAGGTTGGTAACTAAAGTGAATTAATTGTCAAGTTAAACTATACAGATCTTCCCTGACTTTTAAGTAACATTAGATTTGACTGTGATTTTATAAAAGCGCTTGTTTTGGTTGTCTGCGGTAAACAAAGCAGACACTATCTTTTAAGAGTCGTTCTGTTTTTCGGCAACTGTTCTTTCAACTAAGGCCATGAATGATTATTCGTGCTGGCGCTGCTGCTTGATTTGCTGCTTTTGTTGCGATAGTTAAAATCTTGGTAAGCATTCACGCCTCTAATTCACGTTCAAGAAATTAATCGCAAAAAAAATGATTATGGTTTGTCGCGCATAATCAAAATGTAATGAGTCAGTGTCAAATCAAATGTAGTGGAGTGAAAATTACAGTTACTCAATCATAAATCATAAATGCAGTGGAGTTGAGCGTAAAAGTTGCTAATTTGTGATACTCAATACAAGTACGAACTACGAAGTAGTCAAAAACATACTTAAGTAAGGAAGTACATTCACTCAAGTACCTTACACCTTTGATTGATTGTGAACGGTACAGCAAGACTTTAGGAGACAATAACTTTTCAAATGTCAAAGTCTTGTACATTTGAGGTTTTTTTTTTTTTTTT
>CM051501.1:14782019-14856601 GCA_028031935.1 Paedocypris micromegethes | reverse complement strand
TTTTTTTTTTTTTTTTAAATGTCAGTTGTTATGTGGAAATTAGAATATTTTCAGCACGCCACTTGGTGGATGGATGGAAATTTGAATTTGCCATTAAATGGACACTAGGGCTTATACCAAACTGAGCTAATGTAAAGTGAACTACATTAGCACTAGTAGGTCCATTCATTCATTTCCTAAACTGCTTTTCTATTTCTGGGTCACGTGGAGCTGGAGCTAATTAGAGATACCCTGGGCCTGAAGATGTGACACATTCTGAATTGGTGGCAAATTCATTTGTCTAGACTAGTAGAATTCCAAGTCTAAAATGCTTTAGTTACCTCTGTGAATGTTTTGAGAGTTGGGATAAAATGCATGTTATTCATCTTTTCTCAGAATCTGGAGAACATGATGACACCAGATGGTGTGGGACTAGTAACTGCTCTGAGAGTCTTGTGCCATCTTGCATGTCCTCCTGTCATTGCACAAGGTGAGCCTTGAGTTCTCAATGCATTTTGTTTTTGCTTTGTTTTTTACACATAATCTACACAGTCCCTGAAATGTTAATTACCTCTTCCGTCTCCCCATTTACGCAGTTCTATGTTCGATTGATGCATAATTAAAAAAATGCTGTTTTACATAACTGCAAAATTCTTTTTTTATATTACAAATACCGTTATGTTATAGATGTCGTGATGTCTAAGCATCTGTCAGAAAAATGCAGGAGGAAAATCCACCTGCCATCTAACACATCTGCAAGAGAGAGTGATGGATGAATTAATTAATCGATGGGTGGAGTAAAGATGGATGAACGTAGTGAGGATAGATAGACTTAAATACAGAGAGATGATGGATGAATGAATAAATTGTTTGAGACGGAGAGGAATGAACGAATGCACGGAAAGACGAATTGAATGGATGGATGGAAAAACATAGATTGTTTGTGTGGTCAAGGGTGGTCCGTTGAGACTACAATTCACGCTGTACAGGATGCTGGTGGTTTCCAAAATATTAATAAAAAAACATTTCTGGAAATTTCGACCATATATTGTTTGTTTATTTGCCAAAGTCAAAGTAAGTAGTAAAATCCTGGAAAACTGGTACATTACTAGTTGATTACTAGTTAATTACACAAAACTGGTAATTAACCCCTGGTTGTTTCTGCATAACTGTATGTTTGTGTTCATAGGTCAGCAGAAAGATCTGAAGTGGAACCAGGCTATTATCGCTCTCTTCAGTGCCGAGGGAATGGACACTTTTATTAAAGTCCTCCAGAAGCTTACGTCCCTGCTCATGCTGCCATGGCGACTGCACGGGCCAATGGGTCCCACCACACAGCGACTCATGATGCTGTCAGTGGCTTCCTGCTCGCTAAGACTCATTCACGTCATGCTGACCGAGCTGCTGTGCGGGGGAGCCTGCGAGTTCCGTGACGTCCGCGTGCCCTCAGTGTGTGTCGCCCTTCACAAGATTCTCTGCTCGACCCCGACCACTGGCCGCCTGGATGCAGAGGAGCTGCGTATTCAAGCCGACGTGACAGACATACTTTTAACATTCACACAAGCTGTCAGCGAGCAGGAAATGGGTTCTGAAGAGACTGTGGCAGGAAACTGCTGGTCTTTGATGCTGAAGGAAGTCCTGAGCTCAATACTGGCTTCTCCTGAGAACATCTACAGCAGCCTTAGTCTGCTCTCGGAGCTGCTGCCCCTTCCTCTGCCCATGCAGACCACTCAGGTACTGAATGGGCTCAAGGTGGTTTGTGTTGAGCAGGAATATTTTCTGTGGCGTAAGGCAGCGTTTTCATCCTCTTGTCTTTGTTCTCTTTATCCACCAGGCTCTGTCCGTGCAAGATGTGGGAATTGCACTTAACACCCGGAAGCTGTGGAGCGTTCACTTACACGCTCAGGCTCGAGTCCTGCAGGAAGTGCTGCGCTGTGTGTGCGTCAGCAGCTGTCCGCCGCTCCTCCATATGCTCCGGCGTGTTTGCCTTCAGCTCTGCGATCTCGCGGCTCCCAGTGCCATTGTGGTGGTGCGGACACTGTTGGAACAGCTGCAGGAGGAAATACAGCAGTAAGTGCCTTTTCAAAGCATGAATTCTTGAAACTCGTGAAACGTACAGGCAATAGTTACGTGCCTTTGAAATTTAATTTTGAACACTTGAACAAATGACATTTAAAGGATTTCTGTAGGTTTCCTCTGGGTCTCCGTTTCCGTCTCTCAGTTCAAAAACATGCAGCACAATTGAGTCTGGAAATGTGTGTGTCGCTCTGTGATTGGTTGCCCACCAGTATGGATGGCGAAATGCCCCTCCTTATAGCTCAGATCTTCTTACCTCATCCATCTCAGATCTTCCAACCCAGGTCTTTCATCTCAATTCTTCCCAGATCATCCATCTAGAGATCTTCTAAAATTCCCCATCTCGGATCTTCTCAGATCTCGCTGCACAGATCTTCTCACCTTAGATCTCATATTTTACATTTCTTTTCAAACCTTCCTTCTCAAATATTCCATCCATCTTCCACATATTGTTTTATCGTCTGTTAATTGAACTGTTCTTGAGCCAGAAGAACAACAACCTGCTGAATATACTGTTATGAGGGTAGAATAAATCTCTTCAGCTATAGGCAGCGTTCTAATTCACAAAACAATCATAAGCATCACACTTTAAAATGCATTTTACAAGCTACAGACGCAGGTGATGATGCGGCTTCTGTTTTGCAATGCTCTTATCTCTCACTGTTGTTTTCAGGGAGGCCGCAAGCTCACGACTGACCAGACTACTGGCTTTTATCGACATGCTGGCATCTCATCGTGCCTGCAAGGCGGCCTTGTTGAATCTACTGAGCACCGCTCCACGCAGCGATGCCCGGGGGGACGGCAAAGTCGAGGATAAACTCTTAGATCTTCTTCCTTCTGTAGTCGCTTTGCTCGTCCCACCAGCGGAGGCCTCTCTATCGGCCCAGCAGAACACTGAACTGACAGCGTCCATCCTTCAAACACTGTGTGACCAGGACGTGTCACTGGTGGTGAGCGGCTCGGGTGAAGCCTCTGTGTCCGAGGCTGAGCAGCTCGCCAACGCGCTGCCAACCAGAGACATGATGACTTGCATTTGCGACGGGATGGTGGAGGTTTTGGGGAACACGCACAGCTCCTACACGCTTCTGCTGACCTGTTTGAGGACCATGATGTTTCTTACAGAGCACGACTATGGCCTCTATCACTTGAAAAGGTTGGTGTTGAATTTTGTGATATTTCATATTTCTCAAGAAGTAATTTTGACATGGGTATGCTGTTATCCACAGCTCTCTGAAGAAGCACAGCTCAGCAGCTACCGCCTTACTGTGCAGGGAAACCAACTCCTTCAATAAAGAATCAGCAGAGCTCCTTTCCGCCCTCTTTGACTTTTTCCGACAGATTCTGGTTACTGAATCGATGGTAGGAGCATAGAAGAATGTTAATGTTTGGCCTAGGTACAATTATGTGCTTATATTAACACGATGTGCTTAATATAGGATGAAGACATGGAGAGCAGATCTTTGGCACTAAGTGGAAGTGACATGAAGACGCTGCTACAATGGAAGGACTCAGAGGAACATCCACTAGCAGAACTTGAAAAGCATATAATGGTACATTTAACAAACCCACAGGTTTTATTACAAAAAATAGATGACTTTTAATAGACTTTTTATTATCAAACACAGAAATGCCTGAAGGTTTAAGAGGACGAACTATGCGTGTCTGTTGTAGGAGCAAGTTTTGTTAAGTTCATTAAAATTCTAGGAAATGTAAATTCTTTATGGAACAATTTGTTAAAAAACATTGCTGCTGTAGTCGGAAACTTGTTTAATATTAACTGTGTCATTGAATTATTTGTAAGGTTAAATGTAAGATGAAGACTTAATAAAAATAGTAAGTCATTGTTCACTCTCATTACCGCTATTCATCCAATTATTGTAATAAAATTACAATAGCATTAAAAATATTGCTATTTTAATTTTCACCAATATCGCCGTCTCCACATTATAGCAACTTTTTAAACTCTTTGTGTCATTTTTTTTTCTTGGGGTAGGACCTTTGCAAAGAAGATGAGTCTCTGGAGTCTCTGCTTGAGAATGTGACTGGCCTGCGACAGGTCATTGATAACTCAGGGGATGGTCCCAGTAATGCCGAGCCGGAGACGGAGCCCACTTTACCTGCACCAGAAGCCCTCCAGACCCAGTTCAATCACAGGTCTGTAACTCATTTTAATAAGGTGAGTGATTCGTTAATAATTTTTTGTTATCATTTTTATCTCTGCAGAACGGTGTACGTTCTCTCTGATGTCCTGGATGAGCAGTTAAAGGCCATGTGGTTCTCTCCATTTCAGCCAGACGACATGGAATCTGAGATAGACTTGGTGAGGGATGTCAGTATCATGGATGGAATTATTCTCACTGAGATTTTTTTTTTTTTTACCATTTTTATTGCTCAACTGTGAAACCTTGCTTCTAATTAACTTTTACTGTGCTGTACTTTTACTGCTTTTTAGAATTTGTAGTAGCATGTAAAATAACGTCACCGCTCACAAGCTCTGATTCACAGGGGTTTCAGAATGTTAATGCATGATTTATTTCATGATTAAATTCTCAAATGGGCTATAAAATTAAATGACTGTACGCCTAAATGTTTATAACAAGGTGTTTTTCTTTTTTTCTTTTTTTATTGTGTGTGTTTTTCCATTTACACAATAACCAAAGTGAACTGATCTACTGCAGTACATGGGGATCTACTGTAAAGTTAGCATGAGATGGATGCTTATGGTTTCTGGGTTTCCGTGGCAGGTAAAAGTGGACTTGATTGCCCTGGCTCAACAGTGTTGCCCTGACTTGGACCTCAAGGCAGAGTTAGAACGATCCTTCCTCAGTGAACCCACTTCCCCAGGACACAGCAAACCAACCAAAGGCTTTAGACTCGGCAAGCACAAGCACGAGACCTTCATCACATCCAGGTACACAGCCTGTTTAGATCTCACTCACTTGTTCATGTCTGGTTGTGGCTGAGCCGACTGTGTACTTGCTTGCAGTGGGAAGTCAGGATATATTGAGCCTGCGAAACGAGCTCACATCATGGCAGCTCCCCGGGGTCGCGGCCGTGGGGCTTTTGGGCAGCTTAGACCGCATGACATTTTCCGCCAGCGCAAACAGAACACCAGTCGACCACCGTCCATGCATGTAGATGACTTCCTTGCGGCGGAGTTTAAGGAGGTGGGTCCTCCCACTGGTTTGAACCTGCCCAAGCGCCCACCAAAAGGAGGCGGAGCCAAGCCTCAGACTAGAGGCTTATTCTCTGGAGGAACCAGAGGAAGAGGTTTCCAGAGCCACACTCGCTTTTTCACCCCACCCGCCCCCAAAGGCGTTCTGCTTGCTGGTACGGGCCTTTCATATACACTTCTGATCCAGGATATTTCCTTTTTTTTATGTTTCATTTTTTTATTTATCTCTAAATCTATATTTTTGATTTTCACACATTACAAAAAAGCTGCAGATTTACCCACAACAAAAACTAAACATGTGTCTAAGAGTTATAAACCAAAGCACTATAAAGATATTTTAGTATTTTTTTCATTTTTATTAGTATATTTTATTTCTCTGCAGAAGGTTTAAAAATGCTTTCTTACAACCCTATATATACCTAGCTCATCCCTAAACTAATATGTGTGATCACAGAATTGCAATAAAACTTGAGGTGTAAATGTAATGGTTGATTTACATTAGCTGGTAATTTGCAATCTATGCATTACAGGCAACTATCCCCGTCGGGAGGGTGGCCGAGGTTCTGCGTGGAGCACTCCAGTGACGGCGGTCACTCACAGGGGGACGTACAGTGAACCGCGTGGAGGACAAGGCAACTTCGCCCGGCCGTTACCTTCCAGACAACCACCAGCAGGTAACTGTGAGGCCGAACCAACTTTATCTATTAGAGATCTACGTATTATAATGCTTAACCTTCAATGATAATGTAAAATTATGAATTGTAATTCTGATTTGGTTTGTACTGCCATCTACTGGACATTTGGTAGATTTGGGTAAGAAATTATGTGATTGCTCTCTTCAGGTGCGTACCGATTGGCTCCTCGTGACCGCGCCACCAGAGGAAGAGGGACTGGCCTGTCCTGGATGAGCGCTGGAGGTCTAAACGTTGGGGGCGGAGTGAGCGGTGGTGGGCGGGGTCAAGGGAAGTTCAGCACCGGAGGAAGCGGCGGTGGCCGGGGCAGACACGTCCGCTCTTTTACTCGCTGAAGCTGGTATGACTGTCATGGACTCGTGCTCTTAAGGACTAATCACAATGTTGATTTACTGTTTCTGCTGTGGCCATCAGCAGATACTGTGTATATTATTGTCATTTTATTATTTTTGTTTTGTATTTGTAAAACTGTTAAAATATAAATAAATTCTTGTGAGTAGATCTTTTGTACGTGAAAGTTTGTCAAAAATTACAGCAGTCTGCAGGAAACGGCTATTTTCACTTCAAAATAAAATAATTGATAAAATCAGCTCAAAAAATGTTCCAGAACTTCTAACAGTGTGGATTCCTGATTGCTTTTTACAGTACTCTCCAATATAATATAAGTAATATATGTAGTCAGGAAACCTTCTGGTCATATATAGCATTAATATTACTCAATTGTGCTAATGAACAGCTTGAGGTTGCTTCAAGTATTCTACAGTCATTTCACACTTTCTGACTGAGAAGGATATTGCTTCTCAAAGACATAATTTTATAAGAAAATCACAAGACAGACCTGATGTCAATTAATTTATTTAGATTCTAGTTTGGTCTTTATAAAAAATGTAACTTTTTTTTTCTGCCCTTTTTTTCTTATAATATAGACAGCATTCATTTAAAGTAGAGTAAGATATTTCAATGTAAACAATTGTTACATGCCTGTTGAGAATATAAACATGGCTTGTGTGATTTGAAACTTTGAATTTACATTTTTATTGAAGTTTAAAAAAAAAAAAAAGCGTCCGACTTCCAGAATTCGGGCAGTAAATAAATTCCTGCAGGTGAGTGTGAAAAGGTATCAAAAGTTACAGGAACCTTCAACGTTTTTCTTTCAATAGCAGAAGACTTCACACATCAAAACATCTACACACGTGTTCTGTAGAACTGAATCTTCACGAGAAGTCCAATAAGATCAAGTTGTAGTGTAACACGCGTTAATAGCAAGACTTTCTCACAGCATCAGATTACTACTTTGTAAAAATAGCATTTTTAGATGACCGTTACTTCTCGATTCCGTCTTTTGATACACTCTAATGCCAGGCTGCGTGGACTAAGTCTTTTCGATCCCTCAGCCTGAGCTTCCGGTTCAGGAAGCGTGGCTGGTCTAAGCCCCTTGTTTTTCAGAAGTTCAAGAAGCTCTGCCTTCTCCAGCTCCACTCTCTCCAGCTCCTGTCTGCGAGCACGCTCGGATGCCAGAAGAACCCGCACATCAGACATCACACAGGACAGCTGACCCTGTGGACAAAACAACCATGGGTCCACCACACCTGATCAAACAAAAATTAGGAGAAGAGCTACCTTCAGTTCCTCCACCTCGCTCCTCAAAAGACTTTCTTTCTGCACCATGTGACGTCTTTGGGAATCCAAGCGAGATTCCATTTCATGCTTCATTTCTTCAACTTTACAGTTCAACTCAGCTCTGCGACAAACAATCCAACAGTTTTTATGGATGCATCACACACTTTTTCACCCAAGCGTTTCTACCTGAGGAGGTCAAGCTCGGCTCGCAGCTCTGACACACAGTTGTGTTGTCCTTCCTCAGTGTTTAGGATTGTGTATCCACAGCCTCTTGCGCAAATCCTACTGCTGTACACACAGACGCACAGGTGGGCTTCCAGAGACCGCCGGGACACCTGCACTGGGCAGCCTGAGTGTTCAGAATCACAATCTTTTGTTTTCATTATGTACAGTAGCCTCCCACTTAACTACACGCCGTTCTCCGTGCTAGGGTCCAAATGATTTTGAGCTTTGAGATGCTTAAGGTTGGTTTCTTTGTCGTATATAAGATTGGTGTGGCCAATCTTAAGTACACACCTCCTGATTAAGTATGCACAAACCTCACTGGTTCGATCTGCATACTTAAGCAGCGGCTGCTGTTTGTATATTTAACAAAATTTGAGTTGGAGAACTCGGCCTGATAAGTAAAACGTAAAGTTAAAAGTTGAGATTCAAAAAAACAAAGTTAGCAATGAATGGAAATGACAAGTATAATTTAATATATATAAAGTTGATATAAGAGTATGGCATGTAAAGCAGAGGATAAAAATGAGAGATTAGAAATTCAGAAACGGATGAGTTGGAAAGGAAGAAAGTAAAATAATTTGAAAATTCAGAGAAAAAAAGAAAACATCAGGCCACAGCACATTTTAAAGTGTCACTACAGCATCAAGTCGGAACACACACACACACAGGAACCTACCACAACGGTAACACAAGTACTCCACCCCTGCTGTTGTACACACACACACACACACACACACACATCCCAGTTAGTCACTCAGTGAGACTTGTGTGAAATGTCTTAGCAGCTTTAATTAGAATGCTCAGTGGTTGAGAGAAAATTGTTCCGGTTAAAAATTTGCTAATAAAAGTTTATAATTGTCTGCAGCAGAAAGTCTCTTGAATAAATCAAGAAGAGATTGTACAGTCAAAACCATCTTATCTAGGAAAACTAACACTGGATGAATGAATGAGGAATGGCTGTGCTGTGCTTGCCAAGTTTGGTTTGATAATAACACCAGGGAGATTATATATACACGTATAGACCAATATATGTGTGTGTACCTCCATTAGTGCAGTTCAGCAGAGCAAAGTCACACTGCTCCTCGTGTCGATGAATCATCTCCAGAGTGCAGATAAACTCACACCCTTGTGGTCTGTACGTGCATCTCACTTGCAGCCGGGACAAGTCATTCCTCATGTACCTGAAACACGTCATGTAATGTGAGTGAGTGTGTTAGCCACTACAAACCCGGAGCAGTGGGCAGTCTTAAGCCATTGTCTTGGCCACGGACACCCAGAACCCATTAGATCGCATTTCTAATCGTTTCATTAAAATTCTGTCCAGAATTAGTACACTGATACTATACATGTCCATGAGTTTGAAAACTTTTTTGTCTCATGAATATTCAATATTGGGGCTCGTGGGGCTGACACCATGTGGTGAAATGAGGAATTACATTGTGTTCGAATTTTAGTTTGACACCGCTTGTGAGTAATACATAATGCGATATAGGAGGGGAAACAGCAGCGGCTGTATGAAATCTGGGCTCGACAACATCGGCTTTTCTTGGAAGTTAAACCCAATGACCTTCCAAACGCTGAGTGTTCCAAACGCTAGCTCTAGCGACTAAGCTCAAGAAGCACGTGTTGTACCTAGAGAGTGGTCGTAGAAGTGAGATGTCTAGAGGCAAGCGGTCTTCTGGACAGTTGTTGTGATGGACGAGCCATCCACGTATGCAGGTGCTGCAGAAGGCATGTTCACAAGGTGTCTGAAGAGGGTCTTCTAGAACATCCCGACAGATACAGCACAGCAGACCCTCATTCACGTAGCCCACAAAGCGCTCCAGATCGTAGCCCATTCTAGACAGTCCACAGAAAAGGTTCTTTAAGTATGTTTGTGATGTTATTATGGTTCTATTAATATTATATTCATATCATCCTGCAAGATTCCATTTTACAATAAGGTTGTATGTCAATCATAATTATTCATTTATACTTTTTTACAATATGTTTTAAAATGCAATATATTCATTTAAAAATATTTACTAAAAATTTACAATTTAGTATATAATATACTATATATTTTTTTATTTTCAGCCACATAAGTCACACGGTTTATCTGTAAATTACGAATTACAATTTTTGTGTGTGTGTAAATATTTGTATGCACATCTACGTATGTACAGTATGTATAAGTATTAATGTCCATGTATATTTAGTAGATGTGTGTGTGTGTGTGTGTGTGTGTGTGTGTGTGTGTGTGTGTGTGTTTGTAGATGTATGTGTATGTATATATGCGTGTTTAGTTGTATAATAATAAAAATTATTTTGAATAAAACACTGTACCTTGTGGAGCTGCTGGGGTTCTCTTCCTCTCAGGTGTTGTTGCTGAAGTTGGTCTGTTTAGTTGCCGTAGCAACAGCGAGACAACAGCTGTTGTCTGAGACTGAAAGATGAGTGAGAGGAGTTAAGAAGCAGTCACGCCAGCTGTTTTTCCTTGTAATCTTAAACGGAATTGCAGTTCTCCTTTAAATAAAGAAGCTTTGTAAAGTAAATGAGTGTTATAACACAAGACACACGAGGGACACAAGACAAAGCTGTCTGAATTCCCTTAGGAAGAACCTCTCTGGAACTTTGGGGATTGTTTTAACATACTAATTAGCTGTAGCTTCAGCAACCTCTACCCAGGAGGCTCTATTCTTCCAGTCAAGTAAAACACATCTTGAAACGCATCTGATGATCTGAGACCATAAAGGATAAAAATAACTGAGAGTTGACAAAATGTGTCCAGGGACTTTTCTTTAAATATATTAAACATTTTTTTATACTTTTATATATGTCTGAAAAATGAGATGTCATAGAAACAAGTGTCTGGCCACACTCTCTGCCTGAATGAACTCTGCTCTTCATGACTCTGGGGATTAGACGGGATTACGCTTTCCCACACTCTGATTGGATTATTTTCTACATGGCGACACTGTAAATTCACTTTCACGCGGCTATAAAAACACTGTAACAACAATCAAAACATGACAAAGCAAAAGTGTGTAGCCGCGATAACTGCTCTTTGAATGAAACATGACATTCCAGCTCTACACCGAGGCGTCTATTACAGTAAAACAGATAATTATCAATATTTAATAATATAAAACATAAACATATACATTATATAATAATGATTATACATAATTGCAAAGGCTGGTTTTCCTCAAAATACAATTTATAACTGATAACTTTTTGTATTGCATTTTGTAGATTACACTTATCGTTTATTAATACTGCACTTGTTTAAGTTTTCACTTAAAAAAATCTATTTATGTTTTTATTATTATTTTAATCTTAAGGTTTTTTTTCACTGTTTAAATTATTTTCAGGTCTAATCTGATATCAAAAATCCAATTTACAGAAACTAGGATTGTTGGTAATCAACATAACATATTAACAAATATTTTGACTAGGGTTCAGTTCGTACTTACCTGTTAACAGAGAGTGAAATGGATCTGAGTTTGGAGAAGTCTTCTGAGTTGTATTTATTAATTTAGAGCGATTTTACAATCATCCCACAGGCTGGTTTCTTCAACACTTGCGTTCAGTGTTGACGTTTGCTCTCCATAAGCTTTTCCGCTCCGCCCATTGGCTGCGACGTCAATTATTTTCGACCAATTGCAGCGAAGAAACGTCATTTCCGTGAAAGGCTCGACCTCCATTATTTTCGAGGGAATTTTCGAAAACTGAGAAGTCAAAAAGTAAGCGATTGTCATATGTTGAATGTTGTGTGAATTTATTTCTTATACTTAAGTTCACTCGACTCCACTATAAGATATTGACGTACATTGCAGCTCGCTGAGAAAATTAAAGTGTACTCACACTAGGAACTTTACGTTTGAAACCAGGCAAGTACTGTATGTACCTTTATGAAAGAACTTTGACGACGTTCAGAAACGTTTTCCCGTCTTTGTAACGGAGATGAGACAGGAACGAGAAAATAACACCAATGTATAGTATAACATTATACTATACGAGTTTGTACAAATAATTTTTTATTTACGAATAAATGTATATCAACGGATCAAATTAATAAATACGAACGAGCATTGTCTATATTAGACATGTTTTAACATTTTTTTTTCTTTATTTTTTTTTCTTGCATGTCTCAAATTAAGTTTGTGTAACTGCTTTTGGCCAGTGTTGGTGTATTTTTGGCTCTTAAGTTAGTTCTGGTGTATTTTCCAGACAGGATGCGCAGGTCTGCAGCACCAAGTCAGCAGCGTGCAGCTAAAACACCCCGCTTCATGCCACCGGCACCAGCTCAGAATGATGCTTTACTGCTGTCGAGCCCCAAAGTCGGACCGTTGTTGTTATCAAACAGCCTTCAGGCTTCACCCACGCGTGTAAGTGGGTAATATTTTTTGCTTGGCAAGGTCAATACAAACTTTTAAAGTTCTAGTCCTGGTCATTGTCGGACTCCAGATCCACACTGGTTGAGTTTTCGGCCTTCCGGAAAGAATCACAGGGGGGCATTCTATATGGGGTTGGTTAAATGCCATCTGAGAATTGCATTGCAATTGCATCCTTTAAATGATTTTTCTACAACAAACTTGGAATGTTCATTTTAAATATCATTTTTGTGTGGTTAAATGAATGATAATATGTATATATCATGTAAAACAATTCATTTTGCTTAATACTTATGATCCCTTTTTCATTATAGGTGGAAACTGTTGCTCAAGCAGGCAGCAAGGCTTTGACCAGGGTCTTGAATGCAGTTTCACTGGGGAGCTGTAAGGAAAACAGCCTGCAGTATCCACCAGGTTTACCTGAAACAGAGCAATCCACAATCACAGACATACTGCTATTACAACAAAAGGAGCAAACTGACTCCTTAACTGGTAAGTTAAAGCACCATAATATGTATATCTCGCACTCACACAAGGTATATAACGGTTGTATTAAACATCAACTTTCTGAAATAACGGTTTAAAAAATATAAGATATTTGTTTTTTTTGTAACCAAGCAGTTTGTTCAATTGGAAACATAGAATAATGTTTATTATTAATAGTTGATAGATTAGAGAATCCTCGCTAAAAACGTCATGTTCAAAGCACAACCACAATTTTTTTTGTTTTTTAAAGAGCTCTTAAAATGTATTTTTTTGTTATTGTAGTCCACAATATTGCATTTCTTTTTTCAAATTGTATGTCTTTGCTGTTAAACAATTGTGTTTTGATGTACAATATAGTTCCTAGATGATAAAGAGTTAGAACTAATGGAATTTAAAAAAAAATTTTTTTCATAAACACATTTCTTTTACATTCAGTTAAATGTAAAAAGAACTGAATTATGTAAATTAAACTGAATTATTAGCACAAAACCTTCCAGATAGTTTTGAAAATGTAGACTGGTAAGGCCAATGATTCAGTTCTGTTGTCTGTCTATTTATCTAACACTTATTGCCCTCTTTCTGTCTATATTATCTCATACATAGATGTAACGTGGACATTTTACCTTTACCAAAAAGACCGGAAAGAAAGACATTACACCGGCCAAGCGAACGACTGGTCTAAATCCCGCCTTCAACTTGGGCTTTGGGAGAAACTAACCAATCCGCGAGCGGTGTTTGATTGATTGACAGTGGTCGTCGCGCGCGACTCTTAGACCCTAGGCAGAGCGGTGCGCGACAAAACTCCGCTGCCGTTTCTACTGCCGATAATATGGCCACACATTAAGCAGCAACTTGTGTTTAAAATCGATTTCCCTCACTCGCAGCGCCTTTGCACAGATTTAGCGCGCTGTTTCTTCGTCAACGCGGCTCAGCTTAATGACCCTAAGGACAAGGTTCATTCATACGCGAGCGTTTCGCTGTCGGGAGTAAACACACGCGCGCGCGCCCGCCCACCTTCAGTTCTCTCAAAGACATTTTGCTGTTTTCAGAGCACTGCTGTGTATCCAGTCTAATGTAGTCGGGTGTTATGTAGGTCAGGCCAGGCTTAAGCAGCTTTACTGAACCTGCGTCAGCTTAAGCTAAAAGGAATTCCAGCAAAGCCCTCCCCGGGTAGGCGTGGGCCTAATCGAGGCTGGCCTAGTTAAGCCTGATTCTTTTCCTTACGTCTGTGTGCTCGAGAGCCACTATGTGCATGTGTGTTGTTCAACCAGTCCAGTAGAGCAGCCACCGTCTCACAGGAGAGAGTAGATCCACATCCCTGGAGAAGAAAAGAAGCAAGCAAGACTTTGAGCTCTGAGACCAGCTTAAAAGCAAGATGTCTACTTTGTTCATGACTAACAGCATGGTTGGCAAGGCCCGCTCTTCCAACTTCACCCTTTCTGAAAAGCTGGATCTTCTGCGTCTGGTGCAGCCAAACATTCGCATCTTGGAGGAGCACACCAACAAGCATGCAGTGATTGTGGACAAAAACCGCTGCTGGGACAGCATAGCTGAACGCTATAATGGTTTTGGAGGTGAAAGACCCCCGAGAACAGCTCAGGGCCTTCGGACTCTCTACAAAAGACTGAAAGAAAGTGCCAAACAGGAAGTCCTTCAACGAAGCCACGCCCAGCCGGAATTTAGAGGCAGCATCTCGGAACCAACCAAGCGCATCATGGAGATGATTCCACAGCTGTTCCACGTGGATGACAAAGATCAGAAACCGCTCCACAGGTGAGGATATCTTGCTGAAATCTTAGTGTTTTTATCATTTTATTATATATTTTTTTAAATCGTGACACTTTTGTCCAAAAAAGAACATCATCGGAAATCTGTCCATTTTTGTAATTACTGTCTGCCACACGTTCACTCTACAGCATCTTTACGCCTTCCTTATTTTGATTTCCATGAATCAATGAAAAGGGTTGTTTTGCATATAGATTAAGAATTTTATTTAGTGGAATGTGGGCATTAAGAGCATGCTCTAACGTTTTGGTCTGTTCCATTGTAATGAAATGCTAAAACGATCTGCTGTGATTCTGTTCCAGACTTCACCTGAAGAGGGATTCGCCAGTAGAGCAGCCAGGCAGCAGTTTGTCCCATACAGCACTTTCAGACTCGCAAGCCTCCGCATCTGTGACGTTGAAGATGGAGGATGTGAAACCACCCCCTGAAATCCATCTGATCACATCCCAAGTTTCACCAATCTCCATTGCCACACCCAGCAGCCCGACCCAACACGGACAGACTGAGAGAGACAGTGAGGTCGAAGTTGAAGAAGACGATGATGAGGATGATGAATTGGGCTCCCATGTTTATGCAGCTTCCCTTTCTCCATGCCCGTTGTCCGTCCATCTGCCCCTGACGACGTCGGCATCTGCATCCCGGAGGAGTGTATTTCAAAAAGACAGGACCATGTTCAAGAATCCCCTTTTTGAAGAGGAAGCTTTGCAGATGATGCGGGAAGAACATGAGATGCTTTTATCCAATCACAGGAAGCTTGGGCTGTATCTAGAGGAGAGGAGGGAGGGGCTAAAAAGAAAGCAACAGTTAGAGGAGGAGCTTCTCAGGTCAAAGATCAAAGTGGAGAAATTGAAAGCAGCCAGACTCCGCCAAGGATTATCTTTAATGTGATGCTGAAGGTTAGGATTGGAAAAACCAGCAAAAGGGAAAATGGACACGGTGTTTGCTACTGAAATGAACTGGTTTATTAGAAGGATTTTAGGCACTACAAGTCCAATTTGTATTTATTATTTCAGCAATTATGAGAGTTGTGTGTGACCAATAAAATCATTTCTTCAAGATGATCTTTTACTTATTTTGTTTTATTACTGTTCTGTTTAAACATCTTATCTCTGTTCTTTTTAAACGTGGCTGTGTTTGTAAGAAAAATGATTAAAACTATAAGTTCTGGTTATAACAGTACTTCTATAGTTTATACATTTAAAATTAGTGGTTTTAAGTACATCATACATTTATATGAACATTATATTTTTTAAATGTACAGTATGAAAATATATGTCATTGTGTAAAACTTCATTTTAAATGTGTGTAATTGATTCATGTTTTTTAAAGCTCACTACTACCGTGTGATATGGTGCAAGGCCTCATCAAGGAAGCACAAGCGCTGGGAAGGCGATGCTGTTCTGGTCACTAAGGGTCGGAGTGTTGTTCTCAAAGACATGGAGGGTCGAGACATAGGCCGAGGTCAGTTCTCACACCTTCACTCATGTCAATGACATTTAACTTATGGAACTCATTTAATCTTATGGAAATACGTTTTTTGTTTTGTCTTTTAGGTTCTGGCTACAAAGTGTCAGAGCTGGAGAGTTTATGTGAGGGTGAGGCGCTGATGGTGGGTGGGAAGCAGATTGAAGTGATGGGGGTCATACCCGATGAGGACTACGTCACAGGCCGTTGTTTTCAAGATGCTTCTGCTCAGCCTCCAGCAGACATCACTCAGAAGGCTCCAATATGTCGCCCAGTGGCCAAGTCCTTCACCAGACCCGCACTGAAAAGCGGAGCTGTTTTAAAATCTGAACCAGAAGGGCTGGTTTGTAAACCCAGACATGACCCAAATGCACAAGGTATTATGTGTTTGTTTGTTTGTTTGTTTGTTTGTTGGTTGGGTGGTTGGTTTGTTGGATGGATGGATGGCTAGTCAGACAAAAAATTGACAGACAGATGAGTTTATATGTGGATGGGTGGTGGGATGGGTAGGCAGACAGAGGGACAGAGAAACCGGTAGATAGACAGAGCAATAGATAATTAAATGGACAGATAGACTAACAGGGACATCTTGATAGAAGGCCGATCGATAGATAGATACTTAGATTCTGACAGATCACTGACAGAGATGGCTAGACAAACAGATGGCGAGACGGAATTGATAATTAGACATTTAGACAAACCTCTGAAAATACAGATTCTTTAATCAAACAGACTGACAGATGCCGAGATGGATAATTAGTTGGATAGATAATCAGACAGACATAGATGAATAGATAAATAAATAAATCATTGTTTTTTTTTATGTTTTGCACATCATTTACATGAAAAATGCACATTGCTTATGTTTGTGGACTGGTCTTTTAGTAAAACTGATTGCAGATTACCAATCAGTAAAACAAGATTACCTAGTGTTTACTGTTCTTATTCATTGAATGTGATCAGGAGCACTAGTGATGCCCCGTCCTGCACCTGATCACCAGTGGCAGCACAACAAAAGTGGTCTTCCTGTGGTGGATGTAGTGGTCGACCCTCACCTGAACAATCATCTTCGGCCTCACCAAAGAGAGGGAGTGGTGTTCCTGTACGAGTGTTTAACAGGAATGAGGTGAGTGCTTGGTGAAATACAGTGATCGTGAAGGCGTTCTGTTATTTGGTGTGCCTCTCCTGTGTCGCAGGCTTCTTGGACGCTGTGGAGCTATTCTTGCAGATGAAATGGGACTAGGGAAGACCCTTCAGTGTGTTTGTCTTCTGTGGACCCTTCTGAGACAGGGCCCTTACGGTGGAAGGCCTGTCCTGAAGACGGCACTGGTAGTTTGCCCAGGCAGCCTGGTTAAAAACTGGGCGGCTGAATTCAACAAGTGGTTGGGCAGAGAGAGGATCAGTGTTTACACCGTGGACCAGGTGCCGTATATTACACACACGCACACAGACACTTAGGATTATAAGGCCCATGAAGCAAATTAAATGTCCCAAATCAAATTTTTTTAACTAATTCACAAAAGTTCTAAATTGTTTAATTGTATCACACACACATACAAACAAACAAACAAACAAACAAAACAACACATTTCAGTTTATTCTTCTTTCACTAATCAAGTAAATTCTTCACCTCCAGTTTCAGAGTTTTACATTGTTTTGTATTGTTTTATAACTGTTGGTGAGAAGACACGGGCAATTTCTCTTAATGGAGAAATTAAAATTAAACTTCTGCTCTCATTAACTCTCTTCGTTAAACATTTTCTAGTCTTATGCCACATTAGCAAACACACACAAAGACACTAGGTGTAATAGTAACTTTAATAACTCATTTAGAATAATCACTGAAGTTAAAATGTTATTGTGACTTGCCATAGCTCATTCTTCCACTCTGTGTTATGTATTACATACTCTGCAAATAGCCATAATGCTCCAACAATCCATCAAATGTTGCAAGTAATCAAAGACCAAAGAAAAAAGCACCAATGTTGATCTGAAGCATTTTGACAGATTTTCGAGGATCTTGTATTACCGAAAATTGCTCTGCAACTCAACAAAAGATCTCACATAAGGCGTAAATTTTTAAAAAGATTAAGAGATTTAAAGTGAGGCTTAGAGTAAAAATAATGCCTGCTTTCATAGGATCACCGTGTGGAAGATTACGTGTCTTCTCCTCTTTGCTCCGTGATGGTCATCAGCTACGAGATGCTTCTGCGCTCTGTGGACAGGCTGAAGATGCTGGACTTCGGGCTGCTCATCTGTGATGAGGGTCATCGCCTCAAAAACAGCCACATCAAAACGGCCGGAGCACTCACCGCTCTCGCCTGTGAACGACGACTTATTCTGACAGGTTGCTGCCCAGTTCACTTTCTGTGGTGTGTAAAACACACGCTAGTTTCACACTTTTGGTGTCATTTCTGTAACAGGGACTCCAGTGCAGAATGACTTGCAGGAGTTTTATTCCATCGTTGAATTTGTGAATCAAGGCATTTTAGGATCATCTGCAGGCTACCGCAAGATATACGAAGAGCCAATTCTCAGATCTCGTCAACCAACCTGCAGCAAGGTCATCTTCTCAATATGTGTCTTATTCATCACTATTTGAAAAAGAAGTGCATTGAGATTGTATGTACTGTATGTGTGTATATACATTCATATATTTAAATGTATATGTGTGTATATGGATAGACAAACAAACATAGATAGACAAACAAAGAGATTGATGGATGGACAAATGGATAAACAAACTACTTTTATAAGCACACACACTCATACTATAAGAAGAGTGTTTCAACAAACCTGTGTGTTTAGGAGGACAGATGCATTGGTGAGGAACGTGCAGCAGAACTGTTCCGCCTGACTGGTGTGTTTACACTGCGACGTACTCAAGAGATTATTAATCAATATTTATCTGAACGGATTGAGTGGACCGTGTTCTGCAAACCCACCGAGCTGCAGCTACGTCTCTATGAAGTGCTGTTGTCCACGCGACCCATCAGAGCTTGTCTGTCTGGCGCAGGCACACACACTTACACACAGAACTCTCACCTTGTGTGCATCAACGCCCTAAAGAAACTCTGCAACCACCCCGCACTGCTTTACCACACTGTACAGGTACACACACACACACACACGAGAGGGTTTTACTGTCTGTCGCTTTATACTTTTTGGTTTGTTTACATCAGGAGAACACGCATGAGATGTTTGAGGAGGGAACGCTAGAGCTTTTTCCTGAGGGATACGCCACAGGTGCCTTCAGCTCAGCCGACTCTGGGAAACTTCTAGTGCTAACGGATCTGCTGGCCGCCATACAGCGCTTCAATCACACTGATAGGTACCGAGACATAGTAGATCCGGTGACGTCATAGACATAGACATAGCGGTGACGTCCCTTTGACTAAAACATAAAAACATAACAGAAAATTAACAAAAGGGGAGTTTTGGCCAGGATTGCACTCTTTTTGGAGCTGTGTTTTTGTGAGATATACGGACCACATTGAACATTTTTTGAATACCATTATTTAGAATCAATAAATCGCAGCCACAATCTGAAATGTATTGTCCACAAAAATGAGTAGTGAGGTATAACAGGAGGCTTTTAAAGCCTGTTCCAGCATATATTTTTATATCATTAAACCATATCGTTGCATAATTTATTTTTACATGAGTGATATAAAAATAAATGTGTATGCAGTAGTGAGATGTGTGTGATGTTTTTTTAATAGTGCACCATTCATAGTATAAAAAAAAGTAATCATAACTTTTCATAATCTTTGTTTAAAAAAAAAAACGTGTTTTATATTCAAATGGAAAAATACTTTTTGTTTGAGTAAACGAGCATTTCCTCATTCTGATTAGATTTTGGGTGAATTTGCATCGAGAAGATGGTTGAAATGTTTTGTTATTGTTTCACTGATTTATTCATTTTTACGCCCCCCTCCCCATGTTGTTTACTTTTCTCAGGGTTGTATTAGTGTCCAACTACACACAGACGCTCGACTTGTTGCAGAACGTCTGTGATCAGATAGGCTATAAATGGTGTCGGCTTGATGGACAAACGCCTGTTGCTCAGCGTCAGCGAATCATTGACTCCTTCAACAGCACCCACTCTCTTCACTTCCTGATGCTGCTCAGCTCCAAGGCGGGAGGAGTGGGACTCAACCTCGTCGGTGCTTCACATCTTGTTTTATATGATATAGACTGGAACCCTGCTAATGACATACAGGTCAGTAAAGCACATAATTAAATTATTCTCTCACAGCAACACGCATATATTTTTAAGAAATGTAAAAATAAATGTATATATATATATTTATATATATATATATATAAAACATTGTTACAGTATAGATGTAAACATTTATGCAGTTTATTCAGCATTTCATGGCACCATCAAATTAATCAATATTATTATTCTTCATTACGTAGTAGTATTAATGTTAGTTTATGTGTAACCTATTTACAATATAGATGTAAAATTGATAGTTTGAATTAAAAAAATAAAAAGTTTTTTACAATTTAGATATACACAAAGACATTTTAATGATTGTGTTGCTGTACCTTTATTTATGACCACTAGATGGCAGTGTGGGAAAACCTTAAATCACCAAGTTCTGTTCAAGAGGAAAACACACCTTGTGATTGTCGGGCCACATGTGACCCCTTTTGTTGACTTTACATGTCCCTTTTTGTGTAAAAATTAAAAGTTTTTCCTTCTACATGAACAAAACCTTCATTGGTTTAATACGGAAGATGTCTTTTATTTTTGTGGATAATGAGCAAAGCGCTGGACGCACATTAAGAAATGTCGGTTGATACTGAAAGTAGAACAACGGTTTACAGTAAAAACTGAACCGCTGAATATATATATATATATATATATATATATATATATATATTTCCTGAAGTGAAGCCGTGTTTGGTTTAATCACAGTCATGTGACTCAACAACATAGAATATAAACAAGACGCTAAATATGAATGGTTTTAATGATAGGCGTGGTTTGCCTTTTGCCTCACTGCTTGATTGGGTTCAGTCTGTAAGTTAAAATGTTTAACTTTTATTCTCCTTTAGGCCATGGCACGAGTGTGGCGAGATGGACAGAAGAAAGTTGTTCACATATACAGATTTCTTACAACAGGCAAGTTAATGGAAATTTTTAGGTGTGTGTGTGTGTGTGTGTGTGTGTGTGTGTGTGTGTGTGTGTGTGTAGCGAGGACACATACAAGTACGTATATACAAAAAGATGGTAGGTTTTTAAAACCAGTTGACATAAACTCCACTGGAAACTTTATTGTAACAATATTTCAGAAACATACCAACTTTATCATTGTGTTATGACAGTCAGCACGTGATGAGAAGTCTCACGTTAGGAGATCTTTCAATTTTATGATGCATTGAGAGAAAGAAAACTAAACTTCTCTTTCACTCGTAGGTTCAATAGAGGAGAAGATTTACCAGAGACAGGTGAGTAAACAGGGGCTTTCTGGGACAGTGGTGGATCTGCCCAGTAAAGCGGAGCACACAAGCTTCTCTGCTGAGGAGCTACGAGACCTTTTCAGCTTCGACCCGAACACCACCTGCCTCACTCACCAGCTTCTGGACTGCAACTGCAGCGGAGACGGAACCAAGCCAGGTAGATACCCACCACAGCACAACCCTTCTTCTCAGACTAAAAAAATTCCAAATCTCCGCTTTTAATTTTTTATTAATCTTAATTTAAAAAAACAATTTAAGTCCCTTGTGAGTATGAATATTTGTTACAGATTAAATATAAACAACGTTACAGGTCAAGTATAAACAATATTACTGTTGAGCTCTAAACAATTTTATAGTTTATAAACTATAAATGTTACGTGTAAATTATAAATGTAAACAATGTTACAGTTGAGCTTCTAGCAATATTGTAGTTTATAAATAATGTTATGGGTCAGTTATAAATGTTTAAACAGTTTAAAAGTAAGCAATGTTACAGTTGAGCTCCAAACAATATTATAATTTATAAACAATTTTACGAGTAAATTATAGATTATGTAACAGTTTAAATGTAAACATTGTTATAGTTTAGCTCCAAACAATTTTATAGTTGAATGTAAACACTGTTTCAGGTCAAGTATAAACAATATTACAGTTTAAGTATGAACAATACTGTAGTTTAAATATAAACAATGTGATCCCCGATGTTATCCCCAAACAACATTATGCGTTATTAACCATGTTACAAGTAAATTATAAATGATGCTACAGTTTAAATGTAAACTACATCACAGTTTAGCTCCAAACAATAATATAGATCATCATAAATATACACAAAATCACAATTCAATTTTGTATTAGGTTATTGGGACAGAAGCAATTGTTTTGTGTTTTTTTGTTTTTTAGTCGTATTATTTCTGGAATCGCTACAGTAATGTGTTTTTACAGTAGGAGTGGGGACGGGGGTAAAGCAGGAGAGCGTGAGGCGGTGTCAGCTGGGTCGTCCTGCAGACAGCGCGGTGACATGTCCTCAGCGTGTCAGTATGTCTCAGCTCAAACACTGGTGCCATTTTTCTGGAACCGTTGAATCGTACAACGACAAGTACCTGGATCATGCGCGCAAACACATCACATATGCCTTTCAGACCACCACTTCTAAGTCTCACCCCACAGACTCAATGTGAAGCACGCTACTCTACCAGTGTTATTTAGTAAATGAAATTAGTTCTTTTAATAAACTTTTATCCTGTATTTGTCAGCAGTTGTTTTGTGTGTGTTTATGCTGTGTGTGTGTTCAGGGACTCTATGGTTTCTGATGTGTTTGGCGTATTGAGTCAGACATTAAAATAGCCTCATATCAGACGTCAGCAAAGCTTCAAAATTAATGGCGTACAGCAGAGAGTATGTCAATGAATACTTTATCAAGACTCGTTTAGACAAATCTGAATTTTGAATGTCTTATTACAAAAAAAAATGATCAAAATATTCCTATAGATCACGTGAGTCAAACCCATCTCACATCGTGGGTCACATTCGGCCTAGTGAGATGTCAAGCAGGCCAGACCATTATTAGCAGATTAATGCTGATTTTTGCTAACGCTAATTTAGAGTATGGTACTGTATGGCCCATACTCTGCAAATTTACTCTGCACCATACTTGTGCTTCTTTTCATGTAAAGAAGCACAAGAACCTAAGGAACATATTGAAATTTAATGAACTGTCCTTCTACAAAACATTCCATGAATTACCTTATATTTCTTTAGAAATATCTCTCTAAATAAATAGGATGTGGTCCATTTTTTTTCACTCTATATGTACTTTTCTCCGTTTGGATAACAACATTTTGGCCAATGAGGGTGTAGCGGAGAGGTAGAGACCAAAGTTTTCAGTCTGTCTCAGTGATATGGCATTCTACTCTGATGAAAACAGTGCGCCTTTTATTAATAATCTTTTAATTCCAAGTCTTTTATGCATTTTTATCCACTTTCAAATTTTTCTCTGGGCCTGATCAAACCTTGCGGGCCGGTTCCGTATGTTTGACACCCCTGCTTTAGATTAACCTGCATTTTAATGATCTGTTTTATGCTTTTGATTGTAAAGGGTGTATTACGCTGAGATTTGGACCTACAAACATTGTCCGGCACATAATGTAAATTAATTTCAATATTAAAGTTTAACAAAGTATTTACAGTACTTATAGTGAAGTATGCATTATTATTGGGTGTTAGTGTCCGTGTGTCTGTGTGTGTATAAAAGTATCAGATAATGAACGAGTCACTATCAGTTCATTTTGTTTACTAAATTATTCCAGTCAATTTGAGAGCCCCAAAATTGTGATTTGGACATCCCCACTACACATGGTCTCCATCACGTCAGCAGACGTACAGACCCATTAACGGAACCAAGTTTCTGGCGTCAGACAGACGTCAGACAGACGTTCAGACACTTGTGTGTGTCGCCAGCCTCTCGAGAACTTAACACTGTCCAGGCTGCAATAATCCCACCCTAGCAACCGCTGCCGGGGCAACCATACAATGTTTATGTGGCTTTAGCTTGATGTATTCTTTACCCAAGCCAAAACCAGACAGTCATCAGTTGAAAGCCTCCCTTCGACATACCGGCTGAAGATGTCAAAGCACACACAAACACATATGTATATTTTATATGTGTTGTATACAGTACAACTTTCTTGCACATAAAAGTTTAAAACAAACTTGTCTTTGTCGTTGTCACTGTTCTCATGTCACTTCTGTGAGACACCAAAAGTCAGTTCCAGAAGGCATTACAACGTTTGATCATGAATTGTAGTGAAGAAGAGGAGATTTCAGAGACAGAATATTGATCAGAACTTCAGGACAATGTCATTTATGATCCTGACTGCCAATGTTCCTACAATGAGGAGGATTCAGAGGTGTCTGCTGACAGATGAAGACAGAATCCGGATCTCAAAAAAATTATGCTGCATCTCAAAAAAATGTGGGCGTATCTCGAAAAATAAGGGCTGCTCTCCAAAAAATTCAGATGGATCTTGAAAAGGTTCGGGAGGATCTCAAAAAAATTTGGTCAAATTTCAAAAAAATTGGGGCGGATCTCGAAAAAATTTGGCCGGATCTCAAAAAAATTCAGGTGGATCTCAAAAATTCAGGTGGATCTCAAGAAATTCGGTCGGATCTCAAAAAAAAAGTGTGCGGATCTTGAAAAAATTCAGTCGGACCTCAAACAAAATTGGGCATATCTTAAAAAAATTCGGAAGGATCTTTAAAATCAATTTGGTGGATCTTAAAAAAATTTGGACTGAAAATATTTGGGCTGATCTAAAATAAAATCGGGTCAATCTTGAAAAAATTCTGGCGGATCTCAAAGTCTCTCTCTCTCTCTCTAAGATCTCTCTCTCTCTCTGCCAGCTCAGGAAAACTATCACTCTGGAAAGACAACCAACCACATCACACCTTCCCAGTGATCCAGATTTCCTCAGCAAGTAAGACCATCTGTTTAAATATGTGTCTCAGGAGAAAGACAAAGTTTAACAGTATATCTAAGAAGCGGTTAAGAACTGGATTAATTCTCTCATGCTCTCTAATCTCTTTCCTTGTGATGATTATTCTTCAAGACTGAAATGTATTCATCTCATGCGTGCTCCCTGCTGTGTAGGGTCCCGGGTTGAGTCAGGTCTCCATGTGTCCCCAGGACTCGCAAAGTTCAGGTCAGTTTCTAACTCCACAGCCAGACTAGAAAAAAATTATAGCAAAGCAGCATTCTGGGCGGTTGTTCTATTTATAATCTGCTAGATATAAATGAGTGATAATCCAGCACTCTACAGTGATTTCCTTTTCCCATCATCTTTGAGTGTAGAAATAGGCAGAATAATCCAGCAATTACATTAACCGCTCATTATAATCTGTTGTTTCTGCGTCTATGAACTGCCAGAGAGTGAATCAGTAATCTGGGTCTCATTCATGTGCACGTTTGCATGCATGAAATGAGACTTTCAGCGCAGGCGTGTTAGAATCTAATGTTTGGAGCTTTGTTTATTTCAGTTCTTCTCAATGAATACGTCAATTGCTCCCTTTGAGTTTAACTGTTTTAAATTCAGTCCAATTTTCACTCACAGTTTTGGGCAATATGTGTCCTGCTATGACCTAACGCAACTAATTTAGCAGCACCATAAAGTTAGGATTTATTGTGTCTCATTTTTCAAGATGACTAGTTTTTCACTAAAATTGCATAATCTTAAAAAATCTTAAAAAGAACACTAAATCTCAGTGTGAAACTTGATCTTTTGATTTAATTATCATATAAGAATTGTGTTTTATTATAATCATCATCATAATAAAAGACTATAGTGTTCTTGTAGATTTTGATTAATTTGTATAATGCTTGTTTCCTCTCACCGGGCTCTTAATGTTTAATCTTTTTAAAAATTAAGTATCCTACGTACTTGTGCTTTTTACACCCGCCCCTACCACGCGTGAGTCGATATAAGAAAACCCGCGAAAGGAGGGTGAAGTGACGTCACGGAAACCCAGCGCGAGAACGTCCGAATATAACCAACTACCTTGTGAGTTCAGACACATACTGAACAAATTATAGAAGGAATTATTAGGTCAAAACAAACCCGACTCTGTGCGGAACTGAAGAAAAACATACATTTCCTGGATGGTAGATTGAACAAGTTTTGGCATTCTTGCACATATTCAAAGCTTCAATCAATACCTGAACATCGTCTTTTTAAGCCGATCGCTATCTGAAGAGCGCACAGTCAGAAATGACCCTGCTGGCGAACATGCGCCGCCACAGCATCCGCGTGCAGCATCACCTGCACCGGTGGAGCATCTGCGGGACGGACGGCGGGCAACTGCTAAGCGATGCTTTTCCTCCCCGCGACGTCGGGATATCCCGATCCAGTTCTTGCTCGTCGACCTCGTCGGACTCTGCGCTTTCCACCGAGTCCGCGACACCCGCTTCGTTCGGACCTTTCACAGTTGTACTGCTCGGAGACAGCGGCGTTGGAAAGTCCGCGCTCGCCAGTATTTTTGCAGGAGCCTCGGACAGTATGGGCAGCGAATGCGAGTTATATGGAGGTAAAACGATGTCTTATAAAATAATAAAAAAATTAAATAAAATAAAATAATTGACTGAATTGTACTTAAAACTACGTATTACAATTGTCGTGATTTTTATTTTGCTTTTCATTTGAACCATTTGTTTGACGTGTTGACTTCAATTAAAACTCGCTTAATTTGTACTATAGTTTTTTTTTTTTTTTTTTTTTGCCGTTTTGAAACAGTAATTGAAATAAATCTCCATATATAGCTTTAGTGAAAAAAGTTTGACTTGACAAAAAAAAAGAAAAAAAAAAACAGTAGAAATAGTTATGTGCATTTACAAAATAGCGTTGTCACATAGCAACAATTGTTTTCACAAAAAAAGAATGAAGTGAATCAAATAAAGTTGCACACAAATTTCTGTGCATGTTAACAATAAAATTCACATTTTTACAGGCGAAATATTCGAACAAACCATTAAAGTGGACGGCGAACCGGCCACTGTGACCCTTCTCGACACGTGGGATTCACAGGTAAAATGTTATGCATTAGATGATCGTTCGTGGCGAGTCTGCATTGCGTCACGCGTGTGCTGTCTCCGTCAGGATTCCAGCGGCTGGACGCAGGAGCGATGCTTTCAGACCGGAGATGCCTTCATCATCGTGTATTCTATAGCAGAGCGCTCCAGCTTTCTCAAGGCCTCCGACCTTCGCATTCAGCTGCGCTGTGAGCATCAGGCAGACAACACGCCCATAATTCTGGTCGGCAATAAGTGTGACCTGGTCCGATGCCGAGAAGTGTCAATAAGTGGTAGGCGCTTTGACTTAATCATCGGTCTGTCTGTCCGTGTCAATCTGTCTGTCTTTGTCTTTCTGTCTGTGTGTATTTGCTTTTACTGTATCTGTCTGTCTGTCATTCTGTCTTATAATCTGTCTGTCTGTATCTTTCTGTCTGTGTCTTTCTGTCTCTGTGTATCTGTCTGTCTGTCTGTGTATATTTGTCTGTCTATGTCAGTCTGTCTGTAACTGTCTATATATGTCTGTTTCTTTCTGTCTGTCTGTCTATTTGTGTGTATATCTACTTTTATCTGTCTATCTATCTGTCTGTCTGTCTGTGTCTCTCTTTCTGTAAAACAGTCTCACACACACACGTGTCTATCTTTGTCTGTCCCTATACTCTCTATACTGTATAGTATTATTATTAATGAGTATTTTTTTTATTTCCCAGAAGGCCGTGCCTGCGCTGGTCTGTTCGGCTGTAAGTTCATCGAGACGTCTACAGCAATGCAGCATAACGTGTGGCCGCTGTTTGAGGGCATCGTGCGGCAGCTGCGTCTCAGGAGAGGCGGCATGGAGGCGGGGCCACAGCCAGGTTCCCATCACAAGCGCCGCCAGAGTCTCCCCGAGAAGGCCAAGCGCTTCATCAGCAGACTCGTGGCGAAGAAGAACAAGCAAGCGGCTCTCAAGATCAAGTCTAAATCCTGCCATGATCTGTCTGTGCTGTAGTGAAAGACTTCTCTACGCTCTGTTTGTCGTAATCCCAGTGTGTGATCTTCATCATGTCTATATTAGACGCTGTATCTGCTGCTTCCTCCCTCTGTGAAGGACCAGATGAGACGGTGGCGTGGTGGTTAGCCAGAATGACCCCTACCAGAATCAAGTTCAAGGCCCGGTCTTCTCCCTGTGGAGAATGTTCTCCTCGTGATTGCGTGGGTGTCCTCCAGGGCTCCGGTTTACTCCCACAGTCCAGATGCAGGAGAATTGGAGTCTGGAAAACGTGTGTGAGAGTGAATGTGCTTGTCGGTCACTGATTGGGTGGCCTCAAACTGAGGGGGTGTGTCCTGCTTTCAGGCCTATGTGACCAAGAAATGAAAAAGAAGTTCGGGATTTTTTGGCAACAGTCTGTGGTTTCGCTTCAGATTTGTGAAACGTCCTTGTGTTCCGTTCACCTTCTGCTGTGATCTGAGCTAAAAAAATAAATGTTTTCTAATGATTATAAACCAAAGTTGTTTTGGTTGTTTACAATGATGCTGCGCTCAGAAAGTGAATCTGCAGAAGCTGGTTCTACGCAGCCCAGCTGTGTCTTTGTAAGTGTGTTGTACATTAACACAAGTACATTAGGCCAGCATTAACCTTGAAAAGCACACACACCAGCTGTTCCTGTGGTGAGTGTGTGTGCGTGCACGCTTCTGGGATTGTGTGTGTGTTTCTCTGCAAATTCACACTCTAGTTTGAATGTGTGTCTTTAAAAGCAATTCTATCAGTGAGAGCGTGTTTGTCTGTGTATGCATATGCTTCATTGAGTGAAAGTTTGTGTGCGAGCTTATTTCTCTCTCCATGTGCTGTTGTGTATGTGTTTCCCTGATTGTATGTGCATGCACACTTGTCTCTCTCTGCATGTGTGTGTGTGTGTATGCATGCATGCTTGCTTGTTTCTCTGTGTGCTTTTGTGCGTGTGTGTGTGTGTGTGTGTGTGTGTGTGTGTGTGCACGCTTGTCTCTCTCACTGTGAATGTGTGTGTGTGTGTGTGTGTGTGTGTGTGTGCACGCTTGTCTGTCTCATTGTGAATGTGTGTGTGTGTGTGTGTGTGTGTGTGTGTGTGTTTCTTTTTCTTTTCTCTGTGTGTATGTGAGAGAGAGAGGGTTGCTCCATCTTCAGCAGTTGTTACTCCATCCACGTCTTTCATTTCTTTAAGAGCACAACCGACAGTGTTAGCTTTTTAGAATAGATGGCTGCTCTCTGTCGGTCAGATCACAGATCTACTGGATTACATAAACACTGTGTGCGCTCCAGAACACCTCCTGCTTCCTCCTCCGAGGCGTAATGAACAACTCCTCACACGTTGGATGGCGCCGACGGTGTGAGTAATGTGCGTGTGTTATAACACTGTCAGTTTACGCAACTGGATTGATTTGACATAACTATGCAGCATTTTTTATCCTTCATCTAAACTTCAAAAAGCACTTTCAGACAACAACACTGTTTTAGGGACTAATAAAGGTTCAATTATTAAAAAAAAAAAGTGTCAGAGCGATTGGACCTTGAGAATCATTTATTCATCAGCCAATCAGATAATATTAGCGCGGGTCCCATGATGTCATAAAGAAGTAGAAAATGTGTTGCCGTTAGATACAGTGTGTGAATATTCGAGCTAATTAGACTAGGCAAAATCCTTCATTACAACAATGATTTTAGTACTCCGGGCCTGAACCAATAAATGTTTTGATTTCCTGTTGAATCGGTTCAAGATGTGTTCAATATGAGAGAGAAGATCTGGAGGCTGTTGTGATGTGGAACCTAATAATGATGTTGAAAGTTTAGGTGAATTAGTGACGTTACAGCAAGTCAAATAAAATCAAATCACATATATTGTCACATCACTACAGCATGTGAGCTGCGGCATCTTAGAATATGTGGTAATGATGTCTGAAAGGTTTATCACTAACCTTCAAGACCATCACTGGTACAGCACCATGCTACCTCAACTCCCTTGTTCAGGAATACACTCCCGCACGTAGTCTACAATCAGAGAACGAACGTCGGCTAGTCGTCCCTCTGCAACGCGGCTTGAAATCCCTCACAAAAACCTTCTCTCGTTCGGCGGCTGTCTGGTTTTCTGAGAAAGTCTGCAACGTTCTCAATGTTTAAAAAAAAAAGCACTAAAAACCGAGCTCTTTCACCAGCACCTTAACACTGATTTAAAAACAAACAAAAAAAAAAAACAAAAAAAAAACTTTGTCTTGTGTTCACTGACTGTCATGCTGTTCTGTCTAATAAGTTTCTTTATATAGCCTGTGTGGACATCTACTGTAGCCTACTGTAGACAAATTGCTCCACTTGCTCCTCTTTTTTTGTAAGTCACTTTGGATAAAAGTGTCTGCCAAATGACTGTAAAGTAAAGTAAAGTAAAGAATGCAAATATTTCCAAAATTGTTAAAAAAAAACGTAAACTTGTATTACAGATCCCTTCTAAACAATCTAAAAAAAAAAGTATAGAACATGTTGTGAGACACTGGTCATAGCAGGACCAGGGACAGTGACTGTAAGTGCAGCACCAAGGACAGCACAGCCCCAGGTGAGCGCAGTTTGCATGGTAACGAGGACACACAGTAGTTTCCGGCTTCTTGGCCAATGACCCAATACAAAAGAGGGAGAATCCAGCCAGTGTGAGCTGAGAGGTGGAACGTCAGCCAGAGAGAAGGGCTGGAAGCCTGTTGAAGACAACACAGAGAAGGAACCAAGAAGAGCCTGAGAGGAGAAAAACCTGAGGAATAAGACATTTGTTGTGTTTTGTAGAATTAAGTGATTTCAGTGAACCAGCCAACGCCTCAATGATTGAAAAATTTGACAGATGGTGAAAGAAGTCGACAAATGGTGGAGTATACAGGCTTAAGAAAATCCTTGCGGCAGAAAAAGTTCACAATATCAAAAAGTCATCATTACTCAATAAAACACACACGCACACACACACACACACACACACACACACACACACACGCACTCACACTAAAGCGATGCAATCCAAGTGGAAACATTTAATGGAAATCATGAAATGTTAAGAATGTAACATTGTTCCTGATGGTCAAAATAATAGAAGACTCAAACCTTGTCATGGCTGCCAGCAGCTGTATAGCAATCTTACTTACTCTTTTAAGGTAAGAGCGCTGTCGTGAGTTGATTGTGTCAGTATCTGTGTTGCTAATCTTCACCTTTGCTCCTTTACTTCACTGTCTTGTGCTGATACGGTGGCATAATCATCAGTCAACGGAAACCGAATGACCGCGGCTCCGGACACTACTTTCACAACAAGCCGCTAGTTTAATATTTGACTGTTTCCTCACAAATCATCACCGTTTTAATTAGAAAGACCGATCTTGTCATTTTCCACGCGATGCGTCACAGATAATTCCCTCTTTTTCTCCTTCTTCAGAGCCGTTTATGAAGGAACTGAAGAATGACGAGCCTGTCAGAGTCTGTCAGACGATAAAAGAGCAGAGATTGCGGCTCTGGATTACTCAAGATTCCACGGCGTGACCTTTAAGCTCCTTGCTGCAGTGTTATTCATCTGTCACATCTGAAGTTTTCTGTGTGATTCTTTTTTAATCTCTTTCGTTTTACATCCCTTGTGTCAGAGTTTTGTTTTGATGTCAAGGCAGTGTCTCAAAGTGTGTGTGATTAAATTTTTTGTTTATGTTCACTTCATTTATAGTAATCATAGTATCTTCAAGCTGTACGGAATTTGTGAATTTGTGAAGTGAATTTATTGTGAATATAACAAAGCAGCAACTTCTAGGTTTCAAGTTTTCACTTTTTGGACAAATATTGATTTATTTTCTTTGCTTTCACTGTGGTAACAAGTCTGGAATACTACTCTTGAAGATTATTTATCCTATTTTAGCATTAAAATTGTTGTTTTAAAAAAACTTCATTGCACACAATTATAAAACAAATACAAATTGATGACTTTTTTCTGAAGAAATCTTGAATTGTGAGGAAAAATGTATATAAAACACAAAAATGCAATAAAACTTGTCTACTCAAGGAACTTCAATGAGCTAAAAATATTCTTCGGACTCATTTATGTATTTTCTCATTGAGAAAACGCGACTAAACAATCCGTTAAAGACATACAAATGTAAAGACAATTTTATTTTCCTGAAAACTCTTCCGGCCGAATAGAAAACAATACAAATCCAAATTATTTCAAGAAAACCCTGACCATGTGTGACCTTGACTGTGATTGACGAGCAAGACAGAAGGCGGCGAAGGCTAGGAAACAAAAAACGTGAGCTGCTTGCTCTCGCCTCTGACAAGTCAAATTCAGTGTGAAGGTCATTTTTTGGGTTTTAAATGTTTAACTTTGACATATCTATTCATAGATCTCCCAACCAACAGCGTAAAACTTCTCCAAACCACAGTCCACTCCCCAGAGTCGTGAATCAGTAGATAATGATTAGGCTCAATAAAGCCGAGTTAAACTTTGACTTCTGCAGGAAGTCGTGAAAAACGGAAGCCTTCAGTCTTCTGAGAAGAGGAGCTGCGCTGACAGGTCTGTGTTCCGGATCGTTCTGTTCTGTTTTGTATTGTTTCTTATGTTCTTCTTACTGTCCTAGAGTGTATTAGATGCCGTCGATGACTTTGAGTAGTATTGGTGGTTGGTAGTATAAGTGTAGTATCGGTGGTCGGTAGTATAAGTGCATTTTTTTGCTTCTGTTTAGAGTACCTTTTTGGAATCGGAAATATTAGAGTTATGATGTAGGAAATTTGCTAAAGAAACTGCTGCTGTGATTTGGCTGCGTGAGGATGTAAGATGCTGAGTTATTTCCTGCTTAATTTGGTCTGTTGAGGTAGTTTGGTTGAGTTCACGTGTGCTTTAACTAAAACGCACTCACGATTGGTCACTAAGAAAAACGTGGAATGAAGATTGACAGCGTTTGCTTGTCAATGTTATCTTATATCGCCAAAATTCAATATCCTAAGCAAAACTGCTTACTGTAATCAGAGATTTACACTTTTAGTTTCAGTTTCACAGCTCTTGTGTTAAAAGCAGGAATCAAATATACATCTATTACAGGATTCTGTTCATTTTTATGACATGCATTGTGATAACCCTGGCTGGATTTGAAACGACCTTGAAACGTTCTGGATTTACTTCATTCTCTCACTCTTTGATTTATTCTTTGATTGTTCAAACGCTTGATTGTTCTTTGTTTCAATTTCAATTACTGAAATTATACATTTTAGTTAAATGTGTACTCATTAGTACATGCAATTATGATCAACGGGTAATCTGAACTTGATTTAACCTTGAAACGTTCTGAATTTACTTTTCTGAATTTATTTTTTATGATAACTGTTGAGTAATTGCTCGATTGTTCACACATTTGTCACAAAAGACAGTAACAAAAAAAAGAAAATAAAGCACATGGGAGGATTGAGTCAGTGTTGTGCCTCCCACACCAGCATGTCCGTTGACCTTTCAATAAACTTTCTATTGGCGGCTACTTAATTTTGATGTAACGCAAGATACTGCTGTTTATTTCCCAGTGTCACATCTTCAAATATATTTTAAAATAAAAGTCCCTTCGGCCTATTCTTTATCACACGTTGTCAATTTACTTTTACTTTTAAGTCTGGTGTTTCACTCGTATTTTTCAAACTTAAGACTTTCATTTTTCATCTCACTCATCAGGTTTTGTGCGTTCGAGATGATGAGACAAGCACGATTCCTGTACTTGACCCTTCTCATCAGCATTGTAAGTGTGTGTTAATGACCTTAAAGTCTCTTTGCAAACTTTCACTCCATCCATTAATGAGTAACTGTGCTGAAGTCCATTTTTCTCCTCACACTCCATTAATCAGTCAAAGACTTGACACGGACCCAATCTGAGCTGCTGCTCACTGGAAAGTATGATTTGTTTTACATAAATGATCTATCTACTCAGATACGAAAGAACCACAAAGGTGAAAGGTTAATGAATTACATTCTCAATATTAAGCATGTAAGACGACAAGGGGAAAATAGTTCAGTAGATAAAAAAAATCAACTCATAGTGGTTGGCATAAACCAGACCCCGGGGCCACATGTGGTTAACCTTGGGTTGACATTGCAGTAAAATATCCATGTTTCATTTTGGCTGTGACCAGCAAAATTCAAAGATTGACCCCCAGATTACATACTGTTGGGTACCAATCTTTTTCAGAATTGAGTTCGGTCTTGTTTTCTCTTTCTTAAGTTGACCCATGAGCAAAAAACGAAACAAATGCCCAACTTTGTCAAAATGAAAGTGAGTAGTTTTGATTGACCTGTGCTGTTTTGAGGCTCATGGAATTGGTATGGAGGACAAAAAAGGACCCTTAGGACCTCGAGTTTTGGAGGTGCCAGAGGCAACACCAGTCCCGTACCCAGTTTACCAGGTAATTCTAGAAAAAAAACCCATAATCCGAAATAGGAAGTGAAAATCCAAACCTCCAGTGGTCTTTTTCCAGTTTACGTCGCGTGTGGAAGGAGTTTGTTTCTATTATGTGAGCGGGGAGACGGAAGGAAAGATCAGCATCTCCTCAGATGGCTGGTTGTACCTGGAACAACCTCTGGAATGGAGTCATGAAAAATCTCACCACCTGAAAGTACATTCACATTTGTGTCTCCCGTAGCTAGAGATGTTCTCATCAAACCCACTGCACACAAAGACCATTATTATTTTCTCCGCAGATTGAAGCACGTTCAGCAGATGATGAAGTGCTAGACGGGCCATACTCGGTGGTTCTTCAAGTCATGGACGTAAACAACAACGAGCCCATCTTCACTGAGAGTCAGTACCAAGCTCAAGTGCAAGAACATTCGCCTGCTGGTGAGGAACTCGTTGCTCTATATGGTTCTCTTCTGAAACATTGCTGTAACTTTCTCTCTTCTCCACGCAGGAGTTCCTTTCCTCCGGGTTTTTGCCACAGACAAAGATGATCCGAAAACACAACACGCGCGGCTGAGATTCAGCATCGAGAAGCAGATTCCCAATCCCTCAAACATTTATTACTTCGGCATCAATCCAGACAGCGGGGAAATATTTATAACTGAGGAAGGCAAGTAGACAGAGTGAAGAAAGAAATAGATTTTATTGGGGCTTTTTAATTTACCACGAGTTTTGCTGTTATGATGCAGGACACAGATCTCTGAGATCCAGACCCGCCATTAAATACAGCCGTGGGGAGGTTCGTGGGAACCCTGATGTTCTGAGAAGGAAATTTGAGGACTTTTGTCTGCCAAGAGACGATGCAGATCTGGAGAACAATCCGTTTTACTCATGTGTTGTACATGCTGGTGAGAACGCTGTTACTTAAAGCTAGGGATGATCCATCCAATATCTGGAGCTGGATTTAATCGGTTCTGACTGGACCGGATCATTACGTCAGTCGTGATGTCGGTGACGTAGGCGGTACAATGGTATAACATATCTGCATTGTGGAAAAATGGTTTGATCGCTGCGAGTGGCGGATATTCTTTAGGCGCTTGTTGTTTTGCTTTAAATTTTGATTCAAATGATTACAATAATTCCACGGCTAAACAAGACGAGAGACGACAAGACTGTGTTGACTAGTTTTGAGCCGCCGAATGAGTGTCGCGCCATCACCGTTAGTAACGACACAATCATGTGACTGACTCTGTCATATGAGTAACTTGTGTCGTATTAATATTGGTATTATAAAAGAATATTACAAAGATAGATTCATTTCCACAAATTTAAAAAGAATGAAAGAAAATAAGCAATACATTATTTCAGCACAGTACATTTTTAAAAAATTATTACAAAGACTTTAGACAAAATATAATCATCAAACTGTACAAACAGTGTAGTTTAGCATTGTACAAGGTGTAGTTCAAGTTGAGTGCTGATACAAAAATATGCATGCTCATGTAAAGCTATATGTTTGTGTGCTAGATGTAGTTGGTTTAGGAATCAGGACCAAGTTCAATATTAAATGACTGATTGAACTATTTGACAAAAAATATCTTTCTGTTAAATCAGAAAAATGTATCTTCATGTTTCTGAACAGAAAGCAGACAGAGAGTTCTCTCTCAGGATCCGGACTATGTACTGATCGTTCGTGTGGAGGACCAGGGAGACGGAGCTCAGAACGCACTGAGCAGCTCAACACGGGTCGACATTGTTGTCTTGCAAAACCTATGGATTAACCGTGGACCAATCAGCATCAAGGAAAATCTCCAAGGGGAATATCCCAGACATATTACCAGTGTAAGAGAACTTTATCACAACAAATAACAGAACCCAACGAAAGGTTTCATATCAAATCAAATCAAACCAAATTATATTTGTCACGCACATATGTATACATGGTACGACATTCAGTGAAACGTTTTTAACAATCCTCCAGCATTTAAACATGGGGATAGGGGCAAGGGATGAAGTAGTTAAACTTCAAGGTAAACCTTCAACTGAACCTTGATTGAACGACTTATTTGACTTAGTCAGACACGGACGTTCAGTCTCCCCTTGACATTGATCATGTGACCGAAACTTTTTTTTAAAGGTTTATAATATGTTACGAAAAATACAGGCTCATAAAAACTGCATGGTATGACTATGGTACGACTGCAAAACTATGGTAAATTTGTCCATAGGTGGGAATGAGAGTATGAGAGAATGTATTGTGTGTTACATGTTGATTGATATCATGTATTATATAATATCTGTGTTTTATAAAATTATACGTATTATATAATAAAATGATATAATATCCATGTGCGTATGTGTACATATATGAATGCACAAATCCATCCATTATATATATATATAT
This sequence comes from Paedocypris micromegethes, assembly GCA_028031935.1. Lineage (NCBI taxonomy): Eukaryota > Metazoa > Chordata > Actinopteri > Cypriniformes > Paedocypris > Paedocypris micromegethes. The sequence goes on along the minus strand of CM051501.1, from coordinate 14,819,892 downwards.
ATATATATATATATATATATATACACACAAATCAATTTTGTAATATATACATTATATATATATATAGTATATGCATGTTTATATGTTTCACATAAACAGATATACATACACTAATACCAATGAATTTCTTATATATTTCATAGGTACAATCCAATGACCCCAATGCCCTGTACAGGCTCGTACAAAAAGAAAGAGATTTGTTTCCTTTCACAATCAACAGGGATGGAGACATCTTTGTGACCTGCCCTCTGGACCGAGAGGAGAAAAGCATGGTGAGGGAGCTGAAGGGAGGAAGAGAGGCACTTCCTGTCGACCTTTAATGACCTCCAATGTGTTTCAGTACATTTTGGTGGTCATAGCAGAAGACAACCAAGGTGTTGAGCTGGAGAAGCCAATGGAAATCGTCCTGCAGGTTGTAGACGAGAACGACAGCCCACCTGTGTGTGAAAACACAGTGTTCGAAGTGCAGGAGAATGAGCCCATAGGTAAAGATCGGAGGTTTCCTCTTCAAAGCACGCATAAAGAAACACGTCTGCACTAATGTGTTCAGGTAATGTGGTCGGTATCCTGCCGGTCAATGATGCTGATGAGGAGGACAGCATCAACTCAATGTTGACCTTCAAGTTTCTGAGCCAGACGCCAACCAATCCGTCCGACAAGATGTTCACCATCCAACAAAGCAACGGAGTGATTCAGATCTTGAATGATAATTTCAACAGGAGGGCTGTTCCTCAGTATGTGCTCAACTATATTGTGTCTGATCAAGGTAAATGCTGAAGAACCTCAGGTTTGTGTCGATAGTTAGCTGGGTCTTCTAAACGACACACTTGTGTGTAGATTTTTCCACAGAATGCAGTGCCATCATCAAAGTCATCGACATTAACAATGAAATCCCCATCTTTGAAACAAACGATGTACGTATTCTGTTACAAACGACTATGACATACGGCATCATATATGTTTTAGCTATGTTTTCTCCTCTTGAAATCATTCAGATTTTTTTATTTATTTAATCGTTTTTCAAAAGTGTTTATTTGTTTAAAAAAGAAAACACATTTATCTTTGAAAACTCTTAAACCATGAAACAGACACATTCTTTATATAATTAGATTTGGAGGCTGAAGACATTGTTACTGTGATCAATCGACGTTTAAAACACAGAATCAGTCTAACATCAAACGCATTGACCGATGGGATTATCTCTGTCGCAGTATGGAACCTTCAGCATTCCAGAACTGACAGAAGTGGGCACCACATTGCTCATCATCAATGCCACTGATGGAGACCATCCAGGAACGGGAAGCTCTAAGGTGGTATACAGCATTGTAAATGGAGACCCCGAAACACACTTTGCCATTGAAGTGGACGAAGCTTCGGGAGCAGGAAGAGTCTATGTTGCTAAGGTGAGAAAAAATCCCCAAGACTCCCAAACCTATGTGCGATGATATATCTATCCTTCTCCTTTCAGCCTCTAGATTATGAGCACAAGAGTGTCTACAACCTTCAGATCTTTGCCCGTAATCCAGAACCTCTCATTGACGGAGTGGAATATGATCATCGTTCTACGGCAGCTGTCATTATTCAGCTGGTGGATGAGGACGAGCCTCCAGTGTTTGAACTGGACGTCCTGAGTGCCAACATCCCGGAAAATATTACTATTGGAACCACAATACTGATGGTCAAAGCCAAGGATCCGGAGGGAAAGACTATCAGGTACTGTCTCATCTGGGATCACGCTGTGATCGAGTTATAAAATGATTGCTGTGTTTCAGGTTTAAGTTGGAAGGGGATGAGCAAGGATGGCTAGATCTTGACTCTAACTCTGGAGAGCTGAAGACCAGAGCCGCTCTGGACAGGGAGATTCTGGAGAAGCTCACACTCAAAGTCATTGCGTATGAAACCGGTGAGACTTTTAGAAACACAGTTCTTGGGATTCACACGATAAAGGATCGTGGCAAAAATCTGGATTTGTGTGGATTCTTCTAGAAGGGGACAAGCAGCAGGCTGAGATGACTGTGAACATTCATCTTCTGGATGTAAATGACAACTATCCTCATCTCCAGCCGAAACAGGGCTTCTTCTGCCTGGGAAAGTTCACACCCTTGACACTCACTGCTGTGGATATCGATGGTGAACCTTTCGCTGAGCCCTTCACCTTTTCTATCACCCGCAAGTCTCCAAACTTTGAAATCAAGCCTGTGGATGGTGAGTAGATGTTGAACGTCACTGTGGTCAGCGCCGTTGAGAGCGTCCAGGTAAATGTGTTTTTAAACATTAGGATCTTCGGCACAGTTAATTCTGAAAAAGAAGCCCACGACGGAGCTCAACACCACTCTTCCCATCTCTGTCTTGGACAATGCTGGGATGGGCATCTCCCACAGATTCGATGGTAGCCTTTCTTTCTCACACAGACTGACAAAACCTCATTGATGGTTATTAAAACCATCTGAATACGCAGAACAGCACAAGGCGCCACTGCCTCGCACATAAAAACTTCTTTACCCACTGTAGTCATAGTAATAATCATAGCCATTTTCTTAACACCAACGACCAATGAATAAAATGCAACAATCTTCTGTTTTTTACATTGTCACACATGAGCTTTGAGACCTCCTTTGAGGTGCTTTGAGAATTTTGAAATTATGAAATGCGTCTTACAAATGCACTGAACTTGAACTTAAACTATAATACTGACTCAGAGTGAACAAGTCTAACACAACTGCAGCTACAGATGTTAAGATCACAAGTCACAGCAATCCGCAAGATACATTACAGAATTACATGCTACATTACTTTGGATTAACCAGATTAACTTTATCCTGGTTTAAACAGCCGCAAATAAGCAAACATCACCGTAAGGTAGGAGTAATAACCAAACTGGCAATATTGTTCTGGAAAGTTTTACTCTTTTACTCTACCAATTTACTCTCTCGTTCTTCAAATACTGTTCAGTTACTCTGTTGTACAGTTCATCCATGCACTTCTGTTCTATCACAAAATCATGAAAAAATTGTAAATTTGACATGAAACTCAGACCTGCCCTGTCCAATCAACCGATCTGTATTAGGTGACGTCTCCAATACGATTTTGAGATTGTATTCCGATTCCGATTCTCAAAATATGATTGGTTAAAGGAAAAGTGGCACTGCAATGCATTACTGTACAGTCATTCAGCAGACCCTTTAATCCAAAGCAATTTACATTTCATTATAATTTTTACAATTTTAACAAATTCATGCTTTCCCTGGGAATTCAATCGATGATCTGGTATTTGAAACACCAGCGCTCAGACTGAGCTACTAGGAAATCCATTAGAGGCTTCGAGGGCCTGCAAAACACAAATATTTGGACTTTTGCCTGCTTAGTGACAAACGATAACTGTGGTATGAGTTAACTGTGATTAAAGACGAGGTTACATGCTTTAATACAAACAGACACATTGAGAAGCCACAGGAAAAGCAGTGAAAGGAAGCAGAAGATGAACTGAGATACGAACATCTTGAGATCGAGGCCTTCATTAAATGCTTTGAAGGCCCTGGCTATTGACACTCAAATGTGACTACTTTTTAATGGGTTTTTTAGTACACATTTGCAACTGCACCAGTTTTGGCTACTGTTTCATCAAACCGGAAGCTCATGGTTGGAAGCTGGGAATGGGTTCAACCATTGGGATTCTGGGAGGAGTGCTCGGCTTTATTGGTGAGGAACAATGCTGTGCCTTGATTTTGCGCACTTGAAGATGAAGATGCAAGAAGTCTAACATGAAATTGTTTTCCAGCTCTTTTCCTGCTGATTGTCATGTATCGAATTAAGAAGAATCAGAAGAAAGCAGCAGCCAGCGAAGAGGATAAACCCATGCTCTAGGAAGCTGAAGAACTTTTACTATGAAAGGTGGCTGAGCTTCTTGAACAGATACCGGTTTTATCTGTGGCATATTTAAACTTTTTAATTGATCCAAATTGTCATTGTTTTCCCACCACTTGGTTCCTGTTGAGGGAAAACCGAAGAGTGCAGTGTATTTCAAAACAGTTCATAAAGGATCTAAATCATATTTATTCCCTATTCTTGAAGAATCAGCTGCAATTTGTAAAAATAAACTCCATGATTGTGAAGGATGAAAGAATGGCAGAATGATAACTTATTAGAAACTGTAATATTTCATTCTGTAAATAAAGTTTTACAGTGACCTGGATGCTGTTAATCTTTCTAACCGGTTTAACAAACGGCTATTTTTACACAGCAGCTATTTCTTCTGAATCAATCAACAACCTTTATTGCTTTAAGGAATTTACATTTGAGTTTTGGCACAAACCTCATTTGGGGGTTAGGCCTTCTCTGATTGGCTTGGGAGAATTTGATTTTCAGCTGCTGGACCCCGTGACCCAGAAATGGAAAAGCACTTCAGAAAATTAATGGGTAAATGCCTCCCTATATTTATAGTCAGAATGGAGATTAAATTTAAGATAAATTTATATCTCCACACAAGCGAACGAAAGTAAGAAAAATAGCCAAATCTAATGAACCTCATTATATCACAGCTCTGTATCTCAAGCTACTTCATATTGATCTATTACGTTAATAGTTTCTGTCTCCAAGCTACAGTTTCCATTACACGTGCATAAACAAGAGCAGAGATGAGAAAGGAAGGTTGAGTTGGGCCAGACTGTCTCAGGATGGTCGGTGAGAGGAAAAAATACTTGCGCTTCAGTCCTGATGGGATCCAGAGCTTGCTTAAGGAGGTTCAATGCCCATTTTTGGACTCGCTCTCACAAAAAAGTCTTCTTATACTGACCTGTGACAACCTGTGTTGTGTTTGCATTTACCTTGAGAATCAACCGGAAATTTACAGTTTCTTCCCTAAAATCTAATCCAGTTTGGTGTCTGAAGCCGACGTGACTCAGATTATCGCCATCACTCGTTCTCGTCCAACTGATGCAAACTTTAAAGGCAAGGCTGATCAGATGGGCAGACAGATGAGCAGAACTTGACCTTGGATTCAGAAATAAAATGGATGGATGACTAAACGCTTTTCCAAATCTCCAATCTTTTTCCACGGCCATCTGATCAATTTCTCATCTTGGGATTCTCCCACACAACATGTGGTGTCATGGCAACCGCATCTTAATAAATGAAGCTGGGCTGTTGATTTCTCTTCTCAGGCCACATGTGTTGTTTGAAGCCGCACATCTGGCCATCTGCCCTGGAAGTGAAGCATTTGTACCACCAACCATTTTAATGAGAAGCAGAGCCGAGCTGAGAAGGGCATAAATCCCCTCAGTGTCAGCTGACCTCCATCTGCAGCCCGTTACTGTAACGCAGACGCCCATCTGCACGCGCTCACAGAGGCTTAGCCAGCACTCGTGCAGGACGGTCACATGCGCGCACACACACGCTTAAATATAAACAACAAAAGCTCATGAATGGATGAACTTGGTATGTTTTAACTCAATGGTTTTTAAAAAAAAAAGAAAATATTGTGGCTAACCCTAACCCTAAACCCAATGAACTCAGTCCTGCTGTATATGCATTATCTTTGCAAGAAGAAGAAAATAGTAATGATAATTACTATTTCAAGAGGCCCATAAGAGTTACACAAACTCATCCCAAAAATTACCTCAAGAAGAGATGCAATTTAAATTTCGATATAATCATGAAAATGTAGTTAAAATGAAGATAGACTGACGTCCCACAATATAAAATGTACACATTCAACATAAAATTGCATGACAAATTATCCATATTTTTAAAGTGCTTTGCAATTCCCGGTCTTGAACCAAAACACAGCGTAAAGGTGGCCAACCAATCACAGAGCAGGACACACACACACCTCATTCACACAGAATGCTCAAATAAAAAAATATTACAACTTACAAATAATTGAAACAATAACAAAAGGGAAAATGTTGGTCAACAGCGTTTAAACCGAGACTAATTTACACTAGTAGAAATGAGTTTTGAGGAAATGTGGTTATTTGTTCTAAATAACATCACTGTTTTAGATGCTTTCTGAGACTTCTTGGTGATTAGCGCCCCCTTGTGGAGACATCGAAAAAAAGTCAAATACAACTAAACCCTCAATGGTTTCATTTTCTCTTCATTCTCTACTTTTTACAGTTTGTTCCCTGTTATCCAATAAAAATAATTTTAGCATGAAGTCGGAGTAATGCAACACTGAAATCAAGGTAACAAATCACAGATCAGGCCCATAAGTAGAAGCAAAGCTGCACCGATTCACAGGAAAACTTTTTCTCTGTGAAAGGTGTTTGATCGATAGAGCTGAACTCTCAGCCTTCAGGGTTCCTGATCTGCCGCTTCAGGACTGACCCACTTACAGTTGGATACAAATCGGACTGTGTGATTCGACACGGGGACAACCTGACCCCTGTCCTGGAGCCAACACACACACACACACACACGACAACATTAGTTTGGTTACGATTTTAATAAAAGTTTCTAGATAAAAAAGAATATTTAGGCATGGTATTGCAGCAGAAAATAGTTCAACATAATTATGACATGCTGCCCAACATTTGCGAAGCACAAGTGCTGCAAGATACGTTAACTTCAAGTATAAAGAAAGGATTCTTCTAATCAAACATGGCCTCTCCACCTATAACAGCGTGAACACGTGTTTGTGTGCGTGTGTGTGCAAGAGCAGTTACATTCTGACTCTGCCTGCTAATAACTTTGGATATGTAACGGCATAAAAAGGTAATTCCTGGAAGCAGTTTGTTCCATCTCATATTTTAGTTTGTTGTGGCATTAATGTGGTTTCTTGAGTTGTCCATGTAGTTTCAGAAATCTCCGGGTCACAGGTCAATTCATCAGAAACCAAACAGGAATTCCAGCAACGACCAGTCGAGTCACAACAATCCCGTTCCTCTAGCAATACTAAACATTCAGAAGGTAGAAATGATATTCAATCATTGAGAACCAACCAATCGCATCGCAATTCTATAGGACAAGTCATTGGCTGAAGACCTTTAGAGTTTTGTTCTTCTCCATCAATAATTTGTTAAAAAAGAAAACAGGTTTGGCACAAAACACTCAATGTCGTTTTAAAATCTGCCCGGTACATTTCATCAGGCTCTTTTCTTTCTGTTTGTCCATGGCGACTTCACCACTGGTTCCTTTAGTTTAGAAACTTCTCCGAGGCGACTAACATGCATATGCGATAATAAATATAAAGCGGCACACGGAATTCCACATTCAGAAACAAGGATTATTCCGGCGTAGTGAGGGGCTCGTGTTGTGACGTAACAGAGATGGTGCGCAAGAAGACTCTGGATTTTATTGTCCTCCGATGACGTGTGGGTTAAACTGCACAATTATGATGGTGATGTCATCTCTGTACATGCGAGCCAGTTCCTCAGGCAGGCTCAGCATCTTTGACAACCTCTCGTGGTCCACCATTCCGAACTCATTGCTTCCCACCGCGTGTCGAATCAGATGCGTGGCAGCATTCAGGTCCTCAAATGTGGAGGAAATGCGAGCCTTCCTCTCCTGCAACAGTCCCTGCATCTGACCCAGGGTCACCTTGAAGCCACCCACATTGACCGGCTGCTGCTGGTGCACCCCGGTCAGATGTTCCCCCACTATCCTCACCACCTCTTGCCTGTGGAGAGTTTCCCACAGCCCGTCCGAGCCCAGCACCAGGAATCGGTCCTGAGGACGGAGGCGATGGCGTGTGACTTCAGGCGCCGCCGTCAAGTAGGGGGGCGTGTGGTAGTTGGGGGGGATGAACTTGGCGTGCTCGTTCTCGTGGAGCTGGTCTGGACCAGATTCTAGAACGCGGCGTTGCAGCTCAATGCTCCACTTGAATTTAACGTCCCCGAAAGCACGGAAAGGCATAAGAAGGCCTAGCAAGCGGTCTTGCTTTACAACGGTTTTGGACTCGGAAGGCGGATGCTCGGACTTCACTCGCTGCACTTCGGATTCATTCTGCGCATTGTGGTCATTGGTGAGTGTAAGCGCCGAAAAAGAACCATCGGGCTCCTGCACGCCGAGTACGGCACGACCATCTCCGGTGTTGGCCACGTGTAGCTCATTACCGTCAACGTGAGCGACACACGAGGTGGCACCCGAGAACGCCACACGGAGGACCCAGTAGTGTAGGAAGGCATTAGGGTCCCCCACCTGGGCTTCTAGGGATATGTCATTATCCAACCTTTTGAAGGCACTCACCAGGGCTTCGGCCACGTCCGGCTGCTCTCCAGGAACGCTCAGGTCCAGCAGCTCTTGCCAGTAAGTGCGCAGACTGGAGAAGTAAAGGTTGGACGCTTCCTTGCTGAAGTAGTCGTTGGGATGCTTGTGCCACTGGAGGATGGGATGCAGCGGTCGCCCGGACTCTACCGCCGTCTCCAGCTCGGCCAAGGTCTCATGTGGGAGCAAAGAAACGGCAATATAGTAGAACAGGCGTTCGCTGAGAGCCTGCGCACACGCACAACCCGCGTGCCCGTCGAAGACGCCGTAGAGCATGCCGCGCGTCTGCAAGCACGTGGCAGCACTCCGCCGGTCCTCGATGGGTGCGTTGGCTGGAAGCTGATTGCTGTCAAAGCCCATAACAGAGCTCAAGTTTTTGCCATCAAACTCAGGCACTTTGAAGTTGTACTCGTTGGCCTTCAGGATGCTGTTCACCTGAGGTGGGGTCAGGTTGTAGGTGTGCAGGACCGCGGACGCCCTGTAAGCCCGCGACTGGTGCCAGCTTGAACAATTCTTGTTGGAGGACTGGCCGCTTTGACATTTACTTGCGGGTACAAAGAATCTGCCTAGTTTGCAAGCATGGCCGACCCTGAAGAGCTGTGAGGTAGAAGCCATGACGATTTGACCTTGCTCTTGAATCTGGAAGAAACAAGTTACAGGCGTGAATCAAAACTATTTTATATGAACTTAACAGTGAGAATTGGAACTTAATGTTAAATAATAATAAAAAACAAGTTCAATTGTAATAAATGGTATTGATTAGCAAATTCATCAGCATGAAGCTCAATAGTTTTATTGAAATATGGCTTTAGAATCTGTCCAAGTCTTAGTCCAAAGGTTTTCACTTTAAAACAGGTTAACAGTCACCACTAACCCATACTGACTGGTTTAACAGCCACAACTAACACACTGGTTTAACAGCCATCGCTATCTCACACAACTAACCCATACTAACTCGTTAAGCACTCATAACTAACCATTGCTAACTGGTTTAACAGCCAGCACTAACTCATACAAACTAGTTTATTATCTACAACTATCCAATTGTAACTTGTTTAAAAGCCACCACTAACCCATACTAACTGGTTAAGCAACCATATCCAACTTGTTCTTTTCTTTAAATCACCAGATCGACACACATCTCTGACACGCAGAGACTAAGTCAATGTCACTGCCACTGTCTCAGGTCAGGTTATGGCGGTCAAGGCGTAATAGTCGTTTCGTTCAGGAGAGCAAAGTGACCCGATGCTATTTTTAGTCTAATGCCAATGCCGCATTCCTGGCTTTAAACACACTGACCGTCTGTGACTGGCCTAGAAGTTTCCCTCATTGGATACATTTACACCGACGGGAACAAACGTTACATTCAGTTTACCTTTGCAATTTAGGGAAAATGGTTCAAAGCAAATTTCATTTTCCTAAACAAAAAAAAAAAAGTGAATGTACATTTTGCTAAATCTTCATCTTCAGTGTTTCAGAATGTTTCGCGAAACCCAATCATGTCACAATCACTTAGATCTTCGCCAAGCAGTTCTGCTATTCCTAACTGGAAAATCTGGGTCTAATTCTCCAGAGAAACCCGTACAAAGTACAGGAATATACTGACCAGGTGGAACCTGAAATGGAAATGTCACGCTTCAGGGTCTCATGTTTGCATTTCTTTACTCGTCATTGCTTCATTGTTTTTCACGTCTAGGCAAAGTTGCATTTTGGATGGAAATCAGGCCAAATCAGAGCACACTTTACGTAAAAAGTAAAAACAGCCTGTCCCATTTTTATTGACTGCTGGTGGTTTTGTTTGTATTGCTCAAGAGAGATTGTTGAACCTTCAATTATACATACATACATATCGCTCTCTCTCTCTCTCTCTCTCTCTCTCTTACACACACCTTCTCTCTCGCTCTCACTCTTAGCAGTTTCCTCTCTATCTTTCACTCTCAATCTCACCCTCTACTTTCCAAGCTATCTCGCTCTCTCACTCTCAGCATTTCTCCTGCTCTCCCTCACCCCCCTTACACACTCACCTGCTCTCCCTCTCTCCCTCTCCCTCTCTCCCTCTCTCGCTCTCTCTCTCTCTCTCTCTCTCTGCGTGTGCGTGTGTGTTTTCTTGAACGACATAGCTTAAAGCTGAAACTATAGGTAATAATCTGACAATGTCAGATCTGACCATTATTCTACGTCATTTCTACTAATGCAATTTTATATCGTGTTCAGGGTTGTACATTAGCAGAACAATTTTGCAGCTAATAAACAGTTAATGAGTGAAAAAGTAGGGGGTTGCACGCAGCCCACCCACATGACACCGCCGAGAGAAAGTTAACAGCACGCTGCAGACGGCATGTTCGCTTCGACTCCGTCCTTAGTTGACATTTAATTCCGTTTACTGTGCCTTCGACGCACAATTTAATTCAACATATGCGTCGGATTGAGGAATCGTCAACAGTAAAAAGGAAAATCCCGGCGCGCGCGCTCCACATCACCCAGTCTAAATGTTGAAACCACACCTTGCCATTTTGGTCTTATCAAGGCATTAATATCAATTTGTCGTATTGGAAACCAAAGCATCGCGGATTTATCTGTCAAACCCCTACTGATCGACCGAATCGTGAGGAAATGACGAGAGGAGTGGATCGCACACGTGATGTTGTCGACTCTATTGTACATTAGACACACAACGTGACATTCGATGTCCTGAAAGCTGCTTCCTACCTACGATCTGGTGTGTTCCAGGACGCGAAAGCGATGTTTTCCTGCTACATTAGTTCATCTCCACGCACACTCGCCCTCATCCTGTGAGCCGCCTTCGTCCCTGCGTGCGAGTTCACTCCCCGGAAAAGACGATTCGCTCCGCGCGCCTCTACGTCATTAGAGGTGTGGCTAATTAACCCTTCTTTTTCCGAGAATGACCTAAAAAAAGAATCCCCTATAACCCACTCGCACACACACACACACACGCGCGCACGCACGCGCGGGCAGTATTTCAGTATTTCTCTAACTCTAACTGTGCATCTCGGTTGCGACTAGATTTAAATCCAATCAATTGTTTGTGAAATAAAATGTAATGAAAGTTAAAAAGATTTAAAAAAAGTTTTAGATCAGTATCTTTCCAAATATTTATTATTGCTTTTCGTTATAAGTATATTTTTTTCTGAATGCACAATCATTCAAAATGATTAATGCTCTGTTGTATGAATAAAGTTTGTTGTAATATAGAACATGTCACAAACGTTTTGAATTAGAAAAGCCATTAAAAATCATAATTATTACATTAAAACAAGAGATTTGGAGGCTTTACAATTGTCCATATCTGTGAGAGTGTGTGTGCATATATGTGTGTGTCCGTCTGACCAATCTAGGGTGTGTCCCACCTTCAGGCCTAGAGTTATTTGGATTGTCTACACCTCCCAGTAAATTGAACAGCAGTTCAGAAAGTGGGTGGTTTTATATATTATTTCAACAGTCAATAGTTTGCTTTTACAATTATGAAAAACACGTGGTGGCATCACAAGGCTCAGTAGCAGTGGTTAGAGCACTGGTCTAGACCAGAGCTTGTCAGTTTGATCCTCACTGGCACAATCAACATTATCTTTTTATATTTAAAATGCTCTATTGAATAAGACCAAACAGCCAGTTTTCAAAACAATTCAAGCTGACAAATCCCGAAAAATCAGCTTCAGTAGTAGTAACACCATTTGTCTCATCTTGATCAAGTTTTTAAAGTAAAGACTCTTGACTCTGAAATGAAAGAATTATTCATTTGTGAATTAATAAGTGATTAAATGAGCCAAATTATTTGTATAGTCTAATAACAAAGAGTCAAAATCACTTAAAATATGCTTTGCTCACATTTTCATCACAATCCTTCCTGTTTTCCACGTGCTGGTGTTGTGTTTGGTGTGGTTCGTATAAAGCTCAGTGGTTAGAGCACTGGTCTTGTAAACCAGGGGTCGTGAGTTCGATCCTCACTGAGGCCTGACTGACTAGTTCTTTTAACCTCCAGAACCCCAATAAATAAACAAATACAACTATAAAACACACTGTTTGCAATTTCTTCAATTTCACAATTAAAAAAAAAAAAAAACCTACAATTTAAAAAACTAATACACAAATCAGATGTAAAATGTATGCACAAAGATGTATCCTAAATGTCAAGACAAAACAAAGTTGGCTAGAACTTATTTAAAATGTTCTCTCCTTTATTTGCTGCAACCCCTTAAAACGCCAATAGGTGGCGGCAAAGAACCACAACATCACTTGTAGCAAAAAGGTATCTCTTCAAAACTGATCAATTACACATCAAACTATGAATTATTAAAAACTAATAGTAGATGACAAATATACCTTTATTATAAAGCAACATAACGTCAAAAGTCAGGAATAAATAAATTGTTTTATCTATTCTTCAGGGTACGACACAGTTGGCCTTGCGGAGAGACAGGTAACCCGTCACGACGTCTGTAGGCAACTGGCGAATGTAGGCAAACTCTTCAGTGGACGCAAAGCGTAGCTTCGTCTGAGGGTCTGTGTAGTTTGCCTGGAAGAACGGGAAGCGTGTGAAGATCCAGAGAGTTAAAAACACATTTACACCCGAGCAGACACTCACCAGCAGACCAGAAACGTCAGAATACTTTTTTGCAGGTTTCATGGAAGGAGGCGCGTCAATGCTGCAGTCTGACCAACACATGCAAAACCACTGAATCCTGTTCACTGCAGTCATTGTGGGTAGAGTATATTGACGCCATTCTGGCTTGGGACTTACAGTTTGGATGGGTGATTTTCCAGGGAAGCGCTTTCTCAGCGACAAGAATCTGCTTCAGGTTCTTCCACGTCCGGTTCTTCTTCCCGGCTGCAGCTCCACCGATGCCTGAGTGCTGGAGAGGAGCAATTCGAGTCAGTCAACATATATTCATATTTATTAAACACTAATATTAAAATTCACAGAATCTGTTAATAAGTTATGGTTACAATTTCCAAAGTGTTCGTGTTCTGTGTTGTTGGGTAATGTGACTTGTGATGTCTTGTAATTTCCAGCTAGTCTTACACGGGCTGGTTAAAGTCAACCAGAGTGGCCCCAATTCCTCTTACCATGAAGTTGGGGTTTTTGAAGGGCAGACTCTTGCTGGTGGTGTGTTCGACGTCCACCGCTGACTTCCCTTCAGAAACACCTTCCTGTGACGCAACCTGAGACAAATCACTCAATCAATCATCCAGTGACGCTTCGCTTGCTGTGCATCTGAAAATGGCTTTATTTAAAGGGACTGAGAAGACAAAATGATTAGATGAGCGATGAATGAATGGAGGACAGAGACAGACAGAATAGATAGATGTTGATGGAGGACAGACAGACAGGGGAAAAGTATTAGAATAGATACAACGATAGATGAAAAGACAGACAGATGATAGATGGACAGAGAGTCGCTTTCGACAAAAGATTCTGTCAAATGACAGTAACGTTAAGGATAGGTGAATGTATAGATAGATGTAAATAAATAGACAGACAGGGGATAAGACAGATATAGAAAGACAAATATTGCACTTCCGGTTATATTTATTTTCTTTGCTATTAGATCTTTTACACTAGAATTCTAGAAGCATATGTGTGTATAATAAGAGGGTTGTCTTGAGCCGCAGATGCTCCATCATGGAACCAAACCTCACCGGAGTCGGAGCTGCTGCCGGCGACTGCGACTTTTTCTTTTTGCCGCTGTTGGCGACGCTGTTATTAGCGGAGACTGTGTGACTCGACGCACTGGAGGCTCTTTTCTTGCTCCGAGCCTGAGCAACTAACGCCACCGCAGCCTGAGCTTTACTGGTTGAGACTGTCGGTGTATTTACATCCTTGAATTTTGATAATCCCGGCTGAGCAGAAGACATTTGTCTACATTTAATGAAGAAGATGATGCAAAGAGCTAATAGCGATAGTCCGCTAACTCGGAAGTGACGAAAGAGGCGTGGTCAGAGTCGATGTTTCTCTGTTCCGGTGGGGCAAGACGAATACGATCAACGGTTCCTATGTCTTTAAAAAGAGCGTGTCTAATGTCTGTAATTAAATATACGCCGTTTGTAAATATATAGACATTTTCATGTTTTATAAAAATAAATAAAAAATTCCCAGCTTTACCGAGTCATACACGCATTGACTAGTACTACAGATCCTCGTGAACCAGAAATGAAAGAAGCTTTTTACATAAATAAACGCTCAAGTATAAAGCACAATTCAACTCACTAAACATAAAATACAATTAAAACAATACATATACCCAGAGAATAGAGAACTTAGAGAAATATTAGAAAATGTGATATTCACATCATATCAAATGTTCTTTTCAAACAGTGTCATCGAACAGTGAAGACTTCAAACTGTTGTTATTTATTCTGCCAGTTCGTGTACTCTCTTTGAAACCCATTTCTTGTTATTTCCCATTTAAAATGTCACAGCACATTTCAGTTTCTTCTCTTCGGATTCCCTGGTATAGTGACACACTGCAGTCTACATGTTTCTACAACAAACCAGATGATCATCACTGTTTGAGAAGAGGTTTAATGTTCTTTGCTCCAAAGTGAGTCCACCAGTTGAAAAAGTGAAACTTCCCCTCTGTCATGGAACTCATATAGTGTTACACTGTCTGAGGTGTTACCAGATAGCAGCAGAGTTAGATTTGGTATGAAAGCTCTTCCACTCTCTTAACCTGCCTACTGAAATTTCAACTTGGCACCTCATGACAAACAACCCTCAGAGGACTTGAAAAAGCAAATTGTTGCTTTATATAAAGATGGCCTATAGGCTACAAGAAGAGAGCCAACACTCTGAAACTTTAAGAGGACAGGTTTATCTCAAAACAGGCTTCGCCATGGTCAGCCAAAGTCGACAGAGTGCACATTCTCTGAGTTAAATGCAAAGATTGGCTTTGGAAAAACGACGCGGGAGTGCGTCCATCATTGCTGCAGAGATTGAAGGGATGTGAGGTCAGCCTGTCAGTGCTCAGACCATACGTTGCATACTGCATCATGGTTGACATGGTTGTCATCCTGGAAGGAAGCCTCTTTTAAAAATTGCTTTAAAAGAAATAAGAAAGTTCGCAAACAACTTGCTATTGACATCCAAACTAAGGACTAGAATTACTGGAACCATAGTCCTGTAGTTTGATGAGACCAAGATAAACTTATTTGGTTCAGATTGTGTCAAGTGTGTGTGGAGGCAACCAGGTAAGGAGTACACAGACAAGTGTTTATTGCCTATCGTCAAACATGGTGGTGAGGGCAAAGGTGGTGGACTAGCCAAGCATGTCTCCATACCTAAACCCCATAAAACACCTCTGGGGCATCCTGAAAGGAAAGTGGAGGAGCACAAGGTGTCAAATGTCCGAAAACCTCTGTGATGTGATGGAGGAGTGGAAGCTGTGCTTGAAAATGATGGTTTCCACACAAAATCATGCAATTTGTACAGTTTCACGTAGGAGTGGACTCACTTTTTTTGCCGTGGGGTTCTGCTATTATTGGCTGTATTTTTAGTTATTTTGTGGGGACAATACATTTACACTGCTATATAAACTTGACACTGACTTTTCATTGCGTCAAAGAGTCATTTATGCAGTGTTATCATATAAAAAGATATAACAAAATATTTGTGACATACTGTAAATACAGAATGGTACATATATATTCAAAGGGTTAAAGGGGGCAGCCACTTTATTGGGAGAGATCTTAAAGTCCTAATCATATCTATTGTGCCGATTTATTGGGGCAAAATTGTCAGAGAGAGAGAGAGAGAGAGGCAAATATCTCATTCATATTTCATTAAGGCTGAAGTTTTGCTAGTGATGGCTGCACGTAAAACGAACTATAATTGAAAAACAGATTTTGTCTGCCTAGTTTATTCCATCTAAACCAAATAAAGTGTAAACGGACAAATGTTGTGTGTGTTAATGTGTTAGTTCAAGAGATACACACTCATCCTTTAACGTTATCTATCATCCTCATGCGCTCACTCACTCTCTTATTCTCTCTCTCTCTTACTCATGCTGTTTCTCTGTCTATTGCTCTCTCTCTCTCTCTTTCGCTCTCTATTTTATGTATTCTATTTGCTCTATTAAACTCTGTAAGTCAGTTGTTTTTGCCCTTTTATCATTTAAAAATCATTTTTTTTTGCTGCTGGCACATTTATAGTTGTGTGTCTTGTATTTTATATTTTTGTGTTTTGTAAAGTGTCCTTGGATATCGTGAAAGGCGCTGCCAAAATAAATGTTTTATTATTATTATTATTAGTTACGTTGTACTATGTGTACTGACAAAAAAGTTATTTTCTGTTCTATTCCATATGGATTGTAACGGTTAGTTGGGCTACTTTTGCTGCTATACATGTGGTAGAAGAGTTTAAATAAAAGTCGGAAAATATCCTTGATATAAACTTCTCGGAAGCCTTTACGGTCAATGGACTTTATGAATGATTTAATAAATCGCTAAGTGTCTGGACATCTACAGTCTCTTAGCGGCCATTACCACCGTGCACGTGACTGTTCGCTTCCGGTTTACTAGAGTGGGCGGGTCTCCTCAGGTTCCTCGTCTCCGTTATAGACCGAGCAGCGGCGCTCAGTGCGTTCAGCCGGAGCCCTGCGCTCGTCCAGCGGACTCGGTGTCCTCGATCTTCGGCCAATTTACATTACAATTACCAGAGTACAGGCCGTCCTTGAGCTGCAAACTAGCGGATGGTGATTGTCGTCGGATCGGGTGTGAGGAATTGGAGAACGGCGGTATAATCCGGACAGTTTCTCCGCTCTGTCATGTTTGGGATTAATTTGTGCGGTACTACGATCTGAAGATCACAGTTGTTTTCCCCGCGCGCGGAGCATCGGATCCGAACCGGGACGAAGCGTGGCGCTCCGGTCGTCGCCCTGTGTGCCGTCCAAAAAAGAAAGGTAAGTCCTCCGCTCCTGACCGTTTCGCAGCAATCCCACGTATTAATCGACTCGGATTGCGCGGATCGCTTTATTCTCGGTGTCTTTTCGTTCGGATTTCACGTGTCAGTGTTGAGGAGAGTCGCGGGAGGCAAGTGAGGGCGCAACGTGCGAATATCTTAATGCGACTATCGTTTGGAATCTTTATCTTAAACAGAAGAGTTAAAGAAATATGGCAAGCCGTTTGACCCCCTAACGGGCGAAGAACTGCTCAATTAACGTGTATGTTGGTTCAGATGCTTGCGCTTTTTGAGTGCATTGAGTCAATTGATCCAATTTCAACTATATTCTATATGTGATGAACAGCTTTTCAGTTTTGCACGCATCAGCGCCAGGTTTTGTGACGATAATTTTGAAAGTCTTCATTGCTAAAATGTTAATACAATTCGGGACATCCACAGTCGACTGCGATTATTTGAAAAGCTCCTGCCGCCCGTCTGTCTGATTTCTCGGGTTGACTTTTGGCAGACGTCGACTCCACCGAGGGCGTCTTTATCAAGCACCACGTCGATTGACATTTAGGAACCAACGTTTTTGTTTCAAAAGACCCAAACTGAAAGTAGTTTCAGTCTATCGTGTTGGAAAACCTCAGCCCAGTGTAGTTGCCGTGTCACGCCAGGGCCACGCACACAGCTTTGCGCCCTTAAAAAAGAAAAGTGAACTTGCCGATAACGTTACTCCTCGACTCCTTTTTGTCATTCTGCCTTAGCACTCCTCCCCAACGCCCTGCATACAGGTAAAAAGCCCTTCAGTCCAGCAGCCCAGTAAGTCAGCTTCGTTGTGTATTATTAGTTGAAGACACTCTAAACAAGTTGTCAATCACTCTTACTCGTCCACTCCTTTTATATTCGATCACAATTGGAACTCTGTAGTGTGGCCGTCTTTATAGATCCGCTGTATGATTGATCATCAAGTCAGATGGTGCACTTATGTCTCGGTAATCACAGGAAGGAGCATTAGAGGATGAGAGAGCCAGACGGTGGGGGTCCGAGCCTCTAGAGCCTGCATGGTGAAAATGAAGCTGTACAGGCCGGGAATGCGGGGACGTACCTGTCATGGCTCTTCACCACTTCTCCATTATTTATTCGCTGCCAGCCTGACGGCTCCTTGATTTTTAACAGTGTGCAGAGCTTGTGGGGTCCGGACAGGGGACTTAGATCCCAGCTACATGTGTGTGGAACGGATGGTCCCTGTGTGTGAAGTGTGAAGTGTAGCCCGAGGGCCTGGATGGTGCCAGTCAAACGATTCCTGTTCCTGGAGAGTACTTTCTAACCATGGTGACCACCATAGTAAAAATACGGATACCTTACTGTAAAAATGACTTTATTACAAGTTACAAGTCACCAATTCGACTTCCAAGAAGACTTGACTAAAGTTGTAAAGTATCCCTAAGAACATTTAATAGAACTTCTATGTTTAACTTGTGCTGAATTTAGGCTTAAAAACACTGAGAAATGTGAAAACAAAAATCTCTTTATTTACAAGGTTTTATATCCTAATATAGACATTTTACACCTCAGTGTTTCAAAATGGATAAAAAAAGAACAAAAAGTTTTACTCAGTCAAACTCAAATGTGCAAAAAAGTTGCGACGTTCACGTGATTTAGCTCATAAACAGATGGCGATATCGCCTTGTCTGGCCAAGAAATTAACGCTGTCGAAAAGGATGCAGACTTGTCACGCACAATGTAACGAGTAACATGTCCTTTTAAATGTAGTGGAGTTAAGAGTACAGATACTAAATCACAAATACAGTATAATAGAGAATAAACGTTGCTAATATTTTTGATACTCTGTGCAAGTGAAAAGTAGCCAAATATTTAAGTAAAGTAACAAAGCACTTTTACTCAAGTACTCTACTACACCACTACATGGGAGCTGCAGTAGGATGCTTTACGATGAGCTCTCCACGCCGGTTCTGTAGGAAGTGAGTCATGTTCCACAAGGCTGGGGCTGTGGATCTCTGTGGTCGGCTGCAGATGTGCATCCTTCCCGCTTCACTCATCCGCAATGTTGGTGTGACCTGCCTGGATGTGCTGGAGTGTGTTTACGTTGGGGTCGGTGGGGGTCCGTGCATTTAGTGTGTTCCTCCGAGTGGCTTCGGAACAATAGTCCCATTCTGCGGCTCTCCCTCGCCGCTTGCCAGAACAGACAGACAGATGGAAGGGATCGTGTTCCTGCCGGCACCTGGCATCACCGAACACAGGAATGCGATTGTTCCTCGGCGACCCGGCGGCCCACTGGCTCTCCCGGACGAGCACTGTGGTGGAACTGCATCTTAAAATACAACAATGGACCTAACCAGGGCTGTTGACATGGTTGTTGGCAGCGTTTGACCGGAGAGCTTGGGAGAGCGAAAGCGTGGAAGGTAAAAGCCTGGGATTTAGGTCTGGGGTCATCAGTAATGGGCTCGATTAAGACCCTTCATTGGTGCTCTCACGGCTCTCTGATGGAGACGTCGAGGTTAATGGAGATCTCGAGAGGCGGTTTGAAACCATCGACTTTAAATAGAAAGGCCTGAACATTGTTCCGTTCTAATTCCTGTCTGTTTAGTTCCACGTTTTATTTTGTCCCACAGTTGTCTGGCACGTTGTTCAAAGTGCATGTTTCAAAAAGTCCGAAGCGGGAATGATAAAATGTACAGAGAGCAAAACAAAAATTTTTTTTTTGTATAAGCGCAAAATCACAAATATCTTTGCAATGTTAATCACAATTTCTTTTAATTTAAATTCAATAGTTGTTTTAATTGGAATAATTTAGCATCTTTAATTGAGAACCGTTTTTGTCAAAATGCTAAAAAGGGCTACAATTTGTCAAAGTGATTTGAAATAACTTTCACTTAGATCAGTTTCAACAAAAAATAATGAAAATGTACAGGCAGCTGTGAATGTCGAAATCTTCCAGTCGAGTGTTTTTTGCTCTTGAAATTGAAACATCATGGGATTTAGACGGAAGATGTCTTACGGAAAGCTGGAACTGTCATGTGATCAGTGAAGCGTTGGACAGGTGGTCTCAGCACAAAATACCTCAGACGGTGAAGTCTCAGTCAAAGTGAAATGAGTGTGTGTTGGTGTGTCCGGCTCTGATTGGTTAGTCATCAATTCAGAGTTGGTTCCGCCTTCAGGCTCAGAGTTGCTGGGTTTACTTCAGCTCCCAGTGACCAATGGACAGTGGTGGAGATCGTGGCCCGTTGTCGACTAACAGATTCCCTGCCATGATGAATCTTCACTTCTTCCCTAATTATCGCAGGAGGATCTGGAGGACACGGCCTTTCTCAGCCATTGATGAGCTGCTCTGAGCCTGTCTGAAATGAAATCTGTTGTAAATCAATGATCTGGATCATTGAACATCGATCAGCCATTGTTCTGTCTTCTCCTCAATCTTTCCAAGTGAAGCGTATCTTTTTTTAAAACCTCTACTGGGTCGAGCTGTTTTTTCTTCTTCTTGGAATTGTTGACAAGTAACCAGATTATTTCTCCCGCAAAGGAGCCGACGGGTCATTCATCATGAGAAGAGTCGTGTTAATACCTTGATACCTTGGACCTCCCCGTGTGTCACCCCCCTCTCCGATTTTTCTCTTTTGCTTTTCATCTCGGTCATTAAAATGAGTCATTTTCCTTCTTTGAGCCCAAGAACAGGAGTAGGTTTTCTTTTTCTTTTACGATTCTAAAATAATAACTTTTTTTTTTGGAAATGCAAAATTTTTGTGGAGCAATTCGGTGGACTTTTGAAAAGTAATTTTACCTATTGAGAAATTGTAAATACTTTTTGTACAAATACGCGTGAAAAAAAACCTGCATGAATTAAAACAAAAACCTTAGTAAGTAAAGTGGCAAGCAGAAATGTCGGGGTTTGGGCTGTAGCTTTGGAAGCTTCGGGTAATATTCTAGCAAATATTTGCAACAATAAC
This sequence comes from Paedocypris micromegethes, assembly GCA_028031935.1. Lineage (NCBI taxonomy): Eukaryota > Metazoa > Chordata > Actinopteri > Cypriniformes > Paedocypris > Paedocypris micromegethes. Next base: position 14,798,826 of record CM051501.1, on the reverse strand, counting down.
TCTAAAGCAGTCGGTCTCATTAATTGTACCCGAGGGGGTGTAACTCTTTAAAAATTAGTTTGATGAATTAATAACAATTATATTTATTCTAATAAGAGAAATTCAATATGTTTTGAATTTAGTATTCTGAATTAGTAAAAAATCCTCTTGATCTGAGCCAAAGCGGCCTCTTCTGAACCGCGGCGTTCGTATATCTGGAAACGGATCAATGGAGCTGCTGGCAGAAGATCAGAATCCGACTGGAGTAATGACTCTGTTGTCCACTTGCTTCCTTCTCCTAATGAAGTTAGAGGCATTAAACTGTATTACAGGGAGGATGGTGGAATGACTCAGGATGTGAAGTGACTGGCTTAAGATCAGGTGACGGGGGCACGGAGAACACCGGCAGATTGCGTTCCGATATGGAGTCGTGTGCTGAGAGCGTCTCGGATGTGGCTCTGGTTACAGGAGCGTGTGCTGAGGAGTATAGCTACCGGATCGGCGCTTGGATTACACGGTCCTGCGAATGTGTAACACTGAGACCTCGCTGGGATTTGGGCTTAAGATCGGTCCAAGGACTCCAGTCACTTTTAGTCTGCGTCCCCGTCATAGTATTGGAACAATCGACTCTTTGAAGTGATTTTATTTAATTACAAGTAATCAAATGAAAGATTATTACTAGCGTGTTGCAGCTGGTGAACTCGTTGTTTGCTTCGTGACATCACCGGAATTTCTGTGCGCTCCGGAAGAGATTTGCAAGTGTGTGTGTGCATGTGCTGGGTGTCCCGCTGTAAGCGTGTGTGTGTGTTGGTCTCGCTTCTGGCTTTCTCTGAGCTCAGATAGTATTTTGTGGAAATGGGTCATTCTTCGCCGAGAGGGATCAGAGACAGACTTGTCTAAATGAACAGCAGTGAACCTGCTTACACGGCCACGTCAAGCAACGCTCTTCGCCAACAGGCTCCGATGGGCGTAATATGGAATTATCTGGCACACAAAATATACTTTATATACACGTAGAACATGACTTGTTTTTAATAAGTCTGATTGTAGAAAACGGCAGCGTCGGAAAACAGGGCAACGCACAAACGGCCAAGACACTTGCTGCCAAAAGCCCTTGGCTAAAAGAACAGTCATTATTGTTTTATTGAAAAACATTATATAGAGAAAATGATCAGCCAAATCCAAGAGTATCAAGCTTTTCCGTGGCTTAATCTGTAGAGCTGGTGTTGAAATTTAGAAAGTTGTGCGTAGACGAGTGTGTGTGTGTGTGTGCTGATCTGTGATTGGTCGGCCCCCAACACAGGGCGTGTCTGTATTTCCAGCTCTGTCATCAGTTTGCCACCAACTCAGCATGTCCCGGCTTCAGACCCTGAGTGCCTTGGATTGGCTTCAGCTATACGTGACCCAGAAATGGAGAAATGAACGTTGTCTAATTTGGCTGTAATATCTTTCTGCGCATTGTAGCTGCAGTCTTGCTGTCTGCCTCGTCTCTTTACATGCTGGTTTTTAGTTCTCGATGCTTTTCAGAGCGAATCTGACATCACAGAGGATTCATACTATCCCGTAGCTGACAGGCGGCAGGCAGGAACAGTATGGAGAACCCTCCATAGGCTGCACGCGCGTGTATGTGTGTGTGTGTGTGTGTGTGTGGTCTGTCGGCTTCTCGGCCCAGAATACTTCTGGGGAAATCCACACTTCTGTGTAGCACAACCAGACTGGAGAAGCTTAGGGAAGTCAGAGGTTTAGTCAGTGTTTTAAAAAACCTCCTGGAGAAGTGTGTCGAGTTCACGTGAAAATAATCTAAAACGGTATTTCTCATGGCTTCATTACGAAACCGTAGACACTCCAGAGATTGTGCGGCGGTTTTTGCAGGAAGAATGTGAGATAAGTCAAAACTCTAGACCGAGTGAAGCTTTCGGCATTTTAATAAATGAACTAAATGTGTGTGTGTCTGTGTGTGTGCGCAAATATATGTCGAAAAGTTGTTGGACGTGAAAGTCACAAAGGAAACGGTGCTGAGCACGAATCAGTGCGTCACAAAACTTTTGCGGTAACCACAGGAAGTCTCAAGCCGTGTCGCTGGCGGTCCGCAGCGTTCCAGTTCCGAGTCGACCCGAGGGGGCGTGGGTTCAGTGCGACACTTTGAAGCGCGAGCTGCTGCGGAGCCGGGACAGCGCTGACCTTTGAGTCCGTCTGCGCTGAGGTAATTTCCCTCCACCTATTTCCGTCTCCATAGCAACACTGCATCTGATGAGGTCATCGCTCCAACTCAGACACATCTCTCCCCCGAGTCCCATCTCGATTCGAGTTGTGGGAAAAATGCTCCAAGTGTCAGGTGAGGTTTGTTTTGGACCGCTCGCTCCCTTTGAGATCAGTGGTTCCTCAGCCTCGTCTTGTGTTTTCTTGTCACTTTTGGTCTCTCGGGTAACGTGCCCGTGGTGGGCCGACTTGAGTCATGCGGCTGCTTCTCTCAAGGTCATTGCCGTGTCTTTTCAAAGACTTCCTTCATTGCAGCAAATCTGTAGTCATTCGTTTGCAGTCGAGTCGGATCTCATCAAGCCATGAGTAAATTTGGGCCGGGGGCTTTTACTGTTCGTAAGCTTGAGATTGTTGGATTATTGAGCAAATATACAAACATGCTACAGTCTTGCTATTGGTTGTGGCCACAGAATAGTATTAGTATTAAACCCTTTTAATCCCACAGTGCAGAAATGTACCATGCTCTGGGTTTGACCCGCCAAATCCGCAAACTGTACTGGAATGTTTCGGACTGGAAGGCGAAAAGCAAGCTAAAATAAAGCTGCAAGCAGCAGTGGCAGTGTTCTGTGTGTAATTAATCGCTTTTTTACAATGAAATGGTTCCTTCTAAATCAATTTTGCAGTGATTGATCCTATGAACGTGGCTTTGATTCCCAAGTTTTGTTTGGTGGAATGCCAATATTGTTTGTTTCAAGGATCTAAAGCTAAAATGTCACTGGGTTCTATAGGATGTTGAACTTGACTTGACTGATCGCAGGGAACTCTAAGTCTTCAAACAGGCTTCTTTCGAGCTTGGTAGTGACGTAAACAAAATACAATAAAATGATGCTCAGCCTTAGTGGAAATAATGATTTTACTTTGACCTTTCAGGGGTCAGAGGTCCAGCAACTAGGATTCAAGAATATGATTTTTCTGACCCTTTTTATTTGTAGCAAATTCACAAGATTGAAAAACACATGGCGTAAAAATGTTTTTATAAAAAGTAAAAATGACAGCTTTTGAGAAACAGTGGCGTTTTGATTTTTCTATGTTACAATTGTGAGCAATCACAGAACAGGATGCACCTTACAAACAATTTGCCAAACTTCAGTTCTTCTGCATGTTTCTGGACTGGGCGTAAACCGGAGACCCAGAGGAAACCCATGCAAGCACAAGGAGAGCATGCACTCAAAATTGCCAAACAAACCAAAACTTGTTTAATACACGTCCAAGTTTGACTGCTTTGAATGGCACACTAGCCACTAGACGCACGCGTGCTTGTGCGTTCTTCATGATATGGAAGCGTTGGCCCTCTGATCCCTGTATCAGTTGACATGAACTTGTAACGGCGGATTAGTGAGAGGATTAGCAAAAGACACAGACACCTAAAAGAGGGAGGTTGTGCTCCTGGGTTTTTTTTTTTTTTTTTTTTTGGTCCGTTCGACGTGTAACTGATCGCTGACTTGATTGGCTACGGACGGCTCACTTAAGCCACATTATACCCAGCCGGGATTTTCGGAAGTCCAGCGGATCAGGCCCAGAGCCTTCCCTTTCTCGTTCCACACTCATCTCTTCATCTCCCTCCATCGGCCCGATCATCCTACGGACCGGCCCAAAGGATTAGAGTGGATTTAAGAACACACTGTACGTGCGGATCAATCCAAAATCCAAGCATCCCGGAGCGCCGCAGACGGAGAGAGATTTGGAATCTCCGCAGGCGACGCTGCGTTGAGTTTGACTCTTCTGGTGGTTCTGGTAGCTTGAGCCCATTAGTTGTACTGTTTAAGCTCTAAACCTAATGGTATTAGCCTGGATCTGCTAAGTCAGTTAGTCAGTCATTTTATCAGGGATACAGAAAAACAGATGTTTGCAAAAAGTGACATTTTTCTTCCTGATGTAAAGGTTTTGAGATTGATTAATCAGTGCGTGTGATGTATTTTATTATAAAGGAGTGTAGAATTTTGTAAGAATTAAGTAGTGAAAGATATATTTTTTTTCCCAAATATTCAAGTAAGCAATTTCAATTCAGATTTCGATTTTCAAAGAAATGTCAGCAAGCGTTGATTGATTTTTGGCTAAAGGATGGGTCTGGATACATGTTTACTACTGATCACCATGACATCATTTCCTGTTTGTCGACTACCTTTTCTGCCGGGAAGACTGTTGCAAACTGGAAAGCGGAAAAGTAGAGAATGCTGCTTTGTGATTGTGGCTAGAGTGGTGGTCAGCTCACAAGAAGAGTCGCCTGACGTTGGCAGATTTTTTTGGGAACCTGTGGTGGAAGATGCTGAGCTGTTGTCTGAAGCTTTGGTGGATGTTGTGAGAAAATGAGATCTCCTTAACCCTATGAAAGATTTCTTTATCTGAAGTTACTTCTTCTACCTTTTCATTGTCATTTATGATCAGGATTCAGTATCACTGTAATGCCAAGAAATCAGAACAATCATTTCGCCAAGTTTGGTTGAATCAAATGCACTGAAGAGTATCTGATCCCAGAACAGACGAGCGTTTGTGGCCCAATCGTTAGGGTCAATAATATCGTTATCGTAGTATGTAACCGTTGTAGTAACCTACTGTACTTGTTTTATCACCGTCCATAGATTGAGTGTCTGTGTGTCCCACCTTCAGCCCTAGAGTTGCAGTGTGATTCCAGCTCCCAGTGCCCCAGAAATGGAAAAAGTGGTCGAATGGAAGGGTGGTTGAATTTTGCCAGTTTGATTTGTGTCGTAGTTAGAGAGTTAGACTTGCGATCAGGTTGCAAATTTGAAATCCCGACCAGGAGCTGAAGTTTTCATGATATGGACCAGTAACAGAATCCCACCTGCTCCCTGTTCTCTACGACCTAAGACTCATTTTGATGATGCCCCTAGTGGCCATAAGTGAGAAATAAATCTAATCTGACATTGTCACCGCCTGGCGAGAGACGTGGCGGTGTTCCTTGCACTTGCTGACCACACGTGTGCATTTAAAGTCGTCTCAATGACTTTATCTTTGCTCTCTTGATGGCCTGTATCAGCGCCGTGCAGCTGTACGCGTGCACTGCAAACAGCCTCGCTATTGTGCAACAGCGAGAGACGGCGAGCAAAAGAATGATCCCGTTTGTGTACCACAGTGCTCAAATGGCTTTACATGTGACGCGTTTGAATAATCTTTCGTTTTTCTGCCGGCTTGTGCGATGTTCTGAGCCAGATGTAATGGCATTGTGGGAATTTAGAAGTGTCATGCGGAAGCTGACGTGCTACGAGTGAATATATTGGCGGTAGACCTAGCTGATGTGATAAGATCATTGTTAGCGATAATCATCTTTATTGTATCCAAGTATGTTCTTGTTTTAACGTGTATTGGATTTTGTTGTTTGAATTTGTCGTTTTACATGAAAGGATGATTTGTAACATGATTTGTTGTTTAACATGGATTTTTAAGATAATGAAAATTGTTTCACTTTTTTGACGTCTGCAGAATATTTGTTTGTAACTTAGCGGCTCAAACTCCTCTTCACTGCAAACTTGCGCTGTGAATTTAGAACGTTTTTTTCATGGACAAATCAGTAATATTCGAAAGTTCGACTTAACATTCGAAATTGCGTTGTCGCTGACCCTTTTGAGAGGTTGAGTCAAGCACATGCGTATACCTAGATCATTTGCAGTAATTTTCACACTAAATTCTTTTGTTTCGGTTTACATTCAATTATATCTGTCGAGTCAGTTCACCATTCGTTGAAAAACTGGCAGCTGAAAAATCAAATACATAGTGAAAAATCACCATAATATTGCAAATCAACGTATAATGTGCGTGCTACGTAATAATAATGTAGCGATATCACGGTACCACCATACAATCGGGCCAATCATATTGTGACGTTTCCCGATATCGCCCAACTCTGGACTCACACTTGAGCAGACTTAATCTGACCGCGGTGGAGAAGTAGGTCAGTCAACGGATGCGTCTGTTACAGTGCAGCAGGATGAATATTGATGAAGCTTTAAATCATAATTGAGAAACCTTTATAACAAGTGAGCTGGAATGATTGCTAACCAGCTGATTCGATCTGAAGCCAACAGCTTAATTAGTTTAATTCATATGGCCTGACTGTTCCACTTTCCCGATTAGGCTCATTTGATTCATGTGGCTCGGCTCTGGGAATGTGTGAAGTGCTGACGGTTTTAGCTTCTAGCAGTTAGCATGTAATGGCTATTTGGAAAAATTCAGAGAGAATCACGTCTTCGGTCGGTTTCACGCTACAATTTGTGATGAACCGTGACACACCAGAATGTTTCTCATACTTTTTTTTTTTTTTATTGACAAATGTTTCTTTAACGCATTACATGTGTCTACCTTCCTTTGCGTGGCAGCCTGGGATTCTCTTTGGTTTCTGAATTTGTGTGGAGCTGAAGAGGAAACTCAGAACTGTTTCGAAACTTGGAGGATGCGATTCAAACGATTCCAGGCATCTGTGATTTTATGTAAAACCGCTGCATGATGGCTGTTCCAATTGTCCGGCGCGCTGTAAATGAGGAAGTGTCTATGTAAAGTAATCTGCCCTTTCATAGGCAAGTTGTTTCATTCATTTCTTTCTTCATCTCAAGTTTACTTTTTTATTTTAAATTTTAATTTTGTGCTTTTTGCAAGGTAGCTTTCTTTATCTCTTGCTTTTTTAACTTTGCCACTCGTTCTACTCTATCCCTTTATCACATTTTCTGCATTTATTCTTCCTCCCGCTTTCATCGAATTTTTTTCCCCTTTTTCCTTTTTTTCTCTCTTTCCTCTTCTGCACTCTCTCTTTTTTTCTTCACTCTAAATTTTCTTTTGTTCTTTTTGGCACTTTCTCTCTTTGTTTTCTTGTCTCTTTTCCTTTCTCTGCAGTTATCTCTCTTTCCTCTCTCACCTTCTGTCTCATTTATCCTGTGTTCTTTCCTTTCTCACTTTATTTTTCTCTTTTACCCTGTGTCTTTCTCTTTTAACTTTTCACACTTGTTCTTTTCCTCCCTCTTTTTTTCTGTTTATCTAATGTTCTCACACCCAATTGCTCTGTCTCTGCATTTCTTTCTCTCATCAGACTCTCTCTGTCTCTCTCTCTCTCTCTCTCTCTCTCTCTCTCTCTCTTGCTCCTTCAGTCTGACTTAGCTCTGATTTGCATGGTCGATTGGTGCGTTGTGCTCTGCGGCTTTCTCCCAATCTTTAATCTGACCCTGTGAGAGTCATCTTGAAGATTCTTCTGCCCATCTCTGGTCTTCCGCATTCGTAGAGTTTCCTGTTTGCTTCTATAAATAGAGATAATATTTGCCAAAACGACACCAAGAGAAAGAAAGGAAGTTTCAAAAAAAGACTGAAAGGAAGATAAAATAAAAAATACATATGAAAAGGATATTTGCAGAATTTTGGAGAAAAAAGTGAGTGAAATGGGGAGTGGGAGAAAATAAATTGAAGTGAAAATGATGGGGGGGGGGGGTAAAATGGTTGACATTAGACAGACCAACAGAGGAGGGAATCAAGAAAAAGAGAAGGCAGCTGAAAAATTAGATGATTAAATATGTATTATAGGCATTGGTATTAAGAGATACCAAAACAATTTAAATGGAGAGAGAAAAAACTGTAGAAGCGAGAGGGTGAATTATGAGAATTAATACCGAGAATGAAAATATGAGAGTGTAAGAGGTGAACAAGAGAAAGAGGGCAGGAAATTATGATAAGACGCAAAAGAAGATTGTGATATGGAGCGAGAGAGTGAATTGAAAATGTGAAAGGAGTGAGAGAAATGAATAGGAGAAAGAGTGAGAAGAAAGAGATGCATAGAAAAGAAAGAAAGGAGCTCAGTGGCTGTTGATCCACGTGTCTGTTGTAAAGATCCCTGGTTTCAGACGTGTGAGGAATAGAAGATTGGTTTGAAGTGACTCGACACTTTGTGCCGAATGGAGTCCTGCGTCTCGTGTTCTCAGACTGAGACCTTACGTTTACGACGGGATGGACTGTACCGTTATATTAGCCGTTTTGGTCAAGCCAATGTGCAGTTTGAACAAGCCAAAATCTCCACTGGAGAAGATATATATATATATATATATATATATATATATATATATATATATATAGATATTTAATAAGTTTTAATACTTTGTTACTTTAATAAAGGTATTATTAAATTACTTTGTCTTCAACTGTAGATGTTTGCTGTATATTGCCATCACCTCACTTTATATATGGTTTGTTGAGTGTCATCTTCTGGTTTTAAAACGCAGTAACACACACTTCAGAATAAAATCCTTTTTCAGGTACGAAAATGTCCGAGTTGATAGCAGATTTACTTGGCCGTTGTGTTTGCTCACTCATTCTCTCTGTTTATTGTATGTTTTTTTAATCTCGACTAGCCCCCGACTCATAGGTAATAAGCGCACGTGACCGCTGCTGCGCACGGAACTCCGCCCCGATGCGAGCGCACACACAGCTGACAGAGAGACGCTCGTCGGAAATTAGAGTTTGGCAGAATCGTGTAAATTAATTTGGATTTACAAATTAATGGATTAAGATTGCGTGTGGGGTAGAATCGCCATCTTTTAAACTCATTTTTAGCCGATTTCATACTCGCAAAGTTGCTAGAGTTTTTAAACTTTTTCCCAATGTCATGCGATCTACTCACAATGCCTTTGCGATCGACCAGTCGATCGTGATCGACGTAATGGGCACCCCTGAACTAGACTGTCATCTCGTAGGTTTAGAAGTTTCTCGTGTTTGGCTTTGAGGAAGATGACAAGATCTCGCTCTGAAACGGTTCAAACGGTTCTTCAATCGGCAGAATGTTCTTTTTAGGGCGGAAGGATTAACAGAGAAATTGAGCAAAACCGTTTTTTTATTTTACTTTTTTTTTATTTTTTATATGCTTTCCGTTACTTTTGGTACAGCAAACATTTTGCATTTTTCTAGATTCACTCTAGGATTCTGTTTTACAGTCAAGTAAAAATTGTCAAACACCATATTGCCATTAATTTAGCCATTGAAGCTAAGATGTAAAAAATCAAACAAATAAATAAATAAATAAACAAGCAGTCAAGTAATGGGACGTAAATGTCATACTGTCCTCCAGACGGAGCTCTGGATTTTAAAGACAAATTTTTGTGTGTCTTACTGGTTTTTCTGTTTTTCCAGGCAGAGCGATGGTCGCACTCATCCGTCTTCCTGTCAATCTGAACTCTAGATCTCACAAGAGCCTTGTGTCCCTAATAACTGTGAGCGAGCGTGTGGTTGAGACGAGTGAAGAGGGACAGAGAGCTTCATGGGCGGAATTAAATCTGTTCATTTATTTGTCCGTCTTCCAAAACGAGTGTGCAGCGTCCCAAGTGACGCAAGTGTGTGTGCACATACTTGTTTGGATCTTCTCCAATGTGATCATGAATCATGGTGTTGATGGGAAAAGAGAACCTGCTCTCAAATGCTATGAATTATTGATTTTATTTTAGTTTAATTTCAACCAATCTTAGAATTCAGAACTTAAAATTAAGCTTTTTTATCACGTAGAGTCATTCTGCAAGTCCCAGCTTGGACAAAAAGCTTAAAATTGTCTTTTTTAATATTGGACAACCGGACAGTTTTTGTGTGGAGTTAGTATTCAGAGAAAGAGTTGTTCCTTTTGTGGAACTCAAGCCATGGTTCCGAAAAATGGATTCAAACTTCCCATCACGATCCCTCCTACAAAAGTCTCAGCCTGGTGTTCATCAACGATCACGGACTGTGGTGTATTTTTAAACCTTTAGATACTAGAACTTTAGAACTACTTTCTAGTGAACTACCAACTAGCATGTGGACGGAACCATTCGGGAGCATTCAAGTGTTTAAATAAAAAATTTAAATCTCATAAATAAGTTGATCAGTCCACCTGAGAAAAACGATTCGTCTTCTACTGCTAATTAAAATGCGAGCGCCTTTTTAATGGCTTGCCTCTGTGATTTATGCCTATTCTTTCCATTTTACTTTACTACGGTAATGAAACAAAACCCCCCTATCTGAACCCTAAAGTGCTAGAACCTGTCGGTTGCTTTCAAAATCGGAGGGTTTTCTTCCCAAAGTGGAATCTTTGTGTGGAATCTGGTGCTGGAGTCTGCCCGAAGCCCTCCATGCTCTTACATCCTCCTGTTCGCCCCCAGATTTATGGCTGAAGTAGTGTGAAGATGGAGGAGGGTAGGCAAGAACCGCAAGAAAGAAAACTTCTGGAAAGCAAACCGCGCATTACATCATGAGCGCATGACTTGACTTGAAGTGTTTCTCTTCACGTTCTATCTGCTGTGCCTTCCCTGGCAATTTCAGCTGGAATGTTCCAACAAAGATGGCGGTAAGTGGGCCAGAGGAGATGAGAGTGTGTTTTGGGGGTTTGGGTGGAGTGCTGGCAGTAAAAAAGTCTGAGGTCACTGAAGAGAATCACATTTCTCAGCCGAGTTTGAGAAGTAGAGACTGTTTATTCTGTTCGTTGTCATCGGATCTTGCGGCTGCTTTTATAATGTCCAGTGAGATTTGAGTTTTCACAGGGATGGCTGCCGATTGTTCTGCTGTTTCAAGTTTGATAATAACGTTTAAGCATAAGTTTACAACTACGGCATTGACTGTGACCATCACAAGGGTAGACAAAGGCTAAGAAGCAAAACTTTGGAAAATCACCTGCTCTGTGATTGCTTAGCCAATCCAGGGTGTGTCCCAGCGTAAGGCCCAGTGTTGCTGGAATTGGACCCAGCTCCCTGTGACCAAGAAATGGAAAAATTGTTCAGAAAATTAATGAATGCGTGGAAATGTTTACATGTATGTGTCTCTTAATTTTAGTTCATTGCTGATTAAACCATTATCAAAATGTTCAAATGTATTTAGTTGTGAGTCATTTTTTCCAGTGGTCTTCTGCGTCTAGTCTGCGGTAAAGGCCACATGCCTGAGTGTTTGTGTTTGCTCTGGCTTTAGTTGGATTTAATCCGCAGTTTGGCAGATTATTGTGCATTTGTTGTGCTTGACCCGCGTCAGATGAATTTGTTTGGATGGAAGTTGTGCTGGGCTGGTCTGAGTTGCCCGCTGACCTTCTATATGTCAATCATAATCCCTCCTTTAATCCCTGTAATTTGCAATCCCATTTGAATCCCATGTACTGGGCAGGCAGCATAACATCAGGGAAATAGCATGTTGACGCACACACACAGTTTCTCTGTGAAGATATGTTTAGAATATTTGACTGATCTAAATTATATTAAATTAAATTATATTTTCCGAGAATAAGATATAGTGAAGATCTCATAAGATCTAAGTCTCATAAGCCAGTTTATGGTATAAGATTACGTCATTAACAAAGCTCTGTTTTATAAACGGCTTCTTAATTCCCTAATGTAGTTCAGGAAAACTGAGAAGTTCTTGAACACTGATGAGAAAGACTCTGTTGATTCTGACACTGAGCTGCGAGTGATGAGTAAAAGTTTGGTTTAATTCGTTTTAGGCGACAGGCAATGGCTTTGTTACTTTTTCTTTAAATTACATTTTTATATGCATATTATGCTGGACAAACTAATTTTCCATTTAAATCTCTACAAAGAACAAAACTATGAAACATAAATATGTTATGCTTTTTTTTTTTTTGCATATTTATCGTTCAATGACACATTTTGCATTTGACATTTTGCACCATGATTTCATCTTTTTCAGCTTATTCAAATTTTTTTTTTATAAAACCTAGATATGACTTTACTTGATAAAACATTTAATGGCTGATTGTTGAACGTGAAATTTCAATTTCAAACCGTTTTAATTTCATGTTCTGCTTCTTATGCAAAATATATGCAAATAAAAAGTCAGCGTCTTATTTTTCCGGAGAAACTTTGCATAGACGGTGAACACAACTAAATGAACCACGCAAGATGAATTAATCATAGCCTTATGTAAAATAAACATTTATTCTCATACATTAATGAAGAGCGTAATGAAAACATGGAGACACCGTGCACCGGCTTCACATTTATTGCTTTTATTTGGCTCATAAGTAATTTGACAATTTTACAGCCGGGTAGGTTTCTAGAGTATTCCTGCTCTGTGGCTCTTTTATTGCGCTGGTTGGGATTGTGGCTTATAATGAAGAAGATGTTTTTTCACACTCCACCCTAGGAGTCAGACGCTGGGTAAGGTCCGTGTGTGTGTTTCAGACGTTTCTCATGCTTGCTTTGGCGTGGTGTTGAGCCAGATGGACATAGTCACTTTTTCTCCCTCGTGGCCTGAAGTGACATACCTAATGTTCTGTACTTGTTACATACACACTGCTCCTGGTGAAAAAGGCCTCTGGGTGTGTGTGGTTCGCACGATTAACTGACAAACGTCACGCTTCTGGTTTCCGTGGTACTTGGGAGGCTTGTAAGCAAACCAAGGCGGCTTCACGTAACACTCGGCTGAGTGCCTACAACTTGCACTGCTCTGGTATTACATGCTGCCTGTCTCCGTACGCTTTAATAAAAGCCTGGTAATTTCTCCGGCTTTTCTGCATTAGCCGTCGTGTTGGAGACGTGCGTCTGACAGGTGAGCTGTGACTCATTCTGCCTTAGCCTGTAACCGTGAGTAACCATCTCTCTGAAATCACAGTCCTGTCTTCACGTGAAGGTCGCACTTTTTAGGCCGTCTAGTCAAAGGAGACTTGCAGCGTTTATTAAATGCTGTACTCACATTCTATGCATATGCATAACCATGCCATCTAAAGTACCAATACCAATCAAATACCGAAATGCCTACCATGAAATGTCAAAATACAGACAAAAAAATGATAAAATCCACTCAAACATTTAGAAACCAGAATACTGAAAAATGTCATCATTTTGAAATATCTCTCGAACACTGAGTAGTATTTCTATGTTTTAGCATTTCAGTATTTGAAGTACCATTTTTGAACTACACCCCCCCCACCCAAAATATTTTTTAATCTTAATCTAAGAAACACAACTAAGTAAAGTGAATGAGATTGTCAATATGGCAAGCCATATTGAAATTTTGCTCTGCTTTTAACTCATTCAGTGAAGTGCACATACACACGGTGAAGTAAGCACACACAAACCCAGAGCAGTGGGCAGCCAAAGCCGTGGCGCACTGGGGGCATGTGGGGTTCAGTGTCTTGCCCAAGGACACTTTGTTGTAGAACCACCCATTCAAATTTTGGGGATTTGAACCCGCAACCTTTCAGACACGGGTCCAAGTCCCCTACTACTGGACCACAACTCCCCAAAAGACAAAGTTAGTCTTGTTAACGAATGACAATGGTTTTTGTCCATTATACACACATACACACACACACACACACACACACACGAGGAAACATCCAACAGCACCCTAGTCGGCACGGATTAAGTTTAAAAGGTTATTTTTTTCAGATAAGTTACTTAGTTCTGTTTGTTTTTCTCGCATACATGTTGGCATCATTTATTTACTTTAATGCTCATATAAATTATTTAGCTAAAAACGGGAATATAGCAAACTATACTTATTTGTGTATATGTATATATTCATTTTTCTAAAGTCGCATAATATTTTTTTTGTACTTTTGACAACATTAATCTGACAACTGATTGTAGTAATGATGGAAATTGTTTTACCCGCGGCATTAAGATTATCATAATTTGTCATTAGGCTAGGAGCGTGTGTGTGTGTGTGTGATCCTTGGACTGACAGATGTCTGTGTGAATGACTCTGTCTCGGCTCATTTCCTTTAGTTAAGGCCTCTTGACTGCGGCGAATGTAAGGAGACGCATATATCCTGTGAGCATCTAGCAAAACAACGATGGGAGAGAATTCCGAGTATTTCGTCATTTCCTTGCGGTTTGGGTTGGTGATCTGCACTTCTAATGAGATTTGATAGCAGGATGTCAGTGTCGCTGGCAGAAGCTGCATCCTGTTACGCTGCCCTGATGGCGTCAAACACCTCACTCTGTGTCAGAAATAGAGAATATGGAAAATAATGTGGGTTTCTGTTTTAGTTTTGGCCTGCGGTGGCCACAGCTAAGTGCAGTTTTGATACAAATAGTTTTTAACGGTCCTCGTGGTGGGAGATTTATCGTTATTACGTTGTGTCAATGTGTTAGTCTTTTAATATCGAAAATACGGGTGTTTTGGTTCATATGTAGAGTCAAGGCTAAATAGTTAGCGTGTGGCACTCGGTTTTCCTGTTTTTGGCACGTTCACAGACAGACAGACATTAGTAATCAAACACATAATTTTTTTTTTTATTTTGTTTCAAATCGAATGCCAATTTTTTTTTTTGTCACACTCAGCTATACATAGAATGAAATGCAGTGTTTAGTTTTTTCTGTAACAACTCCTTCATAAAACATTTTTGGGAGTCATGCTATATAATTTGTTTCTTGTTGTCGAGTTTTCTTGTTACCAGATATATTTAGAGACTAAAAGGCTAAAAATATTTGCTGCTGTTTTTTTCTTTGGGCAAAAAAAATATACGCGTTCCGTCTGTCTGATGCTTACACGTAATGATGGTACAACTATACTATACTATTTTTTTTTTTTTTTTGAAAAATTCCTGTTATAATTTTGCCATATCACTTGCATCATGGGATGTCAAACTTCCAAATGCAAGGTTAAACAATGTAAAATATACATATAAAAATGTATATGTAAAAGTTATAATGCATAAACGTCAGCAATGACAAGCATCCGCATGATCGCTAATGCATCTGATTATCGATTGACGTTGTTCCACGCTGTTATTTTGAAACATCGATGCGTGTTTGCTGAAATGTGGTTTCAGAGAACTGTGTGTCCATCACATGCTTTTGGACGGCGTATCTGAGGAAACGTGTTCCCGCGGGGTGATGAAGTATTTAAGAGGAACTGTTTTTCAAGCCGCACTGTTCAAAAGCGAATTGATCTTCATTGAGCCATGCTGTCGTCTGTTAGCTGGAGGGTTAATGTAAGGGTCCGCGCTTTCTTTTGTGTCAGTGGAGATAAAGGCCTGGAAATGCGGCTCAAGTGGCTCTGTGTTTGTGCGCACAGCTTCAGCGTGTCTGTCTGTGTCCTCTGATCCTTTCTACCTCAGTCTCATGCGTGTGTTTGCTACAGCCAATCTGTTTACTGCAAATAAATGCTTACAACATTTTGAGAAAAATGGAGCAAATTGGCCTGATATGGAGGTATTAAACCCTTATTATAAACCCACAGTGGAGAGACATTTACAGTGTTTGACAATGTGGGACATGAATGGTAGAGAATGTAAAGTCTCGTGGAATAGAAATGAATAGCATCTCTTTCACAAATTCCAAAGAGGATGGACTCAATTACAGACAAAAGGCTTTTATTTCCAAAATAAATTAACTATACGATAAACGCAAGAGAAAGAACGAGACTCGAGTGAGAGCAAGTGGGAGAATGAGACTAGAGACAAGAAAACAAGAAATGATGAGACTACTTTGAGAGTAAGAGAAATAATTAGACTAGGGCGGTCGCAAGAGAATAAATGAGAACAGGGTGAGCAAGAGAAAGAATGAGACTTAGAGGAGAGCAAGAGAAAAACAGGACTAGGGCGAGAGCAAGAAAAAGAATATGCATTGTAGTCTAAAGACAATTCTTGAACCATTAGACTACAATTAGGTAAAAAATAAATACAAAATGGAGATGGGAGTAGTATAATGCAATTTTAGTTGCTTTGCCAGTCTCATTTTTTTATTCTGCTTCCATAACATATTGTTGTCGAAACACAAGCGTCTGCCGTTCCGTTTCCGTGAAATGTCAAACTATTAAACTTGGTCCGATGGGAAGCGTAAGAAAATAAGCAAGTCATGGGTTATTACAGCTTTGGTTGAATCACAAGGCTCTTTTGATCGTTTGTCTGTTTCTGTGCATTTCCTGTTGAAACGGGAAACTGAGGTCAGACCTGAGATTCTACAAAAAATAAAAATTGTGTCGTCTATTTTCCAAGACGGACTTATTTTACGTGATGCACATGAACAACATGACTTTTTTTTGTCATTTCTCCAAAAACTCAATGTATTCATTGTTTGGTTTATTGAAACAACTGTTGATCAAATTATGTTTGAGATGGTGAGGAATGGTTCAGCCTGATTTCATGTGCATTAGAGTGAAGGATGGAAAGTTGTTTGTTGCCGTAGTGACCCTCTCAGCTTCTTTAATTGGGCCTTTGTTCGCCTAGCTGTGGTTGCCATGGTTCCGGGGGGCTGGCGCTTACGCAGTCATCGTAGCACACCTTAGACACAGTGTCAGGCTTTGAGGAAGTTTCCCTGATGCTGTATGAGTGTGTGTGTGTGTGTGTGTGTGTGTGTGTGTGTGTGTGTGTGTGAAAAGTAAGATACGGTGTGGGGGATTAGAGAAGGGGATTTGATGAAGTGCAGAAGTCTGTCTGTCGCCTATCCCCCGAGACCCCACGTTGCGTCTCGCTCTCCCTCTGATGGAGACGTTGAGCTGATGTTTTATGCATCTAAGCTCAGAATGCTGTGCTCTTGAACTGTGGCTGCACCAAGGGTGGGCATTTATTTACTCTGGTGATCCACGTGAGAAACAGATCATATACTAGAGGCCGAACTGAAAAACTCAAGCCTGAAGAATTGTACAAGTTTCTGCACAAAGTTTTTTT